>WBMV01004760.1:1822440-2013185 GCA_013396655.1 Campylorhamphus procurvoides
GCGGGGGGGGGGGGCGGGGAAGAAGGAAAAGAGAAAGTAATCCATTCCTTTTACAGAATCATTACTGCAACTATTTCATGACAAAATGAGACCAAATTCAGATTTCAATATTGCAACACCTGAGAAACTCAGATAACATGCAAAGTCATTACATATTTTATGTACAGCATGGAAACAGGAAAAAATCCCATATCTACAGCTGGGTAAGTCATCAGTCCCAGAAATATCTTCCTATACCTTGTCACTTCAATGTGATGAGCCCAGGGGACCATTTACACACCACACTATCCCATGGATTTTGACTGTTTAGATTAACACTTTCTGGATTCCCCTGGGCTGTACTCACAGATATATGGCACTGTAACATGTCACAATTTAGAAAACTTTTCTCTGGAGCTGGAAGAAGATTTTTCACAGTTAGAAATAAATATTTGTCCACATGAATATTCAGTAAGGTACCTGAGGCTGCAGCATTAGTGCAGAAAAAGCACACTGCAAGTTGGGACTCATGGGAAAGGCTTCTGATCCACTCAGCACTCCTAAGGAACAAAACAATTGCCAGGGAAGGGAACTTTTCCTTAGGTCAGAAATATGGTATAAACTGCTCTTGAGCAGCATGCAAGACTCTTCTTGTGCTAATCCTCAAAAGGTGAGATTTTTACAAATCCCATTTACAGAGGTGGCTCATAATCTCTAACTGCAGCAGTTTTCAGTTGTCCTTTATCAGCTTAGAGAAACACCACAGGAAGAACTATTTATACAGCGAGGTATAGCAAGGACACTGAATTTCAGGAACTATCAGCCTCACAAATGACAAAGATCAAATGTGCATTCACCATTGACCAAAGAATACAACTGAAGTAAACACTGTAACAATAATAAGCAAATAAAAATGCTCAAGTGATGCCTCCTGTGAAATAAAAGGATGTTTGAAACAAAATGACAGCCCTTAGAAAATTCTAGCATCCCCCTCCCCTTTTTTTTAACCTCTGAGAGAAATAAATGCAAAATAAAAGTTCATTAAGTTATTGATTACGAAAGTTATCGTCAGGACAATTTGCCCTATCTAGGACTAAGCCCAAATAAACAGTCTCTAAAATTACAGCCATTATCACTGAAATTTAGAGGTATAGGTAACAATCCAATTACTAATCAATAGCCCACGAATTGCCTCCATTTACCATCCAAGGAAAAACATCAGCAAGCAAACCAACAAAAGTGTGTCATTTGCAATGTAGCTCACAAAACCAAGAGTTTCTGGCAGTTGTTTCAAGTGGAAAACTGCAAAGATAGAATATGAGTTCTGTGAGTCACTCAATTACAGGACTCACTGGACCCTAATTCAGCTTGGAGTAATAACAGAAAATGCGCTGACTGGGAGTTCTTGCTGCACTTCCCCCTCAGCCCAACAGCAGCAATATGTTCTTTGCTGATGATATTCAGCTAACAAGGGAAAAACAATGCGACTGCAAACCAAAGAAGACTTTTCTGTAGGAAGTTTAAAGGAGTGACTGCAACCCAACTAAGCTTTGGGAATACGTAAATAAACTTCTGTGTAAAAACGGGGGCCAGAAAAAGAGTTTGTATAACAGAACTGTCAACAGCCAGGAGCAGACATCAATGGAGAGACCCAGCTACGCTGTCACAAGCAACTAAAAGCATGAAAGAAGGTATTTATTACTTCACCTACCTTAATATTAACATATATTAAGTGGATAACAGTACCTAGGGTAATAAATCATCAATAAATCATCATAAATCCTGTCCTATTAAACCTTAGCAGAATAACTGAAATATAGAACATAATGTTCTCTTCACTTGTTGAAACAAATGGAATCTGTCCCACTCACGGAGAAAACATGAAAAGGGCATTATGTGCATCATCCCACTTCTGCCTGGTTCCATGCCAGAATCAGGGACAGGGAATGACAGAGGAACATTTCCCCAGCAGTAATTCCTGCACAGCTTCAAGGAGGGCCAGAGAATTTTGCAACACACAGTAATCACAGAACAAGCCTGGGTAGCTACAACTATTTCCCATTTACACCCAGGACAGGGTTTGACTCAGAGTATGAGACATACCTTGGTGTGCTCCAAGGCTGAGGAAGCAGATGACAAGCCATAGATCATTTCTGATACAAAATATTTTATTCCAATGCAACAACTGGAGAGGGGCAGGGAGAATAAATTCAGTGAAACACAGAACTAGAATTGGAAAACCATAACCAAAATCCACCATTTCCCTTTCTTTGTCACTGCTCCTCCTGTTTCATTTTTAGTTCGAGATGAAGCCAAAGACTTTTCACACCTGAGAAGATCTCAAACTCTTTGCCAATCAGCTTTTTAATTTGAAAGACACCTTTTCTTCATAGACAGTAATCTTGCAGAAAGGAGCAGCTTGGCACAGATGTTTGAGATGCAATTTAAAACACACACGTTGAAAACGTTTTTGTCTTTTACTTTCTGTTTCAGTTGAGCTCTTAGAATGTTGTTTCTTTATAAAACAGTTTTCAAACTTTAACTTCCTTTTATTGTCTTCTTCTAATACTTAGTGAAAAATAATGGCACATTTTACATCAAAATATTTTTTGACATCCTAAGTGTCACTGTTGGCCCTCGGTGGGCAAATACTGCTAACAGAATCAGTGAAACCCCAAATTTCATGGACTAGATTGGGCCCTCCTGTGGTAAAACCATTAGGAGATGGATGATTTATGAAGCTCCAAGACATTCTGCATGATTTCTACGGGGTTTTTTTACTGATGCTTAGATCCTGGGACTCAGGGATGAGTTACAGGATGAAGTACACAGGAATTTTGTGTCCAATTACTTTTTTTCCTAAGAAAGGTCTCCTTATACTCGAACTGTTTGACATCAAAACAAGTCAATTCCAAGCAGCTTTTCTTTTATAATTTAAGTCGTTATATTATACTGAAACTCGGTATTTCCACTTCTTGTCATAAAGACCTTCAATGGAACCACCCAACGCTGGATCCTCATTTATAGCTTGTGCATTAAATGTCTGCCATTCTGTTAGAGGATTATACACCAAAGCTGTATTAAAATCATAAGTTTGCCCACCTGCAACAGAGAATAACATGACCTGTGGTAATACAGAGCTTAGCAGAAATTTTTTACTTTCTTGGAAGGGTCAGAAGCTCACCACAGACACTTGTTTAGATATTTACATTCCTGTTTTTTTCTCTCAGATTGCACAAAATGCTACAAAGATAGTTGAATCTCAGTGATCTAATTAATTCATGCCTTGGTCCTGATGAATATCCCATACATTCATGTTCCTAAAATCCACTAATGATTAAAAATTTGCAGGAAAAATCTCAGTGCACTGCACCTTAGTTTGTGTTCCATCAAATATAAATATGTACTATACAGGACTGCACCTTCACACAGGGCAGTTTAGTGCCCCATGTACCTTTATCAGACCTGAGAAACGCACCTGTGTACATTTACTGCACCTGAGAAAAAGATTTAATTCTAAAATCCTTCTAAAATATTGAAAAGTCCCTACCCCGCTGCAGACTGTGAGATACCATACACCAGATAATGACAAACGTAGGAACACACCGCACCACCCGCAAAAACACTGGGAGATAATTCCAGCGAATTACCGAGTGACCCAGCTCACCCCACTGCACAAGGCACCCAAACTCAGAAGCCTTTGCATTACTCTTGTGAGCAAATAAATAACAAGAGCGGTGAGAACGCCGAGCCTCGGCCCTGCCCAAACCCCGCGGGCTGCGGGGCCGAAGGGGGAGAGGGGCCCGGGACGGGCTGCGGGCCCCGGGAGCGGATCGGGGCCCTGGGAAGGGGAGTGGGGAGAGCCCAGAGGGGGTGCGGGCCCAGAAAGGGTGTGGGGAGAGCCCAGGAGGGGTGCGGGCCCAGGAAGGGGTGCGGGGAGAGCCCAGGAGGGGTGCGGGCCCCGGGAAGGGCCCAAGAGGAGTGCGGGCCCCGGGAAGGGTGCGGACCGGCCCAGGAGGGGTGCAGGCCCTGCAAAAGGGTGCGGAGAGGCCCAGGAGGGGTGCGGGCCCCAGAAAGGGTGCGGGNCGCGGCGCGTGTCGCCGCGCGGCGGGCGGGGCTGCCCGGAGCCAAGATGGAGGCGGCGGGCAGAGCGGGGCAGGAGATGAGCCTGGCGGCCCTGCGGCGGCACGACCCCTTCATCACCGGCATCGCCGACGTGACCGGCCAGGTCGCGCTCTACAGCTTCAGCCCCAAGGACAACGAGTGGGTGAGTGCCGTGGTGCAGGCTGTGCCCGGCCTTGCCCTGCCCGCGGCCCGGCCTGGCCGCTCCGCACGGGGCCCGCGCTCGCCACGGGGCGAGTCTGGGGCTTGGGCGAGCTCCCCTCGCCCAGGGGCGAACCCGAAGGGCTCTTGTGCCGAGGGAGAGGAGGGGGAGAAGGAAAGAGAGGAGGAGGGGAGAAGGAGAGGAGGAGAAGGGAGATGGGAAGAGGAGAGGAAGAGGCGAGGCCGTGTGTGGGCGCTGGGGCTGGAGGCACTTTGGCTCCTGCCCTTGGCTTTTTCTCTTTCGTGGTTGTACTTTGTTGTTGCTGTTCGTGCCTGTCGGCAGAGCCCTGATCCAGGAGGACTGGGATTTGAGAGGTGTTGGTGTCCGTCGCTGCATTAAAATGCAGTTTTGGCCTCACCACCGGTTTTATCACGGCTGCAGAAGTGGAAACACAGGGAACTTCACGCTGTTGTTGTCACGGGCAGTCCTGGAGCTGCACGGACTTTTTGTGCTCGTGGGTGACAAGCCCATGGTGAAGGTTTCTCTGAAAACGAGTATGGAATAGCCACGGTCCGTAGTTCTGTCCTGGTGGTGCTGGCTGTGTCATGATTGCTGCCCTTTCAGTAACCTGCCCAGTATTTGGAGACTGCCCTGTCAGGCTCATCATTGGAAAGTTATGGAATACTGTAGATCACATCATCAGGTTGTTAGCACAAGCAAAATCTTTTGGAAGTGGGTTTAATGTCCTAATCTTTGTAAGAAAACAAATAGGTCGTTTCTGAAAATAGGAGATCATATTTTTAGTCCTGTGATGTCAAACCTTATGGAAAAATAAGCCTGTTGTACATCTCTCTAATTAAAACACTATAAAACGTTACTACACAACTGTGTGAACAAGCACATCCCTGAAATGCATTTGCTGTCTTTTGTAGGAGAAAACCGACATAGAGGGGACCTTATTTGTGTACAAAAGGTAAGGGTTGGGTTGGTTTTTAGGGGGGGTGGGATGGAATATAGTACTTGTCATGGTTGTCTTCCTTACTTAACAACTTTCAGATGTTTTCATGTAGAGCTTTCATACTCACAATTACTTGTTCAGCTGTTAATATTCAGTATACTCACTCGAAAAGAATAAACTCTGCACATGGGCAAATAATTATGTCAAAAGCCCCTAAAAGTGCTGCTGAGAAATCATAAAACTTGATGAACACTGCATAGGTATCCACATAAAAACCTAGTTTATGGAGGCTTCTTTTTTCAGTCCAATAGCATTTGTTAGGGCGTTGAGTTTGTTAAATGCCAAGTCATCCTTTGTCTCCTAAAAGTCCATGAAGTTGAATATGAAAACAATAGAGATGACTAATTAAATAATCTGTTCTAACTTACTCCTGGAAAATGGCATAAATTTTTATAAATGGATAAAGTTGCCTAAAAGCTGGAGCTGTGCTGGTGTCTGATTTTGGTGGTTCTTTGACTTCCTTATGAAAACCATGAAAAAATTCCAGTTTTATGGGATGGGGGAAAGGGGTGAGAGTACATCAAACCAATCATGAATTTAAGTTTTAAATTACAGGCAAATAAAAAATTAAATGAAATAACAATTTGTTGAATGTAAGAAATAGAAATAATGCAGACTGAAGCCATCCTGAAGCAGACTGTCATACTCAGTCATTACAATATTTTCTCCTTGCACTGCAAAGAAATTTAAGTACCCAGTTCCTGTTACTTCAGCTCCCAGCTTGGAAATACTTAGTGCAAGAAAGTGAACCAAATTTAAAACAAACAAACAAAAAAAGGCAAGCCACATGGTTTCTATGTAACTAGCTGATGATTTCACACGAGTTCTGCTAGGGGCATTAACAGACTGACCTGTGATGGTAAGGATTGTTTACTCTCTCCTTGGACGTTTTTGACAGGTTTTGGTTGTCCATCATTAGGTAAAGGTGGCCACATTGTTAGGGAAATCCTAATATTTACTAGCTAATTGTGCCTGATTTTTACCCTGCCTTTATCATGCTGCTGTTGTTGATGATACCGCTGCTTACAGACACGAGTGCTGACATGATATTTCTGCAGCAAGAGAAAACACATCTAAAACTATCTTGAACTTCCAGTGCTTCCTTGGTGTATTTCCACCTGTTGTCCAGCTAAAATCCAGTTAATAAAAATTGTTTCACTAAGCAGTACAATCCTGAATAATTTAGTATGTACTTTGAGGGCACTGGGGTAACTACCTATTTTCAGAGTCTCCCTTTAGGAAGAGGTTACTGCTTACTGTTCCCCCATAAGTGCATTTCATGCTATTTAAGACAGCAGCTCTTTTTTATTGTCATGTCTTTTTACAGTAATGCAAATGGCGCTGTTTAAGTGGTTTGGTTTTACTCTTTTAATAAAAAAATTTTAAAATGCCTCAAAACTATCTCATGTCAAGTATTGAACACACTTGAATTTTAATGCTGGACCTGCCCTAGTTTTTTTGAATAGATTTTTTTTTGAGGCATATCTTTGATTCAGCAGTTTAACAGTGTAGAGCTGTAATGCTAATCCTAATCCTGCTTTGATGAAAGTTTAGTTTGCAATTGAAATTAGGTGGTAGCCAAGAAATGGTACAGAAGAAAAACTGAGAGCTTCAGGACTGCTAAAGCTCCACCTAATAAAGCAATAGAGATTTGGAGAATAATTTGTAAGTCAGTTTCAGGTAATTATTTATGTCAGTGAAGGTATTAATCCTTGGTTTTGTTTTAATTGAAACCATAGGTCAGCTTCTCCTTATCATGGTTTTACGATAGTGAATCGACTGAACATGCACAACCTGGTTGAACCAGTAAATAAAGATTTGGAGTTTCAGCTGCATGAACCTTTTCTTCTCTACAGAAATGCCAGCTGTGAGTATAACTTTCTCTGATCCATTTAAAGTTCAGGTTATGTATTATAACCTGGATCACTTCTGATTACTGTCACGTTTGTTTCAAGTATAATGTAATGGGGCAGGTTCCAGTGAAATGTCAGATGGTGTTTTCTGTTTTCAGTGGCAAATTTACTTAAATATCCGTGCTATTATATTATGATCCTCACCTGCTTTCTATAAAAAGAGAATATACTATCCAAGTGCAATATTGCTAAATCCTTTTTAATTAGTGATCTGGTAGGTTTAATCTAAACATATATGCAGTGCTATAGGATTAATAGAAAGAGTAGTGAAGATTCATAGATTTTTAAAGTATTTAACAGCAATGACAGTTCTAAGGACTTGCTCTTACAAGCAAAAAAAGTATATTAATCATTAGTTTCTAGAAGAAATTGAAAGAATTGCTCAACTCTAGGTTGAAGGTTTCTTTCTGCACAGCAGGCTTTGGACTCAGCAGATAGTTGTCTATACTAAGTTTCCTGCAGTTAAGACTCCAGCAAGTTTGGGTACAGATGAGTGGTGAAATAGTCCTTGAGATCTTCTTGCTGTGTTTTGAATTCAGGCAGTGTTTCGTGTCATCAGTGGAGCTTCAGAGTCCCAGTGTACTGTGTTCCACTTGGGTACACACTCAAAATCCTGTTGCTGCAAAGAGCTCAAAGTGTAAATTATCCAGCCCTTGAAAAGAGGAAGAGGGAGTACGTGGTAAATGAACTTTATATTAGGTTAAGTAGATAAATAGAAGCCACCCCACAGAGCAGAGGGTTCTCCTCATGCAAAGGTGTCATTTCATATCCTCTTTTCTAGGCAAAGTGCCTGAAAATAGTTTGCTGCTGTCTGGTGACAGGTTCCCCCACTGAATTACTCAGAGAACCTGTGTGCTGTCTGGGTGTAGGACTTCAACTCCCTGTCTTCTCCTATTGGAATGTCCCTTTGAGTTACAGATAGGAACACTGCTTTGGCTATGCTTCAGTGTACCTAAAATAACAGTCAGGTGTTAATCCCTTCCTGTTTCCCCCTTGGAAAGCCTCTGGGGCTTGTAGCAAGGAGGATAGATTGCATCATGGTGACAAAGAACAGCTTAAGGTAGATTGTCTCCTCTGTTTCATAGTCTCAGCAATCCTTCCATAAGTGTCATCGAGAGGAAAAAGTCAAAACTGCTCAGTAAGTTGAGAAGCCTGGGAGATCAGGGAAGTAAGTGGCTGGCAAGAAATTGGGAGGGGAAAAACACTTCACTGTTGGATGTTTCAGCAGGTTTCTTGGTTTGGAAGGAAGAGGAGCTGTAGGTGATGGTAGCAGGGGTAGGATAGACATTGAACTGGTAGGAAAGAACTGCAGCTGTGAGATTGATGACATGGGAGACAAGGAGTTGATTCATTTGTTTGTTGAAACTGCTGATGGTATCAGGAAGCAGGAATTGCTGTGGAATTACCATGGTGTAGGCCAGTGGGACTAGAGGATCGCTTCAAGGAAGGAATCATGGAATTGTTTAGGTTGGAAAATCCCTTTAAGGTCATCAAGCCTAATCATTACCCCAGCAATGCCAAGTCCATCACTAACTCATGTCTCCAAGCACCCCATCTACACAGCTTTTAAATTCCTCCAGGGATAGCTACTCCTCCACTTCCCTGGGCAGCCCATTCCAGTGCTTGACAAACCCTTCCATGAAAAAAATTATTTTTACATCCAATCTAAATCTCCCCTGGCACAGCTTGAGGCAGTTTCTTCTTGTCCTACTGCTTGTTCCTTGAGAGAAGAGACCCAACCCCACCTTCTACAACCTCCTTTCAGAGAGTTGTAATCAGAGAAGGTATAGGCTGTCTGGGAGCTCATTAGAAACCCCTAAAGCCAGTTGTTATCCTTTCATTGACAAAAGCTCTCCTTTCCCTGTGGGACACTAATTTGTAAGATGTGTGGGAGGCTCGTGGGACTTACGATAGAGATGACATAGAAAAGTAGGAGGAAGGAAGGAATTCATGCAAAGGTGAGCAAGGAAAAATTATAGACTGGATGTGGGAAATAATTGCATTCTGAAGTAATTGAGTATTTTTTTTCTTCTTCTTTCTTTCCCATTGTCATTTGAAAATACTTTGGTCAGAAACCATCCTTTCTTTCATCACTCAATCCTGTCTGCACTGATTGCAGATTGAAAATGTTCAATGTAGTTTGTATGTCATTGGTTGGTTTTCCAAGTGCCACAAATAAACAGCAGATGAGTTTTTGTGCCCTCTGTGTTCACTTTGTTCAAACACAAGCTTAAAAGCATTGCAAATGGCATCTAAGCCTTTTATGATTGCAACACTGCTAACTCCCCTACGTTTTGTATTTAGCTGGTTTGTTTTGATTTTTTTTTTCTTACATGAGGCTTTTCGAATTTTCTGGCCTCTGTCCCCTGAATTAGGAAAAAAACAATCAACTTATATGATTGAAATGTATTAAAGCTGTTTGTCTCTATCAGTATAGTATTCATGAAATTTTAAAAAATAAGACCAAATCAAAAACCCTTCAGGACTGATTTGGATTTGCAGACAAATTCCAACATGTATGGGTAAATGAGGGGATTCTTGTACAAGTTCTCTTCATGTGGAAGGATTTCTACTTCTGTTCAGTTGCCTGCTGGCATTAAAAACTTTCGCATTTTTGGGACTAATTCAAATCAGAGCTTTAAGCTAGTGGGTAATGTAATGTGTATCTCTAAGGGCTTATTGTGCTGTGTCTCTAATGGCTTACAGTGAAGTTCCACTGAGATCCCTTAATGACTAAAAGAGGATGGACTGTTGGCTTGTGTAAGGAAAAGCTGCCTCTGTACAGAGTGTTGGCAAGAGCCCTGTTTCTTGTACAGTTCTTTTTTTATATCTTTGAAGAAACCTACTGTGGCCATTAGAAAGTCTTAAGAGTAAGTTGTCCTGTTAAGATTACTGAGTGATTAAACTGCTAATTCTGTTCTCTTAGCTTACAAGTGGAGAATGGCTCAGACTACCTGGTAAAAACCTAAAATCATGTTTATTAATACTGCTGTTGGGCAGAGGAACATGTTTTGTGCCTGTATAGTTCAGTTGTAACAGGATCAATGACAAATGGAGATTTACACTTCACCAGGGCATAGTAGAAATAAATAGTAGATGATCAAAGCAAAATTATGTCACCACATATTTGGGGAAGCTTCTGTGTCAACAATATTTATAACTGAATTTGATACTACTGTTTTATAAATGCCACGTTTTCGCTTTGTTCTGGGATTCTGTCTTGTCCTAAGAAGGTAATAAGGACCAAGTGTGTTACATGTGCCAGATCAGACCAGTGGCATTTCTGTCTTGAATGACACAAGAGGTGTTCTGCAGGTATCAAGTAACGCACTCCAGCCCTTGCAGAGCTGCTTACAAGTTATGTGAGGAACTCTGCAAGCAGGATACAAACATCATTTTTGCTTGGCTGGAGGCTATAAGAATGATTTGCTTGTCATGCTGGATCATAATATTTTGGTGGGGTTTTAGCATTCTTTTGTAGTTTGATTTCTTCAAATGCTTGCTGTTGCTATACAGTGGAATTGGTAGTTTGCTGCATATAAGAACTTATTTCTGTTAAGCTGTAGACATGAGGTACTTCATCCAGTTGCAGGGGTCCTTTTCCATACTCTTAGACCAAGACTAGGTAATTGCTATTTTATTCTCGTGGGAAATAAATAGCTTATCTTTCATAGCTCTTGGGGGGTGGGGTCCTTCTGTTTTTGCGGGGTGGGGCATGAAGGAGACTTTCATAGGCATTTTGAAAGGAGAATATACCAAGCCATACAGTACTTGTCGTCTATTGACCTTTTGGTGTGTTCTCTGAGCAAAATGGATGTCATTTGGGTCAAGTTGTTATTCATTCCTCTGTGAGGTTTCCCCCCAGCCCAGTCATACCCTTCTCATATTTTAGCTGTTAATGGGGAAATCTTTTCAACTCCAGAATTTTACTTTTTGAAATTATTCTGGCTACACAATGTGGTTCCAGCCCCAAAAGAACACTGGACCCTAAGTTTGCTATAATGCTGCCCCAAATCTTATACCATTTATTTGTGAGGCCTCAGACCTTAAAGCAAAAATGATGAAGGATGTGACTAAGCAGCTGTGAGACAATATACCACTTAGAGTAATAAATAGTGTTCTACTTTTCATCGATCTAAAGAATTAAAGAAAGCGAATATCTCCAAACACGAACAAATCAAGAAATTAACAAATTGAAAAAGATTAACTTACCGTAACACATTTTAACTTTAGAATTCCTCTTAAAAGGTAGAAGTTTTTAGGTTATACTTCATACTTTCTTAGTCTGGAATATATATTGCTGGGTATATTTAATCCTTGTTGAACATTCCCTCTGGACACGTGCACATTCTTTAGAGTATTCAGCGTATTTGTTCATGAAGCACTGAATCCCATTGACCTATTTTTTTTAAATGAACCTAAGCTTGTTTTCTCTTGTCTGTGTTTTGTGAAAAGCATGTTAAACTCTGTCTCAAAAAATGCATACAGTTCTGCCAGTAATAACAGTCCAGTCTGGAAGTTCAGTACTTCCATTCAGTCTGTAATGTGAGAATTTGGAGGTCAGTTAATAGTTTGCTTCATAATAGAAGAAAATTAGTTAAAGTTCTAAGCAATGGCCAACTTACCTCTTAAAGTCTGCAGGAAGGATTCTTCTGAGCCTTTCTCTTTTATAACTTTCCCTCTGTATTGGTGCTGTTGGTCTTGATTAGAAGGGTTTCTAATCCTTGTCAGTTCACTTGGGAGGTCAGGCATGTTGATTTCCATGGTGCTGAAAAGACAGATACCCAGCATAAAGCCCGGGTATTAAAATAAATAGTCCTTGTTTGGTGTGGGGGTTTTTGTTCCTATTCCTATCTGAGGTAAGAGTTAGTAACACAAAAATAGTGGATTTTGGAGAGGTTTATACATTAAAATGGAAAGCCCAGTTACGAAGTACTGTCTTTTGGGCTTATATTATTGATGAAAACAACTTGTATTCAGAACAGCAAAAGCAAAATTAATTGTATTAAAAGTCTTTGAAATGGCTACTGGTTGGTTTCAGAAGTGGTAAGGAAAGTCTCCTGTTATCACCTGTGTTCCTGGCTGGCAGCACATTAAGTGTAACATATCTCAGTGATTGCTGAGGCTGGCAGGCTCTCCAGCAAGCACATTAACCCAGTGCTTTAGGCTGAGATAAGAAAGGAGCCTGTTCTTCCTATCTCTAGAGCAGAAGAGGCAATGTAAGCTGGAGGAGGGAAGGAATGACTGAAAACTGTTAAGAACTTCTAAAAATACATAGTTTGACCTGAAAGGTGGCACTCAGACTGTAAGGGGTTTTCTTCCATGGTTCAGTGTTGCAAAGCAGCAATCATTCCATGCAATCCTGTCAGATGGCAGTTTGCTGGAGTGTTCCTCATCCTGAATGCTCTTTGCCACCTGAGGAATTGCTCCAGTGCTACTGCTTGTGGCATTGTGCTGTTGGGTGTGTTTGTAAAATGTCCTAAGATACTCAAAACAATAAGAAAGGGAGCAACTTTTTTCTAATCATTCTAATGGTTTATAAATCTATGTGACAGGGTAATACTTGCACTGAGGAAATAAATACAAGGAATGTCAGAGAAGAAGATAGTAGAGCTGACTGAGGAGAGGTGGTATTTCAGCTAATGTTGCTACTAGAAGAAATACAAGCTTTAAGAGAGATGGCCTTGTATTAGAAGTGTAAAATGATGCATACATGTGCATTTCTTTGAGAGTGAGGTTGGGTTGTTGTCCATGATTACCTTATAGGAGGGATTTCAAAACAGGAGCCCTTTCATTCCAGACTTTGAAAGGTTATTGTCCTCCACTTCAGTTGTTCTGCTTCATGTAAGGCAATATCTAAATTGGAGCTATAAAAATAAAACTTTTCTCTCTCTTCTGTCATCTCTTCCAGCTGGCTAAGGGAACTTTTAAAGAAATCATCTCTTTGAATGAGTTGAAGCTGTATCTGCACAAATGGCTATATTGCCTAAGGCAAGAGAGTGATGGTGTCTGGAGTCTTCCAAACTGGCAGTGCTGATGAGTCCATGTGCACTTCCTCTGCACACAGTTCCATTTTAACAGTTTTGCCCCAAGCTTCTTGTTTGTGTTCTCTTGTGCTCAGATGGCCTGTTTTTGAAGCTGATGCATAAGCAGTATCACAGAGCTGGTCTGGACTAAAATGTACCCAGCTGACTTAAGGGAGAGAGTGAATTGGGGTAGAACGAGCTGATGCCAGAGCTGTGGGATTGTGAGGGTGGTGACACTGCCTCCCTCTGCTTACTTAAAATGAGAACTAAAGTGAAACTACAGCTATGGGATGCAGATCACGTCATGTTGCCAAAAGTTAAGCTTCTGTCTTGCCATAGCACTTGGCTCTCCCCACTCTTAGTTCAGATCTGCTGGCAGATCTAAAGCAGTGGAACAGGAAGCTGACAGTCCCATGAAGCAGTGGGAGCACAGTGGAGAAGAGTCCAAGGCCTTTCTTTTGGTATCATCCAGCTGTTAGGCTTGAGCAGGAAGACTTCCACAATGCTTCTGTTCTCTCAAAATGCCTTTGGTTTTCCATTGCAATTTCAGTCAAGTTTTAACAAGTGATCCAGTTCAGCTAATGTTTATGCTGGGTGTAGCAAAAAAAATCACATATTTGAAAAGGGTAAGGATGAACTCTATCTTTGATAAAAGGCTGTTCATAGCTGGAACTGTGTGTAAGCAATATATCCAACATAGTAATGCAGTTGGGACACACACTGTGGAGGCAAAGGAGCTAAACTGATCATACACAAGTTCTCTTTTGAAAAGAGGAAGGTAAACATTCCAGCCTGTTGGACCTGCGTTAATGCTCAAGTGGACTTGTTTGAAATCTGCTTTACATCTTTGCAATGCTAATGTTTTGTAGTGGATCCCTATGATTTCTTGCCAGTAATACAAAGTGGTAAAAAGCTTGATACTCTGTACACCAGACTGAGATTTGGATCTCCTCCTGGTCTTGTGTAGGCCTGTTTCTAGCAGAATTGAGTGTGACTTTAACATTTGTCCCATTAAGATATCATTATAGGTTCCTTATCTTCCTTTCCTCTGCAAGTGTGCTTTTGAAGCAGCTTTCTCCTCTTGGCAGTTATGATAATGATATGCAACTCTGCCAGCTTATGATAGTCTGATAATGAAGTCCGGGAAGGGAAAGAGCTTTTCTTCGGTGTTAAAATATGTTACATGACTAAAGTAACTCTAACTGAAAACATGTATTTGTTTCTATGCAGCAGACAATCCGGTTGTATTAAACTAAATTTTAATAAAAGCATTTCATAAGCATTGCCTACATGTATAAAATGCTTTTTGATTGGCTTTTGCCTTTTGTGCATTGAGTTTTTCGTTTATGACTTGAAAAGCTTTGTTGTCTGTTACTTAAGCTGAAACTTCTAAAGAGACAAACACCCAAATGAATACAGTTGTTATTTAGTAAAAGAAAAAGAAGAAAAGATTTTCAGTTTGTCTTATGATATTGTTCTAGAAATGGGGTGTGTACATGACTTTTTGAGGATTTTGGCCCAACAAAGTAAGCCTGGGATAACTGGAATGTAGAGAAAACGTTTGGTAAATAATGGCCTGCTTTTCCACAACTTGACATAATTTTCAGTGGGCTGGGTTGAGTATTTTGAGGAGGAAAAAAGTGAGTAAAGAAAGAAAAGGATTTCACTTTGAAATAAAAATCTAATCTGTCTGGAAAAGGTGATGTAATTTTTTTTTAAATGTTGCTGCACTTTAAGTCATATTTTCATAATCAGTGATTTCAACTTCATAACAGCATCAACACGAACTGCAGTATAAACATGGGTTTTAAAAGGCTAAAAGTGTTTTTTCAGAAATAAAATAGTTTAATGGTAACATCTATGAAGTGTCTAATTGCCTTTAATGCATTTGCACACTGTGCATGGGCAAACTTTGTAGGTGAGTTTAGATTTAAAAGAATCTGCTTTGTGGGTTGGATTCAATACAGTTCTGAAAAAAGTTGTGCAGCTTTGTGGTGTTGGCACAGCTGTGGGACAGTGAGGAGATGAGCTCATGTGTGGGTGAAAGGCCCCTTGGAAGTGGGATTGCTGGGGAAGGAGCAGCACATGGTACTACTGACAATGTTTCTCCCTCTGATGGAGTATCTTTAGCTCAGCAGTTGGGCTCCAACTCTGCCAGCTTGCAGAGGAATTTTACTTCTTCTGAAAGGCAGAATGGGGCTGAGTGTCTTGGTGAGCTGCAACCCTTTTGCCCTCGCTGCTTTGTCCTTGATACCTTCAAAGACTAGGGGTCACTGCGTCTAGTTTGAAGCTGCTCCGTGAATGTGACAGTATGATTGAGAGCCCCTAAGTGAACTGTCATTCTGTAATTCAAACTTTAATATTTTTGTTCATCTTCAAAAATTGACAAATTGAAAAATTAGTGGTTTTTAAAAATGGGTATTCTTTGGCCTGGTTTAAATGGTAAAGTCAGTCAAAACAGGAGGTTGCAACTGTAGCGAGAAGGCATCTGCTAGTGCAAACTTCGTTTTCTTGCCACTTTTATTTACAATCAGTATCAACATTCTTGCTTTTATCTAATTAATGTTATTTGTGTTTGCACAGCTGCTGTTTCTGATTATTTTGTAGTCCTTGGTTACATACAATATTTGAGTGGAAATTTATGGTAATTCATATGCTGCCGATCTAATTGTCTTGGGTTTTTTACTTTTTTCCTATGAATTTGATTCCTTTGTCTTACAGTTTTTTCCTATTTTCTAGTGTCAATTTACAGTATTTGGTTTTACGACAAGAATGACTGTCATCGAATAGCAAAACTCATGGCTAAGTAAGTACTGGGACTTTATTATTCTGAAACTATTTTATGCAATACAGGAAAAAGAACCCTGAACCTCTTACATGTGTCTGTTTTTTTCTCACTCATAAAGTGGGGAAAGACAACATTCTTGTTGGTACCAGTTTCTTAAGTAATGAAAATGATAGGGGTTTTTTCAAGAACTACAACATTAATATTTTCTGTTAAGTGATTAAAAACAGTTGAAGTATTAGTTGGCATTCTCCAAAGGAAGAATGTATGAACACTGTTTATTATTTTAAATTCTATTTGGTATAGGGAGGCTGGCAAAAGATCTTCTGAGACAGAAAGTATAATGAAATAAATGACGGTTGGGGGTTTTTTGGTTAGTTTTGTGGTGGGCTGTTTTTTGTTTGAGTTTGTGGCTTGTTTGGGATTTTTTCAAGACTTGAGTTCTTATTCCTGACTAAAGTAAAGAGATTGGAAAATAGCAGAATGACTAGGTAGAATCTTCTAGAATTGAGGTGTTGTTAGGAGAATAAGCAAAACAGTGAAATAGTAAGAGCCTGGTGTTGCTAATTTCTGGATTTTTTTATTATTATTTATTGTTGTTATTGCTTAAATATTTTAAATTTTTTTTAATAAAGCTGTCATGCTACTTCCTCTTATTTTGTAGTTGCAAGGGCTCCTAGAGGTGCCATGCAGCAGGAGAACTGAAATGGTTCAGTTTCAAGAGGCTGTAAAGGCCTGTGTTTGCAGTGCCACAGCATTGTGGGTGCTGGAGCAGTGCAGGCAGTGTAGCTGTGCCAGAGGTGGGTGCCCTGCCCCAGCTCAGAGGGGCCCTGGATTTCAATGCAGGAGTCTGAGTGAACAACAGGGGTCAAAGAAGGCTGGAACTGGTTGAGTTGGCAGTGCAGCATTGAGACTTTAAATCATGTTTTCCAGGGAGGGTGGGTGTTCTTGCGCATATCTGTCCCTTGCAGATTAAGCCAAGACTTCTTACTAACAAAAAAGGTTGAGAATTGGTTTAAGCAAATCTTTGGTGTCCTTATGAAAGGAAGGGGTTTGAATTGTGAAATGGGGTAGTTGCTCTGGCAAAAATGAAAAATGTAGGTGTCCTGCACAGAGTATCTGCTCATCCCTTGTTCTCAGGTTTGCTTCCCTTCACTGTCACACTCCTTTTCTGAACCTTCCTTATCTATTGCATGCCTTAATCAGCATGCCATGGCTTGCAAGTGAGGGCATCTTGAAGACTTGCAAAATTTAATTATATGGAAATATATAATTAACTCTATGGAAACTAGTCACGATGTAAACATCTTAAGCTGAATTCTAATTTCCTAGTCTGGGGTTTTTGCAGTGGGTTGCTTTGGCTTTGCCCTAGAGAAGCAGCGTGAGACAACATAAATAACAGATTTTGATATCAAGATCTCTTTCTAAATTCTTCTTATCCTGATAACCCCATACAGTTCCCATTTCTTGCTTTTGTTTTTTTCTTCCCAGTTATGTTGGATTTTTTGCTCTTATTGGGCTTGTTCAATGCAAGCATTGGTTATAAGGGTTAATGGAAAACATTGTGTGAAAGGGACTCTTGGATGTGTTACCAAAACAAATAACAAAACCTCTATTGCCTCTCCTCTTTATAAGCACAGCATCAGAAAGGCATGGCTTTCTTTGTCTAGTGCACCTTTTAATTAAAACCATGATGATGTTTGAAATGGGAGACAGAGCTGAACCATTCAAACTCTGTCATGTTCTTACTCTATTCTGCACAGCTGCAGTGCAAATCTAAGTGGCAGAGAGCAAACCTTGAGTCCATTTGAAGTTAAACTGTGTCTGGGCACTGTAGCACAAATCATGGGCTAGAGATACCTCAGGAATCTTCAAAAGTGTCAGGGAACAGACCAGTCCAGCACATTTACCCTCTTGCTGGATTTAATTTTTTGCATTTTCTTCCAAGAGTATTATTTTTTTTCCACAGTTTTTTGTCATTGTATTGGTTGGAAATTTAAATTTACATTTTGTTTAGGTAGGGTTTTCTTATTCACTGATAGGAAAGAGTTCTGCCTTTAGTACCTCAGTGCTTTAAAAACATACCCATAAAAGGTTTCAAGGAGATTTGCGTTCTCTTCCGTGCTGTTTGACTTGACCTTATTGTGCCAGACTGACTTAACAAGATTTCAGACCATCCATTTGTATTTTGGTGGCTTATCTTTCAAAAGAAAAGTAAATTAGTGTTTGCAGGCTTTGTAATCACAGACGTCACTTCTCACATTCTCTGCCTTCCCCCCCCACCCTTCTGTGAGGTTGTGCCAGGTATCTTTTCAATGCTGTAACTGCAGATATTCTTTAACAGACTGTCACAGCAGCTCCTGTGTCCCTGAAGGAATGTGGGCCTCTTCCACTATCTGATATAATGGAAAGAAACAGCAGGCCTTGCTTAAAAAAGATTTAATCCTGGATTGCACACAGAGCATGCTCAGTGTACACATTTGCATTAGTTGACTTTTTTCCCCAGGAAAGGTATTTGATTTACAGAAATTTTTTGGTTTTGTTTTTTTTTCAAATAATTCTAGAATATCCTGAAATGGACACATTTTATGGGAGTCATCAAACTTCTGACTTCAGAAACAATTAATTTGGGCCAAGTTAAGTCAGGATGACTGATTGAGGGATAAGCCTTCTAGAAGAAGTAGGACAGAAACTGGGGGGTTTCAAAATTTTGTGAATCTATTACATTCTGACTGATAAATCTATAGGGGGGTTATTTTTAGCTTAGTTTATAAGCTTTTTTTACCCTGTTTCAATCCAAAGTGGCTTCTGAGATACAGGCAGCAGGGTGGAATTGGGAGAGTGTCTCAGAGTTCTGGGGATGCAGTTTCATATTTAGTCCATCACCACTCTGGAAATGTAACCTGCACAAGACGGAGGATGGAGTTTGAGCTACTAGATAATTATCTACATGAGAAAAATAAACTGTTATTCTTCAAAAGAAAAGTACATTTTAAAAAGGTAACAAGCACTTCATAATGAACAAGAGAAAAATATTATGAAATGTTTTTCAGAAATATTTGAGAAACATTTCTGTTAAATGGATGTACTCCTTGAAGATGTTTTACTGTGAGACCAATTAGTACTGCTTTCATGGGAGGATGTTTTATTGCAACTTGGCCCAAGTAGTTAAGAGCAGACAGAGGGTCTGAAGTGAAGCCTCTGCTTTGCCTGTCAGGCAGCACACATGGCACCTCAATTGTGCAGAATTTTTTCGTTAACTGAAATATTTCTTTTTTCTGATACAATTATGCTGACACTTAAAATTTCAGCAAAGTATTGTGGTGGGTTTTTTTTTTCACCTTGCTCTTTCTGATGCTTAGTTTTGGAGTGAGTTTAGAGAGGTCCTAAGTTAGGGCTGGGTGACCATGTGGGGTGCTTGAACACAATGTTCTCTTAGGGTGTCACCATAGAAACACTTGTGGAGTATTGAGCGGCTTCATCCAAACGAGCACATGCTGCAGTTCTTGGAAATTGGCAGGGTGAAGATTGGCCTCCCTACTGTGAGTTACCTTTGCAGGTGACTGCTGCTTACAGAGAAAGCTCTACTAATAATCAGAAGCTAGTTAAATAACCAGCTTGTATGATTAAAAATTCTGTAAGCAACACTGAATTGTTAAAAGCTAAATCTAACCCTTTTTCAAATAAACGCAGCTAAACTCCAGTGAAGAGGCTTGGTTGTTGGAAAACTGGGAAGAAACTTCCAAGACTTGAACTATTTTTTTGCCTCAGAAATGTCAACATAGAGGTGCATATAAATAATTACAGTCCACAAAATCTGGAGTTTGCCCTCAATCCTAACTGACCCAAAGAAACTGGAGGCGGGAATGATTGACGCTGTGTGTGATTGCTGTGATGGCACCTCTTGGCTCTCCCATCAGCCCTCAGTTCCACAGCATGAAAGTTCTCAAGTGACATGCCAGCTCCAGAGTTCTGCCCTGTTTACAGTGCTTGTTTTTTCTTAACATATTTGATTAATGCAGGCTTAAAAAAGAAGGGATTACAGGCTGGTGTGTGTTTATTTCAAGAGGATAAGCACTAGTGTGTTGCACAGCCATGTAGATCTTGTGAACTGCACATGGATTAGGAGTATATGCTGCCTTTACTTTTATTAATGAAATGTCCCCTGTACACATCATCCTCTTGCATATCTTAACAATCTTTTAAATTGAAGGGTTTGGGTACTGGAGGCAGGTAGTGGTGGAGTAAAAGTGGTGAGTGAATGATAGGCACCAGAGGCCAGAGCAAACACCGTGTTTCAGGCCAGCAGGTAACTGGAATGACTACAGGGCAGTTTGGGAGCAAAAGGGTTTGCTGTTCTTACCAGAGCCTTTAGATGGGGATGTGAGGGGTAACTTGCTCTAAATCTTCTTGCAGTCTGACTCCAGAGACAGCTGGTGTGAGCCAGCTCTCTTCTTTCTCACTGTCTTTGTTTTGTTGTATAATGGTCAGCCTGATCCTACATTAGGAATGTTTGGGAGTAGATTTTGTTGAATAACATGGCTTAATTTGGCTAAATATAGAAAAAAATGCATATGAAGAAGTAAAGAGTAAAAAAATGTGTCTTAATCTGTGGTGTAATATCTGTGTTCTTGGTATATCACATGCTTGGATCTCCATGTATTTTATTATAAAAATGTCTAAACAGGAGAGCTTTATAGAAGTGGTGTTTACTGTAGGCAAACTTTGTGAGGGAGAGCCCAGTGCCCTCTGATTTGGAGATAAATCGTACAGACCATTGGACAATTTGACCTGTATAAACCTTGTAGCAAATGAAAACTTGCATAACTTTGGTCAGCTGTGTGTTAGGTTTTTATTCAGGCAGAAGAAATCTGTTAATATGCTGGGAGTATATTTTTCTTTACTGCTTTTTGCAAGATGTTAACCCTAGATAAAATTTTAAAGTGCTGTTTCTCCTTTCCTGTTACAGAGTAGTTGAACAAGAAGCTCAGAGGTCACAGCAGGTTTCCCAGGACAGAAAAAGTCCCAGCAGAACCAATGGCTGCAGTGAAAACAGGCCCATTGACATTCTGGAAATGCTTAGTAAAGCCAAGGATGAATATGAACGAGTAAGTAAATGTCTCTTTTCGGGAAACTAATTTTTAGCACATCAGCTGTACTTTGTTTAAAGGGTGGGCTGTCTCTGTCATTGTTCCAGCAGCCTTGTTTTCAGATTGCTGTGTTGTTCCCTCCCTTAGGTACACTCTGTTAGGAAACAGTCTCTGTTTTCAGGCAAGGTGGATTGAATATTGATCATGTGATCCATCTTGAAGTGTAGCTTGATAGGCCCATTTTACAATGATTTCTCCTACTGTGAGAAGATTCTGTCTCTGGGAATAGCAAATAAAAATTGTGCCCAACAGCATCTGTCTCTTCTTATTCTCAGAAGATGTCGTGTGGTATTACAGATTGAGTCATTCAGTACATTTGTAGACTCTGTGAAGCATATTTTTAATAACTGTAGACTAAATGTAACAATACTGTTTCCTAGTTTACTACTTCAGTCCTGTCTACTGTCTTTGTCCTTTTAATAAATTAATTCGTTTTGGAAGGAAAAGTCTGTTACCATTTGCCAGTGCTAAATTTACAAGATTACATAATAAAGAATGTTAGTTCTCTTAGGGAAGAATTACTTTATATAGTTGGGAGGACCAAATTCATACATGCAGGATGAATATAAAGGTAGTGTGTGGGAGATCCAAACAAGGACACAAAGATTCTGAACAAGCCTCTTCCCAAATGCAATGATACAAGAATGTGCAATAGTAAAGCCATGTGTGAGTATTTCATTGCAGGGCTGTGCTGGTGGCAGAAAAATGGAGCATGTTAGTCCAGTGCTTGATTCCTTCCAGAAGTTGCTTGTGCAGCAGAGTTCCTTTAAGTACTTGGGATTGGAATCTTTGTAGGATTTTGGATGGTTATAGTACAATGTGGGATGAGAGGAAAAGAATAAACATGTGGATTAAGCCTTGTATGAGCTAATTTATTGTGTCACTTTCTCATATAGCTCAGGTCACGTGAATGTGACAAACATAATATCTTTGACCCAGGCTTGATTCTAATTCCCAAGAAAATGTCAGTTTTTTTCAATGCTTTAAAATACAGATTTTTAAAAAATAATTCTGATTGTATGTGCATCAGTGGTGTTTGGGGAGAAGGGGTCTTTGTGTGAAGGCCAGCATTGTGGAAGTAGCAGTTTTTGTGAGATCACAGAAGGAAACATCAAAACCTAAATGATTCATCTTCCAATGATGTATCAGATTTGAAGAAATTGAAGTCTTATTGGAAAGAAGCAAAAAACACACCACAAGAATGCACTGTCTTGGTAGTGCCCTCCTAGGGTGTAATGAAGCCTTTCTCCCTCTTGGTCCTTGCCATATTGGATAATACACTTTTCCAAAAGTGGCCCATAAAATGACTTGGGATGTTGCAGGTTCTCTTCTAATTTTCAGATTTTTTTCCATGTGAGAGTACTGAAAAGCCTTTGCTAGAAAGAAAGTTCATAAGAATCACGGCTGAAGCTCTGTAGACAAGTAAAATTCTGCTGAACAGGCAATTATATACAGACTTTTCAGTGGACAGTTGATGTCTGTGATATCGGGGCATGGGAGTACAGCTGCTTTAATATTGAGGGGGTTGTGTCTCATCTTGATTTCTCATTTTATGTGTATGTGTTTGATACTTTTAGAACACTGGTGAAACTTCATTACCTTTTTGTGTGCACATGAACTGTAAACTGGATGTGTTCGACATGATCCCACATAGCCCTCTGTGACTGTAGTTGTGTAGCAGTTGTCAGATAAGCAGAACTGAACAATGTTGGTCACATTTCAAACAAGCTTCTTTGGAGAATGTTTTGTTGACCTCCTCAGCTTTAACAGCAAACCTCTGGCACATTAATTTTGGAACTCCTCGTAGCCAGGATGTGCCAGCATTAGCATGATGAAGTAACCATGAAGTGACTTGTTTGGAACATGGCTTTTGGAGAGACCTTTCCTGTCTTAATTTTTTTTTTAATAATTTTATGGCACTTGGTATTTACACATGAATTTGTATTTAGGAGCAGTAAGTACTTATCTGCCTGGTACATTCCAGATGGATCATACAGTAATCCCTGTGTGCAGCCCACATGAGATTGGCAGAGTGTCAGCATGAGAAGGGGGCAGAGGGAGTGAAAAAGAGATTTATGAAGGTCTGAGTGATTTAATCTAGGATTCCAAATCAGCTTAATCCTTCAAGTACACACTACATCAAGCCCATATGTGAAAATGAATGAACTCTGAGATTTATTTTTTTTTTAATGAAGTGAATGGATGCTTTTTATAGTGTGGTTTTGTGTGTGTATTTCAGTATGAGCATGGAAACATACTGCAGCTCATCCTCCAGTGAAAAGAACACTGCCTTTCCTGATTTTGTAACTAGAAGGCTTCCAGCATTTCAGGCACAGAGTTTTGACCTTCAAGTTAGCAGCTAAACAAAAGATGGGAGAATTAGGTTCTCACTTCTGTCCCTAAGTCACAGTATATAGTCTTGATTTTGTATTTAGTGCTTTCAGCTGAATTTGAAAGCAGAAGAATAAAGCTCAGATTGCTTTTTAATCTGTTGCTAAAAAGTTTAACCCATATTTTAGTGCTATAAGCAACCAGAGCAATCATCATCCGTTGTGCCAGTGTTGAACTATATCATATGCATAAGATGTAGTTTACCCACTGAAAACTGGAGTCTTCTACAGTTTAGGTTTTTTCACTGGTGATTTAAACTATAATACAACTTCTACAGTTGTTTATGTATATATTTATTAAACATTAAAATCAACTCGATCTGTAATCATATGCTCTGTTATAATGCAGCTCTCTTGTCTGGTTTTGTCTTACTCATAGAAAACTAAATTAACACCTGAAAATGTATGTACATGGTTGGTTAAACCTGGTGGAAGTAAGTTGGTGACCAGCACTCTCTCCAGTCATTTAAGATGATTTGTGTCAGGATCTTTTTTTTTAAACAGTTTCTAGTTTGAGTTCTTCATTTAAAGTGTAGCAAATTTCCTAATTATTAGCTAATGCAGATACAGGATGCAAAAAGCCCACCTTTTCTTTAAGACATAGGGTTTTTTGGTGAAAAAGTATAAAGCCAGTAGTGGTTTGGGGTTTTTTATATAATAATACAGAGTAAAAGCTTTATGACTACGTACCAGATTCTGGATGTCTTGGTATGATTTTTGTTTCCTAAAATTTGTGAATCCCACAGTGTCTCACAAAAATCAGTGTATTTTAGTCCAAGTGCCGTGTAAAAAGGATTGTATGTGGGTAAATGTAGGTTAAAAGTCATGTATTTATGTGTTAAACTTTCCAAATTTTTTTCCCCCCTCAGAATCAGATCAGTGACTTAAGTATTATATCAAGCTCTGGAATGCAACAGAATTCAAGTCCTCCAAAGGCAGAAAGCACAGAGCCTTCAGAACAAAAGCCTTCATTACAAGTACAAGAGCAGGTATGTTTTATGCAGCCCTAAATGAAAGGCTTTTTTTTTTCCCATTTAGTACTTTGTTTTGGTAGCAAAATTGGGGTTTATTTGTAGAATGCCTGCAGTGTTGTCTGCTGAATGTATTATCCCTTTAAATAAACTAATGAGTTTGAAGACTTTTAGGATCCTGAGTTCTGTCTTTTGACTTAGCATTTTAAAAATATGAGGAAATGTCCACACTGCTGTGAATATACAAGTATGTTTAAATGGGCCAGCTTGGATTCTGGAAGAAGTCAGACCATGGTAATGTGCAGGATGCCTTGGAGAGATAGGAAGCAAGAAAAATGAGCTGTGCCACAGTATTGCACTGAATCAGTCAGGTGCACACAACACTGCAGCCTTTCACACGTGAGCTCAACCCTGATTTCTCATGTCTCAGACATTTCCTTAAGGCTCCTCTGTGCTGCCTTGAATGCTACAGTACAGTTCTGCACAAGGAAGCTGTGGCTTCATGTAAGACATTTTAGACATCTGTTCAGGAAAAAAATAAGTAAATTCTGCAATCAGTAAGACATGAAGTGCCTTGGGCCTGCTTGCAGTGCCACCCAGTGGGCATGGCAGGGGCAGTGCTCCTCGGAGAATGCCCCACGGAGCACAGGAGCTTCAGTTCACTGCCACAGTTCACTGGTGTTTCTGATGCAGTAAACCACCGTGATGGAGAAATGAAGTGCCCAATGAAAATGTGGGCAGCTTTGCACTTAGTACTTGTAAACAAAATACATAGTCTGGAGTAGTAGTAGTTTCTAGTTCAGTTAGGGCTGGGGTGTGGCCAGCAGGAATCTGTTTTAGGGGATGGGGTAGTAACAGTTAAGGAATTAAAATGAGGGGTGAGACGTTTGCTGGGATTATTTGCTGTCACAGCGCCCTCCACAGCATCTCTGCTTTTGGGTCAGCATAACTGATGGAGTGACCCCTGGCAGCCAGCTCTGCTTGCTGCATGCCAGTCTGGAGACCTGGCAACAGAGAAGTTTTTAACAAATTGCTCTGAAGTAATTAAAGGGAAAGTATTATAGAACATGTAAAATGTCATATGTTTAATTTTGTTGAGCTATTTAAAATAGTAGTTGAAGAGATATTGGAAAAAATGATAATTCTGTAAGGCCAGTTAACTGGGTTCAAATATATCACAAAAAATATGTTGGCTCTGAGCCACACTTTTAGTAACATGGACAACTGGAAGACTGTTGGAAAAACATTCCAACTAGAAAAATATGCTTTTTACCTGATTGAAACAGATGCCTAAAAATAGTGTGCATCTGATAAGTATGGTGAGATCCCTAAACTCCCTCCAAAATGTGACACTTGCATGTTGATTGACAATTTCAGTTGATTACTTGACTGTTGTATTAATAAAGGAAAGCAAGCCAATTAATCATACTGAAGTGAAAAGCTGAAATAATCTGGGACAGTGCTTTTTCTCTTAATGGACTCTTTACAGTTGAAGCACAGGTCTCTGGAACTGTAAGATCAGTGGAGAAAAGTAAGAACAACTTTCTAGGAAAAAAATCCTAACATAATTAACAAGGTTTATAAACCATAGAATATCTCAGCGGCAACATGGAAGTGTGCCTGACTTGAGGCTGGCTAAAAATGAGTAACAGTGGCAGCAGAGATGAGTAACCTGGGCAAAAGTCAGTGTGATTTCAAGCCCAAGGTTTTTGGTTAGGCACCTGTGCTGCTGTGCCTTCAGTGCTGTTATCTGTGCTGGGGAAATTGGGGCCAGCAGAGCAATGTCATGGTACAGTAGTTGTCATTGTCAAGTAGTGTCTTTGTTTAGACATACCATCAGAATACACTGGAATTGTGCTGCAGGCCATTCAGTCTCCTGAACAGAATGTTGTATTTCAGTCCAGCTGTTTTACATAACTTCTAGCACTGTGCAACCTCAAAAGAAAAAATAAAGGGAAAATTTTGAGTTTACGGGTGGTGTTAATAGCTGTTTCTTTTCTATTGTGTAAAACACATTTTAAAATATTTTCAGTAATATATTAAGAAGATGATGTCCTTAAAATTGTATTTTCTAAAATGTCAGTGGTGTAGCTAGATGTATACTTTTGGGAGAGACTAAAGGACAGGTAGATGTAACTACATATATATACACAATTTTCAAGGAGATAAATATACATATGTTCAGGTTTATACAGATTCTTTTACCTATTGTGGTATCTATTGCACTGTTAATGAAAAGGGTGAGAAAAACTATCTAGGCATGTGTTGCTAGTTCAGTTGTGTAGTTTGTATGTTCCTCTCCCAGCTTTCAGGCCATGTAATTATTTCCAACTCCATAAATTTTGTGAGGATTTTGTTCAACATGTGTGTTTTTCCCCACACCCCCCTGAAGTGCCTTGTGTAGTTCTGCCTGATGGATGATGGCAGGTGCCATGTTCAGGACAGAATCCACAGCCTTTCCCCTTCCTGACTACTAGTGCACAGTCTGCCCTGAGAAAGCTTTAAGGACAAAGCATACACAGCTAGGATGTTCCTTGTAAATGAAGTTATTTTCAAAATTCCTGTAAATAGGGCACACTTGATTTTACATGCATTTGACCTAGTTGTCTCTCATGGTTTTCTTGAATTTGTAATAGACCCTGTGAGCTGCACAGTGTCGTGGATATTTCTGAGCTGAAAACTTTTTGCCTTCCTTTTAGCCATTTCAATCAAGGCAGAAGCATTTGACTTTGGAGGAACTGTTTGGAACCTCTGTACAAAAGGAACAGCCCACAGCCCTGTATCCCAACCCAGAGAGAGTGGAGAAGCTGCAGACAGATGCATCTGCCAGAGAGCAGCACAGTTTGCTTTTGCCTTTTTCCTTTGACCAGCCACCAGTAATGCAACAATCCCTTGGGAAATCCGAAAGTCCAAGCGTTAAAAGCAGTGCCAATCAGCAGGACTGTTTAACACCTATGCTAATACCTCCAGCTTCAGTTTCCCAGCCTGATATAAAAAATGTTTCAAGCTATTCAGTTCGTTTAAGCCCTGTTCTTAATTCAGCCTCAACAATGGAAGCTGCCCCTGCTCAGATGCTTCCTGGCCTAAAACAAAGCAACAGTATAATGCAAGTTATGCAGCAAGCTGCCAAGCCCATATCCCCACTGGTGAATCAGCCACCATCTGAAGGGAACCACGCTCCACAAAACCTAATGCCTGGCCAAAGCCAGCTGATTGCACCCTTGACAACAACCAACACGGGAACTGTCTCAAATCCATCTCATACAAGTGTTGATCTTCTCCAGAAACTCAGGTTGACCCCACAGCATGATCAAATGCAACAGCAGTCTCTAACTAAGACGTCCTTAACACCAAACATCTCTGCCTCGGTTGGCCAACTTGTGACACCAGAAAGCTTCAAAGAATCTCACACTAAGCCATCGGCCTTGAACAGCAAGATAATCTCTCCCCTTCAGGTATTCTGATATCTATGAACTTTAGACTGTTTTAGACTACATGTATTTTTCCCTTGGAAATGTGTTGTGTAGTAGCCTTTTAAAAATAATGAAGGACTTCCATTGTGTGATATTGATTGAAATTGCTGTGTAAGAAATTCAATTCCATTAGTTTTGTATCTGCTACTGATGACAGACCTGTCTGTAGAGGAGGAGGTTTTTCAAACTGGTGCTGTTAGTGGGTGAATAAGTCCTAAAGAATTCATTTGTACTTGTGTCAGAAGAGTGTTGCTCTGAGCTGGTGATCTGAGAAGGGACAGAATGTTGCAGGCTGATCAGTGTTACAAGGGAACTGTGAAAGTGTAGCCTGTACCTTATTTGAAGTATAAAATTAACAATTTTCTTTTTCTAGTTATTTTGCTGTGGGTGTTTCGACCCCCTTCTGCTGGGGATACCTCTGGGCTACATTGAGATATGGCTCTTTAGGTTTACTATAGTATTGAAAGCATGAAACATAAATCCGGATATTTCTTCTTTTTCCAGCTTCCCATTGATTATATGAGCTTTACAAAATTGATTGAATTATATCTGAAATCTGTTGAAATTTGTGTTTCTGTGCTTTCATAAAAGCAGAGAACCACCTAACTTGTGAATTTTACCTTTTCTATTTAGACTGTACAACAAAACAAGGAATCAGAAGTATTTCCACAGCCGAAGACTTTGTCTAAAGCAAATCAAGTAAGTGATGAAGTACCTCTGCTAATTGTTTGTTGGTTTTCTTAAAAAGGAGAAAGCCCAGCTGTGGTTCAGAGTTGATATCTTGAATAGTCCTTGCCCACTGACCATCTTTAAAGAGCTGTTATGAAGCAGAAAGAAGCTGCACTGAAGGAAGGGGGAGTTCTGTCAGAGCATGCACTGTCCTTTACAGCACCTCTTATTGTTAGTTCTGGTGTGGCAATGAGAACACCTTTCTGGATTTGCAGCCCTGCAATGAGTTTGCACCATTTCTGCAGGGTTTTTATGTTGCAAGCAAGCAGTGTTAATGCAGTGATATTGTAGCAGAGTCTGTTAGCCTTAGCCCCACAGAGGCATAAAATGCAATCCTTGCTTTACTGTCTCTTAGTTTTCCTGAGATAACCTTGTGTTTTATGAAAAGATACAAAGTGAAAGAAATGGAAGATGAAGAAAAGAATAACAAGCATTTGTTATTGCAGTACTTTCTTATAGAAAGTTTTAGTGATCTAAATACAGATTTAACATTATTAGAACTGTCTTGGGTATGAGTTCAAAATAATGTCAATTTTAAATTTCAGGTTGCAGTTAAAAAATAACTGGTAATAGTCAAGTCTTCAAGAATTATTTTAATTACCTTTTTGTTATGTATTATTTTTAGGATACCATCTGTAATTTAATTCTAATTTACCCACCCCCTCCTTTTTCAAATCTCTTAAACTGCCTCATTCTTGTCAAACTTACACTACACAAAAGCAGTTTTAGTAGCATGCCCAGATATGCTTGTGAAGGCAGTAAAAGTGGTCCTACCTAAAAGTCAAATACTGTTCTAGCTACTGGCCTACTATAAGATAAGGTCTAATAACCAAACTAAAAACATTCTATATAGATTTGGGAATTTTAAGGAATGTGTATGTGTTGTGTAATAAACTGTATTTAAGCACATTGTCTTCAGCTGAAATCCCACGCTCTAAGTCTTCACAGTTTTGGCTACAGTAAAATCAGTTTGCTGGTTCTGCTACTGTTGATGTTGTTATATGAACATTAACTTCAAAGGTTTTGGAGCATTTTTTCTTCTGAAAATCTTTGGTTATCCGAGGGGAACTCTTTCTGCTGACATATTAAACATCTTTACATATCACATTTAGTGCTGCTTTTCTTTTGAGTGACATTGGCTTGTTTCTTTTCCTTTTTTTCCCCAACCATTTTGGTCATTCTGGAATCCTTAGCAAGACACTGATTATCATTCTGACTAATGACTGCAGTTATCATGAGATTTCAGAGTTGCTCAAAGTGGACATTTATTCATGTCCACTTTACACAAATATAATAATCTTATAAATTTGCAATTTATGTTTAAAAGAAAAAGTGGCAAAGGCAGTGTGTGGATTTTTGTCATGAAATGGAGACAGACCTGTGGAAGAAGGAGGTGGGATGATGGTCCTCAAAATATTTCCATCCCCTATTCCCTCCAAGGGAAAACATACTTAAAATAAGCATATTTCCATGTACACCGATGCTTTAATTATAATTCAACAAACTCTTTAAATATGTTTGAGATACATTTATAGTTTGAAGTAAAGTACCTGTAGGAGATCATAGAAGCAGGGGGGCAGGAAGGAGGACTGGCCTGTCTGTAAACCCCTGGGAAAAATCTGCAAAACAGCCACAGATTCTTTTCATTATCTTGGTGAAAAGCTCATCTTTCATTCTATGTGTTATGTTTTAAATTTTCTGGAAGGTGGCAAGGAGTCTGCATGCAAGAATGTTGAAGGCTGCTACCTTCTTCAGCTTTGAAAATGTGAATTACTACTGATATTAATCTTCATAGATATTTCTTCATTAAGAGCAGGTATTCTGTAATATCTGAATGAATAATTGTGGCTACAATTTGTTTAGTTTTCTTCATACTCATCTCTCCAGCCTTTACAACATCATTCATTCTTACTGAATGTGGTGCTTATTAATCTTCTGTTCATTTACAGGTTGCACCTCCACAGTTTGTTACAGCCACGACAACAGTAACTCCTTCAGTCCTCTTGTCTCCCAGTGTGTTTCAGCAATCAGCTACAAAAGCTACTGAAATGGAGAATAAAGCCAGTTCTTCTTCGCCTTTAACCCTTGGAACAACAGAAATTCAGACTGCACCTCCTACTGTTCTCAGTAGGTCCCAGCTTCAAGAAGCACTGATACATCTAATAAAGGTACTGTCTATACAGAGCGCAGTTTCTGAGGGACGGCGTTCCCAGGACAAGCCAGCACTGAGAAATCCTGTACTCCTCTAACTCCTTTTGCCCTGAAACAGTACAAAATATGTTCTTCTCTCTTGGAAGGGGTAGATTAGTCCACACTGTACACATAGTATGGCACAGTTTGCTCATTTTGGTTGAAATGTGGAGCACTTAGAACAACAGAGTACCTGAGATGTGTCCTTTCACATCCATACGAACTCATAGGCATGTGCTGAATAAGTTGCACTAGTAGAAGCTGGTGTAAGGATGGGGGGGAGTTGATTTTTCTGTCTTTGTAAGTTTTCTGCTTACACAAGGAAAGCTTTCCTGTTTTCAGTTCCCTAGAACCTTTCCTCATCTTTACCTGAAGTATGTTTCTTTGAAATGGAAATTGCAAAGTTCTAGTTCTGCTATTTCTAGGAATTTAAAGGTTAAGTTGCATTAAGTCCATGATGTTGCATTGTTATGATTTTGACCTCTAATGCCATGGTGAAGTTGACACGAATGACAGTTTTTCTTAACTTGGGATTCTCTTGCCCACTCCATGCTGATGTTAGCAGAGCTTAACACCCAAAATGCAAGTCTAAAAATAACAAACAATATCTTTGCAGTTGCTAGGAGCAAAAAGGATCCCATTATTAGGTTACCTGATTTATGTATCATTCCATTTTATGTAACCTTTTCCTGTATTGGTTTGTATGGTTTTTCTCATTAAAGACTTCAACCAGTCTTACATCTGAGCCTAAGTGCCAGTAGTCTGAGTGGTGACCTTAGAGAGCTGACAGGAATATTTGTCTCCAATCTCTAGAGAGCTGAATGAAGACCAAAATAGGCATATCCTGCTGCATGGAAGCACTCACACAACACTCCAAGCAGGTTGCTGTTCAGATCTTGTAAAGAGAATATTACACCTTTAAGCTAGCTGGTGAGATAGCAGTTTTGTAAACTTGTCATTTGAAGGAATTAGACTCAAGAATATCTCTAAATATTGTCTCTAGATTAAACTAATTCACTGCTCAGTCATGCTTTGACATGAGTATTCTTGTAGAATACACTGCAATCCCATTCAGGCCGGTCTGACAGACAGAAATAACATCACTCCTGACACTCAGGCAGACTTTATTTGGGAACCTGTACATAGAATGAAGTTCTTTCTGTCTAAGACTAAGGTGTGGACTCTGGAGGGAAGTGAAATGTGGCCAAGGCTGATGTAGTGACACCTGTCTGTCTGTTGAGCATCCAGTGTGCTCAGTGATCCCTTTACCTGTCTGAGCAGCATCGTGGTTCACAGCCCGTGTGGTGTTCAAAGAGCACTGCCTTTTGTGCCAGTACCCAGCTAGTTCCCTTCTCTTAGCTCTGACAGCTGGCACTGTTAGGAATTCTTTTGCAGAACTTAGGCATAAAATTAATTTTTTTTTCCCTTTTTTTACTAATGTTTTTAATGTGTTTCTTTTTTTTTCCTTGCAGAATGATTCTCGTTTTCTCAGCACTATCCATGAAGTCTACTTGCAAGTCCTAACCAAGAGTACAGATAACATTAAGCTATAATTGAAGCTGAGTCTACTTAAAATAAGTCCATTCTAGAAACAATTATGCCTCATCTATAAAACTAATATTTTTGTAAAAGAATATTTAGTTTTCAATGTCTTGATTTTGAACCTGTTAGGAAAGACTATTCCTTAAATACTTATGAAAGTAATGTTCTCAGAAGTGATCTAGGTTTTCACTGTGATCATCACCAGCAAACCTTTTTTTTTTTATTGGGGAGGGGACTTAAGTTGCATTTGAGCTCTCATTAGCATTAAGTGAATGTGCAAATGTTTGCTCTGGCTCTCATTCCTAGCTGTATTCACTGCTCAAGGATTACAGACTCAACACTCTTTCAACCAGCAAATACACAGTACAGTACACTACAGCACACCAGGACAGAATTCAGTTTTGGGAAACTAGTTCCAGCTGAAGGACTAAAGAAAAGAAGAGCAAAATGCTTTGTGATTAAACTGGCAGGTGTGGGGAAGGAACATATCTGGAAGCCAGGCCTTTGGAGCTAAATCTTTAACAAAAGGTCTAAAAATGTGATTTGCTCAATACATTGACAGTCTTCATTTATTGCACGTAAATTCATCTTTCAATATTGCTCTTACTTGCTTTTATGTTACTGACATTAAACAGTGAGTAAGGCCATTTTCTCTAAAAAGGAAAATCTGAAATATGCAAAATCCTCGGTGATTGTATCATTTTTTTTAAAGTAGTTCTGTTGCATGTTGAAGTTTTCTTGTTTTAAATTTATAGTTAGGAGACCACTACTGGAAGACCCTCTTCCTGTTCAGCAGCGTTTGATAAAATTTAAATACTTTGTTCCTTTTTACCTTAAGGATGGACCACATCATAGTTGGCTTTTATTCCTGAGTTGCGTTGGAACTGCAGTGTTGAAGACTATGCACATGGGAAACAAATGCATGCTTTTCTTCTGTTACCCTTTCCCCAGATTGTTAGTGCACATTTCATAGTCTGAAGTTTATCTAATTAAAATGTTATTGCTTCATATATGTGACTTAGTAAGTCCCTATTCACTAATTAAGAATCTAACTGGATGCTTTCCCATTTGAAATCAGAACATTTCTAATTATAATTTCTTATGCTGCTTTGTTGGTTTATCCGTGGCTTGTATTTATTTCTTAAAGACATGCAAAGAGAATTAATCTGACTTTAGGTCCCAACTTTCTCCAGCAATAGTAGTTTTAAAGGATGCTTTTTCAGTAGAAAAGTGTTTGGTTATTGACTAAAAAGATAATCTGTAGTGAGTTACAATGCACTGCTTTGTTCTTTTCCCTCAAGCACTATTGAAATATGAGGAAAAATATTGTTTGGCTCCTTACAACATATATGTATGATATATATCCTAAGGATTAATTAATGTTGACATAGTTCAAGGTGCATGGCCATTTCATTGGAAACTAGTAACTGAGCTTTAACTGTGACTTGTTCACAAATTGGGATGTTTTAGGTACAACAAAGATTTACATTTTTCTGTATTTGATCTATTTTAGGTTTTCTCATAGCTATTTAGTGGAAAATATATTCTGTTCTGGAAAGGTTTTCTCAGCATTTGAGTTCAGTGTTTTCAGTTAAAATATATAGTATATTCTTAGAAAAACGTGCAGGCTTCAGGGAAAGATGCTAATGTCATGCACATTCATCAAGAAATATTTTGGATTTAATGTAGCATTTGAATTCAGCAATATAAACTCAGCCTTGTTAAGGAAGATAGGAGCTTCCTCCATAAATTCTAGAGTTACAATACTGTGTATGCACATAAACAGTGAGACTCAGATCTAAGGTCTAAATGATTTTTTTTGCTGGGTTTTTTAGGAAAAGTTTCACTAAAAGGGACAAACCAATGAGCAGTTCCTCTAAACAAAAGTGGACAGTCTAAACCAAATAGAGAGCTGCTTTTATCTGGATTTAGCAAAGGTGAAGTCTGTAACTTCTCATGGACAGCTTACAGTTTCTTCAAAGACAGATCTGCTAAAAGGTTGTAAGAATAGAATGTTGGAAGCTGATAGTGCACATGGATACTGTTTGCTAAATACCATCATATCCAAAGATCTATAGAAATGATAGGAAGAGGTTGTATTTTGAGTTCTTCAGCCATCTGCGGTTGACAAAAGTAATACTACTTTGAATATTCTGAACTTGTGAGGGTTCCTGGACAGCTGGGGACAGACAATTGGCAGATCCTTCCTTCACTTTGGTTTTGTAGTGCCCTGGTAGCAATTGGTTGTTGGTTTACTTCCCTGCCACAGCTTTCAGAATGCCCTGGCAGAGAATCAGAGTTGAAATCATACCCCCAAAAGCAAACAGTGCAGCCTGGACACAGGCACATGTTTGTTGCAGCCTCTGCCCGTGGCAGCAGACACGGAACCAGCCTGGCTGTCACTCAGCACTGCAGAGGTTTGATGAGGGCCACGTTAGTGGCTTTAACAGAGAAACCCCTTGAATGAAAAGTTCATTGTAAAACAAGCTCAATTATAGTGTAACCTTGGAATGTTTTTTTAAATGTGGACTGTGTATTTAAAAATTTTTTTCCCTAATTTTTTTAACTTTTTGTATAAGTATAAAATTAGCAGCTTGTTGAAGTGCTTGATTCATGTTTTCTGCACATAGGGATAACCAGGGTGTAGCAGTTACCAGGAATCCTCACAGGGCAACGACTGTGACCATTTTAAAGTTGTTGGGTTTTTTGGGTTTTTTTAATGACTAACTTAATGCGATTTTACCTATTATTTCTGAGAGTTAAAAGATTATTAGTTCAGACTGTACTACCCAAATTAATTCTTACCTAAGCATGTGTTTTGTGGCTCATGTTAAGTCACTTTTGGGAAAAAATAAAAATCCAAACTCAAACCTAATCAAAACCTACAGCTGCTGAATGTTCAGGAAAATCAAAATTCTCAGTTTTATAGTTAGACTTTCTCTGCTGTTATTTAACAATGCAAAGTTTATATGAAAGGTGCCTAACAGCTATTAACTGTAGAAGCAGTATATCTTTCCAGATTAAACAAAATTTGCAGAATGAGTGATAAAGTTAAAAAAGAAGTGATGCATCTTGATTTCATATAAACTGTTTAATTCTCTGTATAAATACTCAATATTATATTTAAACACTCACTGCTGGATGTATCTCATTTTTGCTTGCATTTCTAATTGTTTCATTTTGTTTTATTTCTGAAACACATTATGCCATGTGTAGTCACTGATACAATTTCTGATATACTTTGGAAAGCAAACTTTAATTTGGGACTTCTTGAGTTTTAAAAGTATTCTAAACAAATCAGCCACCATTTGCCAGGTATTTGTGTTGCTTTGTACAGCATATCTTAACAGGAGGAATGTGTGCAATATGTATCACCTCAGTTTTGTCTGGCAATGTTATGAAAATGTTAAGATGCAATATCTTCTTTTCACTTCAATTTGGAAAAATTGCAGTATCTCTGATTTGGTGGTGTATTTATTTTTATCTATTCAGTGTATGGGCATATGGTTAGTTGAGTTTTTTTATGTACATTATGTGCTTTTAGTAATTTCTGAGTTTTATCACTTCTGTGGATGCACCAGTTGTAGCCATTTGCATGTCCTTTCAATATGAAGACCATGGGGAAGGGAGCTTCAGGAAAGATTTCTGGAAATGGAATAATTGTAAGTCAATAAATGTAGATACTGCATCATTAACGTTTTTGGTATGGTATGGATTTTATAGCACCTATGTATGTTTGCAGTTAAGTTATTGCATAAATGTTTAAGAATGAACATTTTTTTCATTCAAAATTTTGTATGTTTGCAAATATATTTTTGTAATAAAACTTCAAAACAAATGTTTCAGCACCTCCTAAAACCTTGTGATGTTTCCTTTCATTTCTAGAGTCCTGTGACTACGGGAAGGTGAAGTTCAGTTTTTATTTAAGGTTTCCAGAGAAGAAACTTGAATTCCTTACTCCATACGGGGGGTAGAACAAATTTGCATTTGTCTGCTAAGTGTAACCTACCTGCTTGGAGGACAGTTGGGAAGAGCCCCTGTCATTGTTACAGCTTCTGTATTGCTGTCAGCAGACTTGTGCCTTGAATTTGCTAAATAGGTACATTTCCTTTCACACTAAGAAAGGCAGCTACAAGTTCAATGTCATAAGTACAGCTGTAACTGGGTTTAGTGCCTTTCTGTATCACTTTTTTCTGGTACCCCCTCTCATCCATAGACCTGGCATAGGATGCTCAATCCAGGGGCTGGTCTTTGATCCAAAATGTTGGAAATCCTCTTACCATATCTGATTGTTATGCAACTGATTGATCCAAATTTCACAAAGTCAAATAGGGAAGCTGATGAGGAGGAAAACCATAGCAGAGGTTCTGTTGAAACCATCTTGAAATGAAACAAAACCTTATGCCTAAATCCGTTAATCTTATGCTTATTCCCATTCTAACTCCCCACAGGAACTGGGATTCCAGGACATATCCACTGTCAGGGGAGGCCACTGGAGAAGGATGTGTGTTTCTCCAGTGCTTCATATTGAACTGATTCCTGCACTATGTCCAAAAGCACATTCTTCTAACAGAAGACTACAAGTACGGAAGTCATGGCATTTACTGTATAAGATAACTGAGAAAAAGTGGAAACAACTTAGAATCAAGATTTAAATTCTATTAAGGTGTGTTGCCTGTTTGGTCAATATCGAGGATACTTTTTTCACTGTTGCTAATCTTTTTTCTTCTCTGCACCCAGGTATTCCTCTTCACTGTTATTCATGTGAAGTGCTCCCCTTTGGTTTGAAAAGAAGGTAATACTTCTGACTTTCTGTGTGTAGCTCCAGCTAAACCAGGCACTGTCCCAGAAGTTTATGCAGACCAAAATCTTTTTGTCCTGTTCTCTCCTGATCCTGTGTGCTCTACAGTTGTGTTTTCTAAAAGTGCCTAGGAGAATAAAGTTGGTTCCTGCTGTGATGGTGATGTGCACAGGGTAAAATTAGGCTCCCTAAAGCTCATCCCCTAAAATTCAAATTTTATTTGTAGATTTGCAGAATGAAATACCGAGTTGTAGCTCATGTTCATGGGCCAAATTAATAGAAGTCGGTGGACTGATGTATTTGGTAAGGATTCAACAGTACTTCCTTCTCAATATACAAGATCCTAGGGCAGGTTAACGAGTATAGAGAATAGGAAACCTGTCATTCATACAGCTTTTCTTCATTTGGGAACAGGATGCCTTCAGATCACTAGTCTTTAGTATGGCTGAGGTAAATTTCAGTTTAGTTTTCTAATCAAAATGTCAGAAATTATAACATATGTTAAACAACTTTGAAAGACTTTTTCAGTGCCCAGTAGTGGAAATGGTTTTTTTTTTTCCTATCTTCAGACAGCTACAAGTGTGAATCAGCTTTTTTCTTCCAGGTTTTGATTGAGGGATTTACTTTTGCACTGGCCTACTAATTTAGGAGAGTTAAACTGCAGTGATAGACCTGTAACTGAAATACAGCCCTTAACTGTAAAGCTCATCCTTGGCAGTTATACAACAATTTTTTACTTCCTCTCAGAATCCTTCATATGCCATTCCTCATTAGGCTCAAAAAGCATTGAGAAAAGGGGACAGTGAAGAGATATTTTTATCAGTTGCTGCATTTTTGAAAGAGCACTTGCAATAAAACAAAAGGGAAAGGGCCAGTGGATAGAAAATTCCTCAGAAGAGATCAAGGGGAAGAATAGTAAAGGAGTGTAAGTAAATATGAAAGGGATATAAATATTGTGCAGAGACAGGTGTGGCCTGTGAAGGTATTTCCAGAAGGACAGAAGAATTTAAATCAGTTTTGTTTCTGTACTGCCTCATGTCTTCAGCTATTCTCAAAGCTCAAATGTGTATTGCCTGTAAGAATTAAGAATACTTGTGTGTGTGTGCGTGTGTGTGTGTTAAAAATGACTGGGTAGGCACGATTTCCCTGCTAAGGGGTTTTTTAACCTCCAGTAATGAAGCAGCAAAATGGAACTGGCTGATTCACAGCAGTACCTAATTTTTGTCTTAGCTGATGGCCTCACATTACAGCTTACAATCTCCTACAAAGAACAAGGCTGCTTATACCTAGTTGCATTTTATTTTAAATGGATGTTTAAAAATATTTCTACCATAATCCAGTCTTTAAAATTCAAGAAGTTTCATTTTATAAAACCAACCTTGGGAAATACAACCACAAAAGGATAAACTTTATATGCTGGCTGAAATTAAAGCACTCGCCCTTAGGCCTTTCTTGGAAACATGCAGGTATGTGATGTAAATGCACAAGTTGTGTTCCTTTTCTCCTCATAAATAAGTCAAGAAGCCTTAAGAGCATCTACAGAGCAAAGATCTGTATGCAAAACTCTATGTGGTCTTTATTTAGAGAGCATATGACTTGCACATCCTGCTCTACTTCTTGTGGTTCAGAAGAGGAATGGGAGAGGTTTAGCAGGTTACCCAGCTTTCTCTGAGATTTATGGGTGATATGAAGTGCCTTCACTGGTTTACTTTCTAAGCATCAACTAAATTAACTTCTCTGCTCTGGGGACACAATTCTCCCATGTAACAAAAGTGCTGTAGAGGAAGCTTCTGCTGTCTTAAACTCACCATAAGAATTAAGCTACGAGGCTGCAGTTAAATCCTGCAGGATTTGGATGTGTCTGGGCTGTTGTGGTTTACAGCAAACACTGGTCCTGGTGGACTCTTCAGCATGGAAGGCACAGGGCACCCATTATAAAGAGAGATCTCTGCTTTCCAATGGGCTAAAAGGAAAATCCTGCCACAACAGAAGCCCTTACAGAAACCCCAAAGGTTTGCTTAGAAACACATGCAGGACTTTTAATAGGGGCTTGAAAATAAATTAGTATTCTGCAGATATGAGGATAGTTGTCTGAGGGAAACTGCTAAGATAAAAGGAGTATGTGTAAGGAATGTAGATTCATACTATGTAGTGCCTGAGCCTGGGCCTGTGACGTACCTTTATCTGTAACTTTTTTAGATAAAAAAACCTGAACTTACTACTGCACCTATGCCTGTTCCCATGCAGTGCATGGAACTTCTTACAACTCTTGATGCTGTGCTGCACAGAAAGTGGAGATTTTTATTTTTTTTACTTTAAATTCATTAGCAGCTAAATAATGTTATTACTGAGGATTAGTGAACAATCTGTTCCATGTCTAACTGAAGCCACTGTGTTTTTGCATGTGGAAGGATGTGCTGCTGATGCATAATGGTCTGCATAATGAGAGAATGCTTTGGCATCAATCCATCTCATCTATTCTTGAACAAATTCCTTCTTGAAGGGCTTCTAATGCAACTGTTCTTTCAAAGGGCAAGAACAGTCAAAGCCTGTTGTGTTGCAGAGGTCAAGCTGAAGAAAATTTTTTTCACTTTCTTTCCATATGCACTGCAGCACAAATAAATCCTGCTCTACTTGGTCATTATAGCTCTTGTACCTTCCTTCTAAACTTATACAGCCCATGAAAGTGTTGTTGTTCGGAGATTTCTCCTGGCACAAGTTATTGATGGTAACTTTATACTCTTAATTTTTCCAAGTTCAGTTATTTGGAAACAGATATTCATTTAAACCAAGACTAAAGAGAGGCAATATAAAAATTATTATGTTTTAGAATTATCTTTATGCAACATTTGTCTGCCTGTAACTCAAAAATGGTCTGGTCTGTTACGACCTTTTTATAAACATTCTTCCTTTTCCAGATTGCCAGCTGTATCTGAGAAGGTTTTAGTTGAGTTGAACTATGAATATATTCTGCTTGTATGTATCTTTTTTTTTTGCATTTTGCTCTCATGGCTTCAAAGATGAATTGATTTCCCTGTGTGTTTCCTGATATTTCCGAATCAGGTGCTGCATGAGAACCTTGCATTTTCCAAGTTGCTGGTTATAGCTGTTTGTAGCCTGTGTAGCACAAACTGCTTGTTCTGTGGCAACTAAAGGATGTGTAGTGTATTTCATGCTCCAATGGGAACTGCAGAGCTGATCATTACTTCACAGCCTCCTGAATATTCTTTTCACAGGGTATTTACTTGAGTGTGCAACTGTGCTTATCTAAAAATGCTTGTTATTGCTACCGAGAGAATAGAATTTATTTTGAGTAAGATGTGACAGTATGGACTGAATCTCTGGAAAAGTTGCGGCACCAGATTTGGTCTGAGAATGTACTGCATTCCCATCCACCAGGCTGCAGTGATTGGAATTCTACCACAGAACTTCTCTTTTAGAAGGTACCCTGCAAATGAAATTAAACCCTGTGAACAGAGATGTTCAACACTAGCAAGGTTACAATCCAGGACAGCAGTGACTGGCAGGTTCCAGCTCAGTTTGGAATCCATTCAATGCTTAAAACTTCAACTGCACAGCCTGTTGGTCTCCTCCCACACCTCCACGTTTTCTTTACTCACTGCTGTTTGGATTTTGTAGTGATGAGCTCTGACTTGGATTTGGGAATCTCTTGTGAGAGCAGTTTTTAAGGCAAAATTCAGTGCATAGCCCCTTGGTAGCCAACTGGCCTGAATTCCAGCAGTGCTGAGTGCATGCAGCTCCTGCTCTGGTAAACAGAGTTGCATGTACTTATGTCAGCAATGCATTTTTCCAGTGTATCAGCAAATGACAGTCATAGCTGAGCTTTCATGCTTCTGCTGCATAATGCCCTGACACTGAAACGTGGAGGAAGGGATGGAAAAACCCAGTTATCCTGTGTATGTATTTAATAAGCTGTCTAGTCTAGGAGTTAATACTGAAGCTAACGAGATGTGATTGTATGTTCTGAAGCAGGACTGTTTGTCCATACATTTACATCCTTGTTTTAATCATATTGTATGTGGTTTCAGAGGCAAATCCCAGGAATGTGGAAGAAATGTTGACTGTCATATGCAATGTATACCATGACTTTAGCTATTGCTTTACAGTCCATCACACTTGGTCAGAGTTGCAGAAATAACATGCCTCTTCAGTAGATCAAAGTGGAGGCACTGACACAAGGTGGAATTTCATCCTGTGTATGCTTGAGCTGTTGTTTTAACAACACAATACCATAACAAGCACTCGGTGATGCAGCACAAGGATTCAGGGAATGGAGGGTGAGTTGTGGGCAGTAATCTCCCAATGACATTATCTAAGCTAAGTCTATCTTGCAGTCTTTCTACCGTCCAGATAACAAAGGAGGAAAAAGAAGTTGCGAGCCGTAGTAATACTGGTCTGATCCAGACCAACCCCTGTATTATCTTACAGGAAGGAAACAAGAAAGCACTGTAGGTCCAGCCTGAGAAGGCAATTCTTAAGACTGCTGTTGCTAGGACAGGTAGTTTGTTAGGGAGGCATCCTTACAAGGACAATTCAAGAGCATCTTCACTGTAATCACAGAGACTTGACCACAGGCTTAACTCTTGAACCAAAGAACTCAATCAGCCTGGAATAATAAAATCAAAAGTGAGGCTGTGATATGGCCAGTGTATATTTAAAAGAATTGTGAGAGAAAACAAAAGACATTGAGTAAGGAGCAGGGAGTCACTGAACTCTGTTTCAGTTCACTGTTATCTCACTTTACCACTACCCATGATGTATGCAGAGAGAAAGAGTAACAGCCTGGCAATGCTGATCAATCACACTGTACAGGCAGAAAACAGGGAGTTATTAATCTACTAGAAGCAAGCACTTGATTGTTCTAATGGTACCTGCTTCCATTATGATATTTTTGTGCTGTGTTTACAGACACTACCAGCCATCCAGAAAGATGAAGTAGCCATAGCTCTGAAGGAAGCTTCTGTTTTCCTGATGCAAATGTGTTTAGGAAGTTTTTGAAATTTATTTTCTGCAGCTGAAATTGGGTGTACAGCTATGTTTTCTTAAAGTATCTTCAGTCCATACAAAATACGGTGGAGTTTGTCATCGTAACCATGATTTCACTTACACTTGGCACCTCAGTTGAAGAATTTACTTTATGCACCTCTTCTAAATCACTGGAAGACCAAATTATCCTGCCTAACTTCACTCCACCCCTATCCATATCACTGAGATGGTGGTTGAGCCAAAAGTCAATATCTGTCTAAAGAACAGTGTTTAAGCAGCAGGGGTGATAGAAAAATTGTCATTCACTTCCCTAGCACAGGCAGTATTTTAACAACTGCTCTTCCTCAGTTAGCAGGAGTACAGCTCAAGCTAATAAATGCTGCTGTGCTGCTAAAATGGTTCTGTGGCTTCAACTACATCAGCAGGTGGGAGATTCCAGTAGAGCAGGTCTAGAGAGCACATGAGAAAGTGCTGAGGACTCCCCATCTGCACTATGTGTGTTTGAATTCTGCTTCAGACTAGCTCTTGTCTGGCTTGTTGGTCTGAATATTCATTAACAGCTGGACTGTATTAGCTGCTTTCTCAGACTGAATCTTCTGTTTCATCTTTATTTGAAAGGAATCCAGTTCATCAGTTATGGGACTGCTCAGCAGGGAAAACCAAAGCACAGTGAGCAAGGAATAATCAGGGACTTTGATCCAGGATGGTATTTGTGGCTTAAGCTACCTGTGACTTACCTTCTGAGCATATGGCTGCAGACAGAATCAAGTGTGCTGTTGCCTTGAGAAAGACTGGCAGGTAGTGGAAAGGATGCAAGAAAGGACAAAGAATCAGATGGAAAGCTGTGCAACTTGCTCAGAGAGGCTGGTAACCCTCACTCTACAAGATTAGTCTGATTTTAGGCCTATTTGATGCTCTGGCAAAACCAGATCCTGAGCAAGGTATTTGCAGGTGTATAGCACACATAAGGTTCAGTTAAGCATCTTTTACAGGGAACTTAGGTTTGAATTTACTGTTATCTCACCCATAGTTCAGATAGATTTCATAGTTGAAAATTTGCAAAGGAGGAGCCCTAAATCAGTAATTCCCCTGTAGATGCTACTGGCACCTCTTGAGATCTTTCATAGTCCTCTACTGACCACATTCCTTTAGGCATCATAGCTCCAGGAGGACAAAAGTTTGTGTTCTGTTGAACCAAGGTGGACTTTAACAGGAATATCGTAGGGAAACTGCTGTTAAGGATGGCTGCTGATCTTCTCCACCATGTCTGGCAGTCCTTTTTCTTTAACTCAGCTAGGGTCTTTTTGTTATGATTTCCTACACAACTGGCTGATTTCTAGCTAACATGTATCATTTCATTTCCAAGTTGCTTTGTAGCCATAGCATGTTACAAGGTGTACAATGTGTCTTTCTGTACCTTGAGAGGAGACCTGCACAGCGAACCTAAAGACGCATTAATGCCTTCAGTCCTTGGCCCTCTGCTCTAAGGGGCATTGCTCTGCCATTGGAAGCTCTTGGCATTATAGGACATGTCTTCAGAGTTCCTACATTTCAACCAGAGTTCCTAAACTTAAGCAATTCCTAACAGGTTCTTCCATATCCCAGTTTTATTGTCCCTAACAGTTCAAAGTGTATGAGTGAAATTAAAAGATTTGGGTGACTGGTTCTTCAAAAATTAAAAAAAAAAAAAAGAAAAAAAAAAGGAAAGAAAAAAAAAGGTAATTGACCTACCTAATTATTTTAAAGTCGGATATAGATTGGAGCATAGCAAATGCAGTTGACCTTTGTATAGTGCTTTCTAGAATGAACTCTGCACTTTGCTACTGTCAAGTCTGGTTGCTTGGTTCCATTTTTTCCTTCCTGGCACGTAGCCTATTTCCAATCCAGTTTTCCTTCTGAAATATTTTATTAAAAGGATTTTTCAAAAAGACAACCGGTGAAACAGTCTCAGAAAGCAGTTAAGGTAAGGGAAGTGGTGTCTGCTGTTATTTCCTCTTACAAATTGGTTAGTTTAAGGAAGAAAGTGTTATTTTACCTTGCTAAAGAGTTTCACATGTTACTCCTCCGTGGCAGTTTGCCAAGGGAGCAGGGCTGGATGCTTTGGGCATGGAGCTGGTTACTTCTGTTGCTGAAACCCAAAGTCTGCAGTCCCGAAGGTGTAGGTTTTTAGTATCAACAGTTCAGTGTTTTCTGAAATGAGATGATGACATTAGTTCACTACATGTAACTGTTTACATTTAAAACATGTTAAAATATATGAATATTTTTAACTCAATACAATACAGCTTCTAGAACAAAACTACCAGTGGACAGAACAGTGAAACAGAAGAGTGCAATGCAGGAATACCAGGTTTCATGAGCAAGAACTACATTTTTTTTATTCTTGTTGTCTGTTAAAACTTTTGGGTTTTTTTTTAATTTGTTTGTTTGTGACCTCTAGTGCTGCTCCAGCTTTCTAAAACAAATATGAAATATTTAACTTGCCTAGTTAAGTCTGCAGCTTTAATGACAGTGTTCAGAATTGCTAAAGAAAATGTATTTACTGCAATATTTTATGCAAAAGTATCTGTATTTGTCACTTTTTTAATATATATTATGTAAATATGAATTATTGCCTGGAAGGAAGCCACATGGGGTAATCCTGCTACTGTTTCTCCAGGCTGCGTGGAGGAACCAGGTCACTGTTAAGGTGTGGGATGCTGTGGACATTGTTTTACAGACAGGGCTGGCTGGGCTGGAGAGAGACCCTCAGCAGCAGCTCTATCGAGAAGGTTTGGGGGAGGTAATCCTGCCTCTACCTGGTGAGGCACACCTGGAGTCAGCTCTGGGCTCCTCAGCACAAGGGAGACAAGCAGCTCCTGGAGAGGGTCCAGGGGAGGCCATGAAGATGATGAGGGGTCTGTAGCATCTCTTGTGAGGAGGAGAGGCTGCAGGAGCTGGACTTGCTTGGTCTGAGGAGACTGAGGGGATCCCGTCAACACATAATGTCAAAGGTGTGCACCAAGAGGGTGGTGCCAGGCTCCTTCCCCCCAGCAACAGGACGAGGAGCAATGGCCATAAACTAAACCACAAGAAGTTCCACCTCAAGATGAGGAAGAGCTTTACACTGAGGGGGGCAGAGCACAGGGACAGGCTGCTCGGGGCTCCCTCTCCTGAGCCACCCAAAAATCCGCCTGGCCGCGCTCCTGTGGCCCCTGCTCCGGGGACGGGGGAGTTGGGCTGGGTGATGTCCAGAGGTCCCTTCCAGCCGTGTGGGGCCGTGAGTGGTGGGAGAACCTCAGCGCGGGCCCTGAGGGAAATGACGCCCGCGGGCGGCCCCGGCGATGGAGGAAGAGGATGGAGGGCGGGGATGAGGGACGGGAGGCGGGGATGGAGCACCGGAGGCGGGGGACGGGAGGCGGCCGCCCCTCGGTGCTCTCTCCGCCCCACGCTCGGCCCGAGTGAGGAGCCGCTGCCGTCTCGGAGCGCAGCCCAGCCCTGCCCAGCCCCAGGAGCCGCCACCGCCGCCACAGCCCCCGGTGCAGCCGCCGCGGCCCTCCCGCCTCGCCCCCATGGAGGATTACCACAAGCCCGACCAGCAGACGCTGCAGGCGCTGAAGGACACGGCCAACCGGCTGCGCATCAGCTCCATCAAGGCCACGACCGCGGCCGGCTCCGGGTGAGCGAGGGAGGGAAGGAGCGAGGGAGGAGGGCGGGCAGCGCCCTGGCCGCAGCGCCGAGCCGCGCTCCCGCATCCCGGGGCTGCCTGGGGATGGTGCCGGGAGAGGCCGATCCACGCTCCCGCATCCCGGGCACGCGCCGGGAGCCGTGCGGGGATGCTGAGGGCCGGGCCGTGCAGCCCGCGGAGCGCTGGGGCGGCGTGTGCGGGGATGGGGAGCCCTGGGTCGGTGTGTGCCGGGGTGGGGAGCGCTGGGGCGGCGTGTGCGGGGATGGGAGCCCTGGGGTGATGTGTGCGGGGATGGGGAGGGCTGGGGCGGAGTGTGCGAGGATGGGGAACCTTGGAGCGGCGTGTGCGGGGATGGGGAGCCCTGGGTCGGTGTGTGCGGGGACGGGGAGCGCGGGGATGGCTCTGCCGGAGCCCCAGAGCCCGGGCCGGGATGCGGGGCTGGCACATCTGGAAATGGCGGCAGAGCCCGCCCGGCCGCGCCGCTGCCCGCGGGTGTTGTGACTGCGAGAGAGGCCGGGAATGCTAAGTTGGTGCAGGACGGGAAACCAAAGAATTTGTGCCCGAGGCGCAAGCGGCTTCTTTTTCATTGCGTGCCCGTCAGTTGGAACTAATTCTGCACAGAATTTCAAGTGAGCCCAAGTGGGATTATCTGTGCCGTGCCCGCGGTCTCCAATGGGCAGCTTATTCAGGCCTCTGGACAGGATTTAGTGTGGGCTCTGATGTGTGCAGATTCCAGGGTTATCCTTCCTTTGATCGTGTTTCACCTATGGAAAAATCTCTGCAAACAATCCGCTTTTACTAATGTAAAATTAAAGCCGTTTTTTCTGCTTGAATAATATGTTTCAGTGCTTCCATACAAAGTGCTGGCCTTCTTTTTTATTTTTTTAATATATCCCATTTTGTTGTAATTTCCTCCTTTGGACTTCTTTGAAACTGGCTACGGTGTTAAAAAAAAAAAAAAAAGAAAAGAAGTCTGAAGGAATCCCTTGGATGTTGAGGTTTGTGTGGAGAAGAGTGGTATGTAAAATATTATAAAGCTTCTTTGAATTGCCTTACACTCTCCACCCTGTGCCTGGCATGAGCTGCCTCACATGGCTCTAGAAACGCACAGAAACTGAACTTTACTCGCTCTGTTTGCAGACAGCAAATGGAAATCCTGCTGTGGTTCTTCCTGCGGAATGGGGTGTTGGGACGCGGGAAAACTCTCAGCCTCCATAGGAGGGAGTTTGTGCAAACCCACAGCTTGTTGGGTCCAATCTGGAGGGAGAAGAGAGGCTACCCAATTGCTCTTTTAGGTCTTGGTTTGTTTCAAAGCTGCTGCATGCAGGCAGAGTTACACAAGCCTGTGTGAAATTGTAAGCAAGAAAAATTGTGCTAAATCTACATAGTAGAGCTCAGGCTTTGGTGTTGAACTTCTAGTATGTATTTTAAGCAGGCTCAGGGATGTATGGTATAAAATGCCATATCAGCAGGTAAAATCATTTCTCTGCTTTGTCTGATGTGCTGTTAAAGAACAAGATGCTACAGCCTCTGCTTCTTTTTTGTGGTCCATGGAATTCCACAGCAAAACCATTCTCACCATACTGATGAAGAGACAGTAAAAGTGTTTTTTCTCAAGCTTTTTATTCCTGGTTCATGTGTGCTACAGTACTGAGTCCTTCTTGCCCAAAGGCATTTCATTAATCCCTCTGGTTTATTCTGCCACTGGAGTTGTGTAGTCTGAAATTATTACACAACCTGATAACGAGCAGATTATGAAAGATGGGCTCTGGAGGGAAGATTCTGTTGGCAAGTCATGTATTTTCTTAATAAGATTTGATTGCCAAGATGATGGTGTAGTAACATGCCTAAAAGTCAGTCTGTTGTGGAGTTAGGCAAAGCACATATACTTCTAAAACATCTGTACATTATGAATGTGTTTCCTAAAAACTGAATGAGACAGTATCCTTTGCTTAAATTGCTGGCGTGCACTTAGAATATGGAAAGATGTTTGAATGCAAGCTAAATTTAAATAGAAGCTTACAGTTAATGAAAAAAATGCATTGTCATGCTTGCTTTGACTTTGGTAAGGAAATTTGTGTTTGTTAAAGGCGTAATTTGTAAAAGCTGGAGGAAATACCTGCAATAGAAGCACTTCATACAAAACAGGACCTGCCTACTACTTTCAAGGAAGTAATTTCTGTAAAATGTGTCATTATTGCAACACAAGTGGTGATCTGTGGTAGATCTGGCACACCAGTTCTTGCAGCCTTTACTTGTTCTACCCTTTGTTAAAGAAAGAAAAACCTTTGCCTGGACAAGAGCTAAGTCGGTCTGATCCTGAAGTTGCTCAAACCCATCACTTTGAGTGCTTCACCAGCTGTGGTGGAAACATTCAGTGAACTGGAAAAAATTTTGTATTTAAAATGACTTACGTTGGCAAAAATTGGATTGAGTTGGTTGTAAAAGATTGAACATACTTGCTTTGGGGTGTGGATGAAGGGGTTTTTTTTAGATAAGTAGCACAGACATTTCCATCAGAACATGTCGAGTCTCTTCTGTAGCTGATGATACATTTCTGAAGTTTTGAAATTGCCTTGGCTTCCTAGAGTTGGATGGTTACATTCTTAAAAGTGGAAGTTGCAAGAGTTTCTTTACCAGGCAGTTAAGTTTCATAACCTGTGGTGTGATAACTTGTTGCAGACTATTTTTGGTTCGGTTTTTTAGCTTTTGTCTTGGACTCTGTTCCATTTTAACTTTCCACCACTCTCCTTTTTAGTTGAAATGTGGACATGGAGATAGGCTCCATTGATGCAGAGTAATAAAAAACGCCTACAAAACTATTTTTTTGGAGTAATCACTTTACTCTTGATTTGTGTGGATCCAGAACTTCAGTGTCCTAATGGACTTCAGTTTGGTTTCCTACTAAAGGGCTGCATTTCAAAGTTAAGGCTTCAATAGAATCCATCAGAGAAGTGCATTAATGGGACCAGCACCACGAGGTTTTGGGTTGTTCATCCATCAAGATGTAGTGGATTTTTACAATCATTTCTGATATCTGATAAACAGTTAAATTTTTGGTTATTTCTGATAGTAGGAATTCATGCAATTAACCTGTAGCTTTAACAAGATTTTCCCCCCAGTTTTCAGGTAATTTATTAAATTTTTCTACTTTTTTTTCCTTCTTTTTTTTTTTTATGTGCTACCATTTTAGGTGGTTTAAAACTTTTTTTACCAAGACCAGGAGTTCATAGAAGTATGGTTAAGTACAAAGTTAATAAAATTAAAGGAATGAAAGCCTTAAACAAGCATGTTAGGCTTCTTGATTAACTCAGATATGTAAATATATACTAATATGTTTGAACCATGGTTTAAAGCTAATTCTTTTGGTTCCCCGTGTGTGAGTACTTACTAAGGGATGGACACTAACCATAATTTGTATTTTGCTACTGTTTTGCATGTTTTTCTTCTCTTATTACAGCACTGTTTGGGATGTTGGGAGGGAAAGTTTATTACTATCAAAAGAAAATATTCTTATTAAAGTTCTAGTGAAAGTGTTGTCTAATCCTAACATGCATGGTAAATGTACACGTGGGAAATGAAATGTGACACTTTCATAGTAACTTTGTCCTGTTTTATAAGTAGAGTCAAATATTATAAAGATATTGTGGTAAAGATGAAAAATAAGTGTTGGTAGAAGAGAAAATGAGATGAAACTGCAAGTTATTGTCAGCCTTCGTAATGTTCATCATCCACTTTCCTATACTTCAGTAGCAATGACTGATGTCAAAAATGATCCTATTTACATCAGTAAAATAGGAAAACTGCTACTTTCCACACTCAATGAAAATCTTTAAAGAGCCTCCTTACTCCTTTTAAGCTTCATCACAAGTGAAAAACCAAGGCTGGTACACTCAAGTGGTCAAGTAGTGCCATCCCTTCCAGGTGCATAACAACAGTGATCATTATTTAAATTACAGTAATGTAGATAAATTAAAGGAATTCTGTGCCCTTATATTGCATTTCAAGTGAAATATGTACCTTGTCTTGGAATAACTCAGTATTTGCCACTTGAAATAACCCTTTTCAGGGAGCTTCATATTTGCCTATCAGTACTTTATGGCACAGTTGACTGAAATGAGCCTGTGTGTTCCAAAGACAAGTTGTAGTTGAAGGATTAATTTGTGCTGCTGTTGAAGACTGTTGTCCCAGATAGTTCAATGGGAGAGACTATCCCAGATACTTACAAATGTTTAACAAACCAACTAGTACAATATTTTGAAGTGATATAGTTATAAATGTAGAAAATGTTGGTTCCTCTCTTAGCCAAAGATTAAACCAGTCAGTATTTTCTGTATATCTGGGTGTTTACTGGAGACAATAAATTTCTGTATCCAGCGTCAGTAGAAGATGAAATGCAAGAGTTGCATTATTTAATGCCCTCTTTAGAAATCAGAATTTTCATTCTGTCAGCTCTAACATGGTAAAATGAAATAGTTCCTACTTTTTACAATTATAAATGTTCCAGAATTTTCTGCAAAAGTTAATCTTGTGTTACCAATCCCTGCCTGTGCATTGGGGCCTGAACAAGTCCTGGTGCCACTCTTAATTCCTTCACTCAATGAGTGGCTCAAGCTTTCCTGTCGAAAGCTGCCCTTGTTTCCTCTGTATCCATGTGAATTTCTGTGGCTGGATAAATCCATGGAGTCTGATTTCAGGCCTAGGGTCATATAGGTTCGTGTGCTTCACAGTCACCCCTGAGGGTGGTGGTCCTTGGCATGGAGAAGAATGGAGAGCTCTAAAAGATACATCCCTGAGCTGTCAGCAGGGTCTAGACTGAACATCCACTTTGACTAGATAAGAGGCTCCTTTTGTCTCAAAGTATAGATAATTGGCATTGGGGGAATGGCAGATGGGATGGGTTATCAAACACTTAAGATGGTGTATTTTAATGCAGAGGAGTTGGGGACAGGTAAAGCAATATTTTAAAGATGTGATCCGGAGCAAACAGTAACAAGAAGTGGTAATCTTGGGTCTTCTTAACTTGTAGCCACCCTACATCATGTTGCAGTGCAGCAGAGATTATGTCTGTGCTGTTTTTCCATACCATGAAGTACAAAGTGCAAGACCCCAAAAACGCCAGCAATGACCGGTTTGTTCTTTCAAAGGTAAATGATAACAGTTTTGTGATCCTGTTGCACTCTGCTAGTAAAGAGCTGCCTGTCTGTAGATTAAATTGACTGGTCTTCCTTGATTTGTGTTTAACTATGCTTGCATCTGCACAAAAATCTATTGGAAATATTTGAGATCTTGGAATTTGGTTCAGAAAGACAAATAAAAGTTGGTTGAATTAAGATGTAGCATGACATAAAGATAGCTTGGAAGTGTCTGTGTGAAGTGTCTTAATAAGTCTTTGCTATGTTGTTCTAATGTTAAATAATAGATTTTATTATACTGTTTATAAAATCTATCAAGATACACTAAGGTTATTTTGGCACAACCAATTTTCTAATGAGGCAGCCAGCTCTTGTGCTGTCCTTGTTAACTGCAGCCCTGCTGTTCTGCCTGCAGCCATGTCTGCCACAGTGGGCACTGACTCCTGCCAGCTTCCCAGGGAGCATTACACCAAACAGGGCACTTGGGGAGTAGTTTGCATTCCTACTGAGCCAGGATGATATTAAAGTCAGTGCCACCTCTGAAGTCACTGTGGGTCAGAAAACAGTAAACCTCAAATCTGGGCTGGCTATTAATGCCTTTATACCCTTTTACTTTGTGCCATTAGAAATCACAGGGACATTTTGATCATATGGCTTTAAGGCAGGTGAGGGGCGTTCAGAAAACATAATGATGCAAAACTTAAAACTTTGCCTATTGTCACTCACTGCATCTTTGAGTACATGTGTGTATTAAAGAAGTTCTACGGAGATAACTTGCTCATCCATCTGGGATGCTCTAAGCAGGGGTGTGGGGAACTTGGAAACAAGCATCAGTGTGAATGTTGCTTATAAAATATTGTAAAAATGTTTTATAACTCACTGCTTCCTTAGTGGACACAAGAATCTAGTTCCAGGGTTTGTCGGCTTTGTAGAGTTTTGTCTTGATCTTAGGAAATTGTGAAGCTTGTGCTTTGTCTAAAATTTCTGTTTCTCTCTAGGGTCATGCAGCACCAATTTTGTATTCTGTCTGGGCAGAGGCTGGATTTCTACAAGAAGCAGAATTACTGAACTTAAGGAAAATTGATTCTGTCCTAGAAGGACACCCAGTACCAGTAAGTGCTCATAACCTTAGATACAAAATGATGTTTTTTGTGAAACAATGAGAATGTATTTTATGGCAATTCTTGGTTGCCAGCTGTACAGTACAGGAAAGATAAAGACTTCCAAGAAGAATGATGGTATTTATGGCTTCTGAATGTTTGAATGAAGATGTAAAAACTACAGTTATTGTTGTTGTAAAGTTCCCCCACAGTCCTGAATGCAATTTTTTTCCATTTTAAAAAAGGTTTATGTAAACTTCCATCTAAGCTTTACTTGTCCTTTAAGCAGCTTTGAGGTGTTCCAGGAGTTTATATCCAGTTTTGTAACCTCATTGGTCTTTCCATTCTCAGTCATTTTTTTCAGCTGATCCTTTTTTACACAAAATCATTAATTCTCAACTGTTGCCATCCGAGGCATAGCTGAGAAATTCCTGGGCCTTGGTACCATTCCCTCTCAGAGAGCCTGGTTAGCTTGTGATACTGACCCTCAAGATACATGCCATTGCAGGAAGAGAAGGGTTGTAGGGCAAGACTTAGACAGACTTGTACATTGTTACGGCTGAGAAGCTGAATTTTGATGTATGTTGGACCATCTTCTAGCACTGCAGTTTACTTCCTCTGGTTTTTAACTGTAAAATAATTGTTGTCTTTTTGCTCTCAGAGACAAGCATTCACTGATGTGGCTACTGGATCCCTTGGGCAGGGTCTTGGTGCTGCATGTGGAATGGCATACACTGGCAAGTTCTTTGACAGAGCCAGGTAATTCCATCTTCATATTTCATGATTATAGGCATTCAGTGAGAAAATGTGAAAAAAATAATTATATTCTTAACATCAAGCAGGAAAAAGCAAAACTCCTTTATTCTATTCTCCATTCCCAAATCTAATTTCAAATTCAGGATTTTAGGGATAACTTGCTAGGTACAAAGCTGTTGTCAGTGAAACTACAAGGGTTTAAAGGTTAGCAAGAATTAGTGCATATGTGTGTTCCTTTTGTAACCTGAGAGCATTGAAACGTGATGCTCCTGAGCAGAGAAGAGAGTAAGTGGTTGGAGGAGCCTCTTAACTTCCAGAGAGTAATTGATAGCCGTGTTGAGACTGGATGTGTCCCCTCAGAAGGAAGGCACAAGCCAGAGATGTGTCTGTTCAAAATCAGATGACAAATAATAGAGAATCTTAGATAGGGAACTGTTATGGTCAATAACAGCATTATTGGATCATAAAGTAGGGCTCCAAAATGTTATCAGAAAGGCACTCAACTCCACAGAGACTGAAATGACTGCTTCTGCCATTTGTTTTGTGCACAAGAAGATGTCTGAAGGCAAATCTGTATGAGGAGGAAAATAACCTGATGTAGTTGATAGATTTTATGTGACAGTTCTAGTACATTCGAGCATAGGCTGCCCAGTTAATGTGTCCTACACTTCACTAGCTTGAAATCATTTCTGTGAAAGATGACTTGCTGATTTTAATTGAGTTTAACAGATGCTACGTGTGGAAAAAATCTAACCAGTGCTTACATGACAAAAGGAAAAGGTGGTCTTGCGTGCAGCACTGGGGAGCAGCGTCAGTGAGAGGAGTTCAGATTTAGCTGAAGGCAGGTGGAATTCAGACCAAAACTCTGTTACAGCTTAATGTTTAGTAAAAAGAAAATTGCTAACAGCCATCTTGATTATTTTGGTTTAAAGTTACATATTTGAAGGCTGATGTACTATTCTTTTTTATCTCTAGTGGGTAATAAACATTTACAAAGCTTTGTCTTCCAGAAAGAGAGTGGTAATAGAAGAAAAATGCAGTGGCTGAAGTCTGTAGAGATGAGAGAGTGCTCCTGCTAACTGAGTTTTACCTAAATAAAAGGCTTCGGGGTTTAGAGAAATAGTCTATAAAGTCGTATCATGCTGGTTAACTTTTTCCTGAATTCTGAATCTGGTAATGCAACATGCTTTCCTCCATAGCCGGGTTAATCCCCAATTTAGAGTTTCCTGAAACTCAGGTGTTGGTTGTCCTTCCAGAGTCCATGGTAGGAAGGAGGAAGCAGCCAGTAACCGTTCCTGCATTGTTCAGATCCTGCTGAGTCACAGTGACAGTGTTCAATGGGCCTGTTCAGTCAAGCCTTGCAATGGGAGGCTTAAGACTTGATTTTTTTGAGACAAAGCTTTGGAAGGGAGTGCAGTATTTCTCATCTAGTTTTTCTAATGTGCAACAGCTCAAAAGTATTTTAATTTGATTTGCCTAAGGTTATGTAATGTTATCTGAGGTGAATGCATTGAGCAATGGGAGTTGAGTTTTGGGATAGAAAAAAGCAGTGGATTCTCACTGAATTGTTAGAGGTTTTGATTTAATAGTGCTTACACATCAAACTTAATTTATTTTCTTTTTAATTTCTTCTAGCTATCGAGTGTATTGTCTGCTTGGAGATGGAGAGTTATCTGAAGGCTCTGTTTGGGAGGCAATGGCCTTTGCTGGCTTTTACAAGCTCGATAATCTCGTTGCCATATTTGATGTTAACCGCCTTGGACAAAGTGACCCCGCTCCTCTGCAGCACCACGTGGAAATCTACCAGAAACGCTGCGAGGCCTTTGGGTATGTGAGGGAAAGGAGCTCAGGATAATCTCTTGTTCCAAACTGTATGTTTTAGTTGCTTCTCAGAATTGTTCAAATTAGCTTGCAGCTCTAAAGGCCATCACCAAGGAAGATGGTCTTTCGTAATCCCTGATATTGGTCGACTTTATGGGTACAGCAGGAATATTAAAAGTGGCAGAATTTTTTGTTCAGAGGTAAAACAAGAGGACTGCTTACTCAGATACATTTGTTATTGGATCTTAAAACTGTTTTTATCACACTAAATACAGATTTTATAACTGTGGAACCACATGTACTGTCATAGCAAGTAGATCAGAAAAAAAACAGTATGGAAACCATGAGAATTCTTTGTGTGTTGGCCTTCATTCAGTTTCATATTTCTATGTAGATGCAAAGCCCATGATAAAAAACTGCCAGATACAATAGCAGCCATGGAAATTATGATGAAACACTTTTTTAATCAACTTCCATTGTCAGTTTTTATATTATTTCTGGATGTTTGATTTGCTCTTGTGATTAGAAATGGCTGAAGAAATGTAGGATAATTTGGCTGTGGGCTGTGAATTTTGCTCGTAGATGTTGATCCCTCTGTGACTCATTCTGCTTTACAAGAAAGTGGCTGATATTTTTTATGATCTCAAATAAATGCTTCTGTGTGATTCTGGCATACTTTGGGTCCCTTAAAAAGGCACTGCACTGAAATGGTGTTAGTATTCATTATTGTTATTGCTGACTACGAGAGAGTGTCACATGCTAAAACCCTTTAGAAAGAGTTGATCTGTTTGTGTTCTTAGCTGGCATGCTATCATCGTGGATGGACACAGCGTGGAGGAGCTTTGTAAAGCCTTTGGCCAGGCCAAACATCAGCCAACAGCCATCATTGCAAAGACTTACAAAGGCAAAGGCATATCAGGTAATAAAACATCTGTTGCTTTGCATGCTCGTGTATATGATATGTGCATAGTACTGCAATAAAGGTGCCAGTATTAAAAAACAAAGAAGCTTAAAATGTCATACATTGGAAATACATTGTATCCTGTCAGCTTTTTTACTTAATCATCCTGCCATACAATCTGAAGACACAGAATTTCACTCTATTGTCTCTTCCCTTTGCTGCCTTTTCTTAGGGAGGACAATTAGCCTGAGGCCTCATTGGGAGCAGACAAAAATGTGTCTCAGTTCTTCATGTTACCTGGCCAGGTGCACTTCCACTTGGACTGGGCTGTTACAGATCTCTGGTTATCAAGCAGGATTTCCTCTGCTCGCAGCTGTACTCGAGTTGTTACTCTTTAAAAAATCTTTTCTCGTCTGGAAGTTGGCTGGGGATAGGGACAAACATTGGACCATATGACTTGCTCTTGAAAATTGCCCTGGTGAAAGAGGGACACCTTCTTGGCATGCCCTTGATCCCAGGACTCAGGAAGTCTACTCTGAGAAGGGAGTAACTTAGTCACAGAAGCTCCCTGTTCCCTGTGGTGCAGATAACTGGGTCTGCTGGTCCCACCAGACACTATAAATGCAGGGAAAACAAAGGGGTTTTCTGCAGTTACTGTTTTGACAAAGTTGCCTGAGATGGTACATCAGATACCAGGTCATAATGCCTCTTAATTCTTATGATCTGATGTGCACTTCATTGTGGTGCAGGGTACAGTAGTCCTTAGAAATTATTTCCTGGGTTAGTAGGAGTTGGAATTTTTTCATAGTGCCACTAAGATCCTTTCGGAATTTTCACATGGTGTGAGACTCACATAAATGTCGCTGTCTGGGGGACAGGTGTGTACCTGCACATCTGAGCCACAGCATGCAGAGTCATTCAAACTCTGTGCCCCTCTGGGCAATGTGAATGCTGAGAAAATGCACATGGCTTTTGCAAGAGAGATGTGTCCCAGCTAATGGAGCCTTGTATCCATGGGATGGAGTAAATGCATGTTCAGGTGTCAAGAGTTGCTATGATTTTCTTCAGCTACAGCACTCTGTGAGTTTGCATTTCTGACCAGATAAATATTAATAACAGGAGTGAATATCTTCATTCCTTTCCTTTGAGTCAGCAAGCAAAGGTCATTATTTGCAGTGACTTACTCAGGGAAAGCAGCCTATCAGCCAGAGAGGTGATCTGGCTGTTCGTGCCAGGTGTGCAGATAAGAGTCATCAGAAGCTATTAAAATAAAGCTGTAAAATGTCAGGTCTTGTTTGAATTAGACAGCTTGGTTAACTGTTGTTTCAAACTTAACTGACTTTGTTTAATTAGGCCTAACCGTTGAAATTTCATGCGAAATGTTCACACTGATTGACTGATTGCTTCCTGCCACACTCTCAGACCAGTCTGTTAGGTGCCAATTTAAAACTGGTTTCAAGTAAGAGACACTGGGATTTTGTTGCAAGTTTGGAGTATATGTAATTTGATTATTCCTCTTGTTTGTTTAAACATGTCTGTTTTAATGCAATTGATTACTAGTGTAATTTTTCAAGGAATGTCTCCTTGGAAGACAATACTAGACTGTCATACTACCCTGTGTTTTTATCTGGGTGAAAAAAATCTTCAGCTAAAAATCTAAATTGTTTTTGTACTTTTATTACTTGTAATGTGGTTTTAAATACACAGGTGTTGAAGATAAGGAAAGCTGGCATGGAAAGCCTCTTCCAAAAAATATGGCTGAACAAGTCATTCAGGAAATAGATGACAGAATCCAAAACAAGAAAAAGCTTTCTCCTGCCCTCCCAGAAGAAGATGCACCTATAGTAAATATTAGAAACATTAAGATGCCATCCCCACCAACTTACAAAGTGGGAGAAAAGGTATTCCCTTCTTTTTCACTGTTGGTCAGATATTTCAAAGTGTGAGAAAGTTTGAATATATGGCAGGAGGTTTTGTGTTATCCCTTGCCTCAATTTCAACTACCCAGTTCATCTCAGTAGGCAGACACTTCTGAGGTGTGACACACAACCAACTCACTGGGTATTGAAAGGGTATATTAAAATAGGAAGACTCAAATCACTCTTTTTCATTTTGTGATTGTTATCAATGATCTAAACTACTTCATGTGGATTGAAAATTAAAGAAACTCCATGAGGTTCAGTGAATTACTGTGATTGAAAAACAAGGGTTTAAAAATTTCCTAGCTGGATTGTGGTAGGGAGGTGCCGATTTCAGCACAGATGTGTGTCCTAATGCTCATTGTGGGTTTGTTCCTATTTTTGTTTGCTCTTCTGTGTGTCACCATTCTCATATGTACTTTTGATACTGCTATCATTTAAAATGCCCTTAATTGTGTTTTGGTTTTGATTGTATATTTGTGTACCTATGGCAAAACAAGATAATGAGAAGAAAAAAAAGCCTGTAGGAACAGGAAGTTACAACAGCCCTGCTGTGCTTTCTTTTCCAGTGGGCTACACGCAAAGCTTATGGGGTTGCACTTGCAAAACTGGGCCATGCCAATGATCGAGTGATTGCCTTGGATGGGGACACAAAGAACTCCACCTTCTCAGAGCTGTTCAAGAAGGAACATCCCAGTCGCTACATCGAGTGCTACATTGCTGAGCAGAACATGGTAACTGCCCTCTGGCTTTAACCACTGACTGGTAGTGCCATTCAGTGAGTCCCCAGGGTGGGGTTCTAATACTTGCTTTTCAAATCAGTGTATGAGCTAATTGCAGCAATAAACAATTCAGGAACTTTATTGTAATTTTTAAAGAGGTGACCTTTTAGTAAATACCAGTCCAAATAACACAGGTAAATCCATTCCCACTTAGTAATGATAATTTTTGCCTGCTGGAGATAGCAAAACTATGTCTGTTGGACCAAAAGTGTAAGCCTTTGATCCAGGAAAAGAAAGAGGGCAATAATTCTTAAAACTTGGTGAATGACTGCTTGGAACAGATAAAGAAAAGAAGTTTCCAGTAAGAATCAACAATAACAGCTAGCAGCTGAAGCAAGGAGCACAGAAAATGCAGGAGGCTAGATACTGGGAGAGTGAGTTGCCTCCTTTCCATGTTGGAAAAGGCAACAATCAGGACTGGACAGAGATTTTTAATCTGCTAAATTTTTAGGACAAGAAGTCCCCCAGACAACATCTCAGAAACAACTAAAAAATGAGGAACTCACTGTTCTTGCACACTCTCCCTCTTCCAGGTGAGCATTGCAGTTGGTTGTGCCACTCGTGACAGAACTGTTGCTTTTGCCAGCACCTTTGCCACCTTCTTCACGCGGGCGTTCGACCAGATCCGCATGGCCGCCATCTCCGAGAGCAACATCAACCTCTGCGGCTCCCACTGCGGCGTCTCCATCGGTGAGGGCTCCTCGCCTCGGGCAGCAGCAGCTCCCAGCCTTTTAGTGAGGGTGCTCTGGGGAGACAGTCGGGGCTGTAGCTGTGGTGCTGTGACATTGACAGGAGAAAGCCATGTTTGCAAATTCACTTTTGTGAGACACATTGTTGTATTTAGAAAGAAGGAGAAAGATTTGAAGCCATCATCTGCTTTTTTTTCTCTTTGGCCTGATGAAAATAGAACTTTCTCCCCCAAGCTTTTCTACTGCACCAGTAAAGACTGATACAAAGGGACTGGACTGAAACTGAGGAGTTTAGATTCCTGTTCATCTTTGCAGTTGATGTCTTCTGTGGCAAGAATAGCTAAGTGCTTACTATTTTGTTTCTCAATCTCTAAAATGGGAAACTAATGATACTATTCTTGCACAGATGCTTTTGTCCATCAATCTCAAAAACTCCTCAAAGATCACTAGTTTGATCTGATTTGATGAGTTTGTTTCAACTTATCTCAGTATTTTTTACTACTAGAACTATTGATGTGTTGATTTAAAAAACCCAAAATCTCTTAAGTACTGATGAAACAGGAACTGTGAAGGTATTATGTGATTCAGGAAATGAAATTATAGAAAGGTTTGGGTTGGAAGGGAGCTTGCAGGTGATCTCATTCCAACCCCTCTGCCATGGGCAGGGACACCTTCCACTCGACCCAGTTTCTCAAAGTCAGGCAGGACTTCCCCTTGGTGAGGCCATGCTGGTCTTTAATCACCTCCTGTGTTCTGTGTGCCTTAGCACAGCTTCTAGGAGGATCTGTCCCAGGATCTTCCCAGGCATGGGGTGGTAGTTGGTAGTTCCCAGGTCCTCTCTTTCTCTCTTTTCCGCTTTTTAAAACTGGGTGCAGCATTTCCCTTTCACCAGGGACTTCACCTGACTGCCATGACTTTTCAAATATCAGGGAGAGTGTCTTGGCAACTACACCAGCCAATTCCCTTGGGACTCTGGGATGCATCTCATGAGCTCCCATAGACTTAAGTATGTAGAGACCCCGCAGGTGGTCATGAACCTAATCTGTTTTGGTTTAATTCTACCTGGCAATGAAGTGCCACACAGCTGCTTATGCAATCCTTGCCTCCACAGTGGGATGGGGAGGAGAATCGGAAAAAAACTTGTGGGGTTGAGATAAGAGTAAAATATAATATTACTATTAGTAATAATTGTAAATTAAAATATAACCCCCCCAAAAAACAAGCACATTACAATTGGTCACCACCCACTGAGCTCTGCCCAAGCCTGAGCTGTGATCAGCCCCTTCCAACCACCTCCCCCCAGTTCATGTGCTGAGCATGGTGTTCTGTGGTATGGAATATCCCTGTGGCCAGTTCAGGTTGGCTCCCCAGGCTATGCTCCATGCCAGCTTCTTGTCCACCTCCTCACTGGCAGAGCATGAGGACACTGATAAGTCCTTGACTTAAGGTAGACAGCACGCAGCAAATCCCAAAACATCAGTGGGTTACCAACATCCTAAATCCAAAACGCAGCACTGTACCATCTGCTAAAAAAAAAACAAAAAAAACCCAGAACTCTCTTCCAGCCAAACCCAGGACATATGTTACAGCTGGAGGGACTTTGCTCCCCCAGTCCCTGCCCTGCAGTGAAACCAGCACATCTCAGAGCAACAGGCTGAGAACCCTCACCATCAGAACCTTGTCTGGCCTTGGCTTCCCATCATAACTCTTTGCAACACGTCAGATCACATTGTGGCTTGACTTTGGTTTGAGGGAGGGAGAGTGTTTTACTTTTTTTAACTGAAATGTGTAGACATCACCCATGAAAACAGGAACAGACTTGCATACCAGGAAGGAAAATGCAAGTAGACATTCATGCTTGAAAAACTAGTAGGTATTTATGGGGAAAATGAGAGGGAGGGAGAGCTGACAGGCAGGAAATTAAGGCTCTTTGCATACATCAGTTTTTCAGTTGATTTAATAGTTTTGGCTGGCTGTATGGTTGGGACAAGGGTTTGGGGTTTTTTTTGTTTAAAACAAAGTAGTTAGTTTGACCTGTAATATTGGTAAAGATTTAAAGATGCTTCATAAACACGTGTAGTGTCATCCAGAACCTCAAACCAGCTTTAAACTACTCTGCTGTATAGAATATGCTGTAGTAGTGGAGATTCTAAGTAGAGGGTGTCAGATTATGGCTTTTGTATGTCATTAAGAGAGGGATTCTTTCACAAGCCTCTTTCCTTGTTAAAATCAATCCTCCCACCTCATCATAGTCTAGTTCAATCCAGTTTAAGACTTCTAGCAAGCAGCAAAGTGTGTTGGTGCAAAAGTCAATCAGTTTTGGTCCTTGCTCATTTAAGAAGAGAAAACTCCTTTGAGTTACCCAAATTGTCTCCTAAAATTACACTTCCAGGTTTCAATTTTCAGCCCCTGGAATGTTCTGCTGGGAGCTGTGACTGTGAAGTGCATACTTGGATTTATAAAGTTGTTAGATTTACAAATCTCATTCAGGCCTCAACTTTGATTTTCCAAAAAAAAAAAAAAAAAGAATTTCAACTCAATGTTTTGCAACTTATATAAAGAGTTATAAAGAAAGTTACACAGAGAAACCCTTGAGCAGTTAGAAAATTCAATTTTAAATGTAAGGGTATGAATTAAACATACTTCCTGTTAGAACTTTGGGCCTGCATGGAATCCAAAATCTGCATGGAATTCAGAATCCAGTCTGGATCTGTGGTGATAATTGAAGTTTTGTGTATGCAGTTCTAGGTAGACCTGGGCTTCTGCTGCACTGAAATTTGAACTCATTAAATTTATGAGAAATAACTATCACAATGACCTTCTGAACTTGCACTAAGTTCCTTCCTAATAGCTGCTGATGGATCAAAACATTAAATAAATTTTAAGGTCGTAAGAGAATAATGAAAAAAAAAAATCTCTATTTTCCAAACTTAACATGTAGGGAAAGAAATGATACTGTACATGTGTCAAAAATAGACATATCAGTTGTTTTGACAGTTTTGTATCCTGGAAACATACTTAATGTTTCATACTTAATATGAACATTTGATACTGTTCATATTAAGTACTCACTTTTTAATTAAGCTTTAAATGTAGGTTTTGAGAGTTAAACTCTCTTGTGGTCTGTGGTACTCTAAAACCATGTAAACTGGTATTTTCATAAAGACTTGGTGCCAAACAACTTAGTACTGGGCTGTAAATTTTGAGTATGAGCTGTGAGTGCTGATGTATTGGCACCACAGTAGCAAAAGCAGGACAAGCACGAGTAACTCTTAACCTTGGATAAGATTCAGGTTCAGGTATGTGATAATTTTATTCTTCATAAGTTCTCTTTTCTTCTCTGTCTGCATTGTGTGGGTGCATTTTAGGAAAGGAAAATGCCCACTGAGATCCCACTCATTCACACAGAGTGCACACAGATTTAGAAACTGTGATGAGAGGTTCCTCCCATGTCATGACTGAAAGCAGAGATGCTCTCTCTTCCTGGTTGGTGCTTACTTTCTTAGGAATGTGCAGTGGCAGAGTTCAATGCTTGATTTCTTTCACATGTTTAAAGTTCTTCAGAGTTTTGTGCTGCCCTTATGAAAATACTCTCCTCCTTCCTCGGGAACTCGTCCTTCTTGACTAACAGGTAGAGGGTGCATGTGGGAAGGCTCATGGCCCTGCAGCTGCCGGCTGGGACATGACTGCATTCAGAGCTCTTTGCATGGCTGGTTTGGAGCAGTGCCATTCCCAAAGCTCCGTTACATAAGGTCACTGGGGGCGGGGGGTGTTGTGGTGGTTGTTTCTTTAACCATGGAAAATCATGGCATCCAGCACGTGTTTGCCTAACAATTCTTTTCCACAGATCTGCAGTTTATGCCATGAGGCGCTTGAGTTGTTAAATTAACAACACAGATGCCCTACTGCTCCTTAAAAAACCTTTTTATGGTGTTGAAAAATACATACATACCCTTCATTTAATCTTGAAATGAGCCTAAGAATTTGAGAGTAGTTGTACCAATTGCACTCTCCATTTCTGATGGGACACATGCCATTCTCCTTTCACCTTTCCAGCAGTTTAAATCTGGAGGAACACTTTTTGACAAGTATTGATTTTCCTTGTGTAGTCTCAGTACATGTAAAGCTGAAGATGCTTAGATATCTTGTGAACCTCTTTCTGAATCTGTACCTTTCCTATTTGGTTGTGTTCTTTTTGTGTTGTTTTATTGTTAAACTTTATTTCCTATTTTTTGTTTTAATCCCAGGTCTCTTTCTTTTTAGTCTCTTTCTATCCTTATTTACTGTTTAGATGGTTCCAAGTTTAAGGAGAAGATGATTCTTTTCTCAAGCAGGTAGACTTGCATGTCGTGTGTGTGCCTGATTTTATACTTTTCTCTTTTTTGCCTTGTTTACATTGAACCTCTCTGCTGTATTGAGTGATTGTCAGAAATGTGCACTCACTCTTTAGTAACCCTGGTTTAACTCTTTCAGGTGAGGATGGGCCATCTCAGATGGGACTGGAGGATCTGTGCATGTTCCGGGCAATTCCCAACTCCACTGTGTTTTATCCCAGTGATGCTGTAGCCACTGAAAGAGCAGTAGAAATAGCTGCCAACACCAAGGTTTGCATCACAGTATTTCTGAGCCAGAGAATAATTCTGTCTTTTGTACCACTCTTGATGCTTCTGCCATGTTCCTTGCACATCTCTACCCACATAAATTCTTTCAAAGGCTCCAGTGTGGCAGTGGGATATTTTCTTTGCAAGGAAAGGTTGCAGACATTCTGTCCAGGCTAGTGCAGAATGAACAGTCTGGAATGCTGTGGGCCAGATTTGGGGAGATGTAAATGATTACATGGCAATTGCAGTTTGAAACTGTATTGGCTCAGGATAAGGGTACATGTAACTCTCTTAGGTCTCCAGCAAACTTAAAAATGCACTCCTAGTACAATGTCTCAGGAGTCAAAATTGAGGCTGGATGTGGAAAGATAAATTCATCTTGAGGATTTTGATCATCAGGTGCCTGTAGGTGAAAGCTCGGGAGTCAGGTGCTCTGTTAGCCTAAGGAGCCTACAGCTCCTGGAGGCACTGGGAGCTGGTGCCCACACAAGTTCCCAGTCCCACAGTCATCCTTTGCTCCCCTGTTGCCAGTGATGCATTGCAGTTAAATTGAACCGTAGCTGAAGACAGCTAAGACTTCCCATGTGGCTATGAGAGAATTTCTGACCTTGAGCTGCTTTGACAGCCATGGTCAAATGCCATCGTGGCATTGGGCTGGATCATCTCTTGGTAGAGGAGCTTCTCTTGAGAAAGGAGCAAATAATCTGAAATTTTTCAATCTTGCTACTACAGCTTTTCAGTGAAGGAGTATGGAAATTTGGTGTGTAACAAATGTGAAAAATTATGAAGGGTGGGGAAAGGAGTGCGAGGGAGAGATAAAGTACAAGTTTGTTACTTCTGGAAGGGCATCTGAACATTAAGTGATGGAAAGCAGTTTTCCTTGCTTTCACCCCAGCTTTTCTTCTTTTGCTTTACAATTGATAAGAGTAAAATTTGCATATGTATGGCAAGGTTCTAAGAGTCTAATTAACTAGAGTAGGATTCTCCATTTCCACAAGAGAACAAAATAGAAATAGAGATCTTGGAATCAGAGAGAAAATTGTAAGTTATCAGTGAAAAGGAGGTGAAGTGTTTTGTAGTGTTGGAAGCAACCAGTTACCAAAAGAGGACTGATGGGAATTGGTGGGGCAGGGGGAGTTTACTCAGCAGAACCAGAGGTAATATAGACGGGTGAACAGCCAAATAGAAAAAGTCGTTTTGCTGTATTTTTTCAATAGTGTTTAAAAACACCTTTCTGTTTGTGTAACTTCTTGCATGTTTACTTCCAAAACAGGGCATTTGTTTCATCAGAACTAGTCGTCCTGAAAATCCTGTCATTTACAACAACAACGAGGACTTCCATATCGGACAGGCAAAGGTAAATATTGCACAGATAAACAGATTCAGAAAAAATATGCACCGTTCCTCTTGTAAAAACCCTTTTTCCTCTAAAACACTGCATTGCCAAAGATTTGATCTTTTTAATGAAGTCTCTTGAAACATAAAAACATCAGCAAGATTTGTTGTTAAAAATACATGGGCATGTTTTCTTGCAGGTGGTTTTGAAGAGTAAGGATGACCAAGTGACTGTGATCGGAGCAGGAGTCACCCTGCATGAGGCTCTGGCTGCAGCAGAGCAGCTGAGAAAAGGTGGGGCTTTTTTCCTTTTTGAGTATTTAACACAGACAAAAAAAAATCAATACCAGCCAGCCTAACTGCTCACCCTTTGTACTGGTAAATATTAATTACACTGTTCTAGACAGGTAGGCAGTCACCTGTTAGCTGATACATTACTGCATGTTACATATCTGCCAGTCTTGCTTAATGGAGTAGGTTTTAGTTGGCTTTGCAGCATTAATAGCAGTGAAAATTGCCAAACTGATCAGATCAAGGTCTCCTTAGAATTGCTAATCTGTGTGATAGTGCCCTGGGCAGAGGCTTGGAGGCAGTGTGTGAGAAGCAGGAGTGGCTCATGGTGTGGGCGGGCCAGGAGCAGCACAAAGGGCTGCAAACAGGCTGGGGCCAGGGACCAAACCCAGGGACCAAAGCACAGCTTGTCACCCGTGTGTCTGGACAAGCCCCACAGGACACAGCCCCAGCTTGCTGCTGCCTCGGGCTTCTCTGAATGGATGGATCAGGCTCTGTAATAGCACGGGAGGAGGCACAGTTCTGTGGCAGTGCTCAAGTGCACTGACATCTCCCAGCCACGATAATCCTTCAGTGAAATAAGAGAAAGAATCCATGAAAACCCCATCTGTGAGTCAGGTGCCTGCGCCCAGGAAGAGATTACAAATAGCAGGATATAATGCAGTTAATGCTGCCTGTGGCTTATGGGGAGCTTTGTGTGCACTATCTGGGTAGACTGATACTTTGTTGTGACCTTGAGTCACCAGGCTCAGGACGTTTTGAAAATTGTATTTTCACAACCATTGTTATTTTACTGTATTTACTGAGCTTTGCAATGCCCTGCTGATCTTGAAGTGTGAGTAACCACCTCTGGAGAAATAATCCCTCAGTGCAGAGGCAGTGTCTAACACCCAAAATGCATTGGGCACTAAAGAGCCTTCAATCACAAAACTGACAATAGGGCCTCTTCATGTGTAGGAGTTGACCCAGTGTTCAGCTAGCCAGGATCAGACAAAACCTCAGTAATTGCTATTCTTTATAAACAATTGCCATTTGTGTGCAGCTTTAACGAGCCATCTGGGCCTGCCTTACCAGGACAGGACAGATTCTGAGTTTGGTGCCAACCTTAAGGGTGACCCGAGCAGGGCTGAGGCAGTTCAGACAGACATACCTGAGAGGTGGCAGCCTGCAGTGAAGAAAGAACTCAGAATGCCTACAGACCAAAGAATCAGGAGGAAATTGTGCCTGGCTTGACAGTAAAGTTTAAGGTAAAATAAAGGTCTGGGAAAAAAATTGCAATTGACAGTCTGAATAAGGAGGATTTTCTGATGGCTGGATTCTACTCTTACCTGGGGGAAGGCCAGTAGATGACTCTTGCTGATGGGCACTCCTAGTGACCTTGAGTCACTTATCCAAGGCTTTTCCATCTTGTCTGTGAATGAATGGCTATTACTATGGATGTTACTATTCCGCAAGTTGCATGGAGAAGGAATGCATACAAAAATGAGGGTTGGTTGAGTTCTGTGGTAGACAAGCCATAGGTGGAGATACCTGGGAGTTGCTGTAGGCAGTTTTCATAATGGTCTAGAAGGTCCCAGGGATTGCCTGTGGCACTGGCATTGTCCTGCAAGCTCCAAATTCGTGTTGCAAATTATTTCTTTCTATCTCTGCAGAAAAAATCTTCATCCGTGTGATTGATCTTTTCACTATAAAGCCCCTGGATAAGAAGACAATACTTGAAAATGCCAGAGCAACCAAGGGCAGAATCATCACTGTTGAGGACCACTACCATGAAGGTGAGCAGGGTCTGGGAGGTCACAGCTCTCAGGGATTCTGACCCACCAGAGGAGCAGGGGACCTGATGCTCTTGTTCCTTTAAAACAAAAGAGACATTTCAGTATTTTTGGTCGCTTTTAGGATTATAAGGATTATAACACTGAGGGTTGAAAGTTTCCTAAGATGTCACGGGTTAAGCAAGGCTGCCTTTCTGGTTACCTCGGCCTTGTGTGCCCTTCTGTGTGTTTGGTCTGAGTGGAGTCTGGATTCATTTGTGCCCAGTGAAATTGTAAACTCTGCTGAGCTGCAGGGGCTCTGCACAGGAGTGTTCTCTGAATGGCTGCACAGCAGCTTCTCTGCAGGTGTGAAATTGCAAGAGAGACCATTGCTGTGCAGGCTTCTTAAGTATTCCATGTGTCCAAAAGATTGGGTTGCTTGAGCTCAGATGGTTTTGGCAGTTTCAGCAATCACTCTGGGATAAATTCCTCCTTTCTTCTCTGCTATTGTAGATATCTGCTAATAGAAAGGAGTTGATATAATTATCATAATATTATCCTACTTTAATATGAGCATCACCTGAAGTGAGCTGGTTCTCCCATAAGTGCTAGATACACTATACTTTTGTCCCAGACTATAGGGATGGTGATAGATCACCGAACCTTATAATTTTCTAGCTCTGTGTTCAACTCTGGACAAATATTTTACTGCAGATTTTCAAGATGGTAAAACCATGACACTGTGAGGTGCTGAACAGGCTGTTTAAGCTGGCACACTGCTCTCTGGTGCAGGCAGGGAGGGCAGGGCAGCTGTATGAGCATCAGAACCACAAGTGCATTGCAGGCTCCATCAGGCTTATCTTTCCAGCTGCCCTGCAGAGGTGTCCCTGGCTGCAGGCTGTTTCACTGGTTAAATCCCGCCATGCCCAAGCTGTGGGAAGCCCTCTCATTCTGGATACACCCTGACTGAAGGGCAGCACCAAGGTGTCTCTCCCACCAGGTCTCAGAGCACATGTTTTTGACACAAGTCCTGTGCTTTCTTCTTCCCTAGTACTCTTGCTTCTAGTGTCTCTCCTGCCTCCATGCAGTTCCCATTGCATCCTTTGTCCCTGTGACTGATAGTGACTCAGTCTGAGCCGAGCTCTGAGCAAAGGTTGTCAGTGTGTTACATAACCCAGAGAGGTGCCCAGTGGCACGTACAGGCACTGGGGAGAGATGGAGCTGAAATGCTGCTGAGATTGGTTGGAATTTCAGCATGTTAAGTACACTTGTAAAGACTCTTCAGTCTAAATGTATTTTTAAACCCATCCCTTGGTGGCTGATGCTGAGGTGCTGAGAGCTTGCTGACAATGCTGTGCCCTTGAGAGACAGGTGTGTCTGGCTGCCGATTGGTAAGGACTTCAGAAATGTCAGACTGCCTGTCCTCAGAGTGCCTTTGATGGAGGAAAGGTTTTCATTTCACACTTTGCCAACTCAGACACAAGTGATTGGGTGTTTTCATAAGCCTGGGCACCGAGGCTGTGACTTGCAGGGCCCTTTGCTCAGACACACAAACAGTCAGTGTGTTCCCTGCTCTGATCTAGGCCGTGTTTGCCCTCTCTCCCCAGGTGGCATCGGCGAAGCCGTGTGTGCCGCAGTCGTGGGCGAGCCCGGTGTCACCGTCAGCCGCCTGGCCGTGTCCCACGTGCCCCGTAGTGGGAAGTCAGCAGAGCTCCTGAGGATGTTTGGCATTGACAAAGATGCCATCATGCAGGCTGTGAGGGCGGCCGTGTCCAAGTCCAGGAACGCTGAGTAGTTTGAAGCATCTCGTGCTGTGTTAAGGAAGAGCTGAGTTCAGAGAGGTGCTGTCAGTTCAAGGCAGGCAAAGGTGCTTTATGTAGAGAGTTCTAATAAAAATACCAGCTGAAAAAACCTCCTGGGGTTTCATCTCTTTTTTTCTCTGGGGGGTTTGGTGCTCTGGGGTAACAGCTGAATGTGTTCAGTCCCTCCTCTCTGTGTTATCCCCCAGCCATTTAAAACCAAAGACCAGGAGGAAGGACCTGAGGTGCTGGGAAAGTGGGGAAGCAAAGGGGAAGTGGCGGCCAGCAGAGCCCTGGAAATGAGCAGTGAGCCCTGGGCTCAGGGAGGATGTGCTGAATGGTAGTGCAGTGAGCACAAGTTCAGCAAGGAAGGTTGAAACTCTTCATAGAACTTGTATTTTTGAGTGCTTGGCCAGTGCAGCAACAAAGGTGATGCTGAGATGAACTAAAGAAGGATCTGGAAGAAGAGCAGGAGCTTCCCAGGTACCCGAGAAGATGCAGCTGAACATGTAAGTTGCTTTTTTTTGTATAGAATTGACTTTTCTCAGGTGAGCTGCTCCAAGTTGGCTGAGCTTTTCATCTTGCATGGTGGCATGTACTGGGTCATTCTTTTAAATGCTTTGATTATTTTTAAATGTTTTATCCTTAAATTTCTGTTTTAAAAAAAGTTAAAAATTCATTGTTGACTACAAAGTACCAAATTGGAAACAGTACTGAAATACGTTTCTCATCCTGACTATTCCACAGATTGGCTTTCAGAAAAATGATACACAGCAGAGAACACTAAAAAAGCCCTTTTCATCAGAGCAGGGTGACTCTAGTTTTTAGTTCACCCAAAAGCCAGTTGCTGTTAACAGGTCTACACTGGTCTGAGCAAGACATTATTTGCAGGCTAACACAAAATATACAGTATTTTAGGATGGCAGACTATTTCTACAAAGACATGTAAATAGTACCTGTAGATGAGAATTTAAGTATTAAGAAATAACTGGCATTCATCCTTCTTGCACAATGTAGCCCCTGAGGTGCTGGGTGGGTGCTGTGCTGGGTTGGTGCAAGCCTGGGTGGAACTGTTGGTGTTTCTGGCAGTGCAGGTGGATCTGCAGGACCAAGTGATTGACACTGATGCTTAAGTACAACCAAAAAATAATCTTTCTAATTCTCTGAACAAGGCTTGAATTTTTTACTCTGAATCTCTGGGCTGTTTGGGTTAATAGTTTTCAGATTTACATTTTCTTACAATTCCATGTTTGATGGCTTTTTCTGTATGACTTGTTGCCTTTATCATTCTATGTGTATGAAGATCTCACATTTTCACTAAAAACTTAAAGGTACCCCTTTTTGCTGCAGTCTGCCTGTGATTTCATTAGCCTTACATATATAATGTGTAAGAAGTCCTTGTAAAATGAAAGGAATGTCGAAGTTCCACTTTATCCAAACATGGGGGGATGAGTCAAATCAAGCACTTTATTTTTCCCCTGAGCAGAAGAGATGAAGTTTGCTGTTGTTAATAATCTCATTACTGCACCATTGTGTCACTGCATGTAACATCTCCCCAGCTCTCCCTGGGTGCAGTCCCTGCCCGCCCACTGCTCCCAGTTCTGCCACAGTTAATCTGCCTCAGCACTGCTGGGGCTCAGCTGGGAGAGCAGCACCACGGCTGCCTGCTCTGGGCAGCACGAGGGGGAGGAGGAGGTGGCTCTGGGCTTGCCAGGATTCCTACTGAATCCAGAGCCTAATCCAGAACCAGCACAGGACAATAGTGATCATTTTGTTGATTTTGATACACCACAGACACAATAATGTGGTAGCAGGGGGAGGGAAGGGGAATGTGTTCATATTTAAGGGAATTAAGACAATCACAATCTAGATGTCGGTTTGTGTTTGAGCTCTGCTGAGCCAGGAACCACTTCAGAAGTAAGAGTGGGGCCCTGTACGCCAGTTTCAGGTTTGTTTTTGAGGGGAAGGAATGATGTCTTTCAGTGGTTTGACATTTCAGTATTTCACATTGGCTATTCAGTTTTCAGGTTCACCTCATAAAGCAGTTCTTTCAGCACTGAAAATTCAGACAGCAGGGTTTGTGGAACTCTCCTGCTCCTCCTAGGCAGCTTTCCTCATACCTGTGCGATGAAGAAAAAGAGAGCTGTCAGGACTGCTGTGTTCAAATTGTCCTGTATCCATGCAGCTTTCCAGCATTCTTCATGTTTGGTGTTTGTGAGCATGGATAAAGATAAGCCAGGACCCTGGCTGAAGACCCAACATGCAAAAGCTCCCCCCACTCCCTCAGTTTTTATTCGAGCTATAGAATTCTCATGCAGACACTGCCAGGGAGTAGTTAATACCCCATACAAGGGTATTAAAAATGTGAAAATGCTCTGCCACAGGGAAAGAGTCAAGAATAATTAATTTTCAACCCAGAGCAGCTCTAATGAACTGCAGTAAAATATTTCTTTTTTTTTTTAATTAAATAAATAAGATTGGCAATTGTAATTTAGAGAATTTGATCCTACTACTTGACCAAACCAAAGTACCCAGGAAGGGTAAGTAAGAAGACCACTATTACCTCTTGGCCTGAATTTGTCAATGAGAGGAACAAAGCTGTCAAGGACGCTCCGAATTCGATACACTGGTTGTGAAAACAAACACATTTACATAAAACATTAAAAAATAGAAAAATGGCAAAACTCAAACACTGACACTTGTTTAAACAGGCACTTTTGCAATACCATTAATACCAAAGTAGTGACCAGACTGATTCCTGAGAGAACCATCCCAGCCAAGGGAAATGGTGGCACAAGGTTACAGAGGAGACACTTTCCTGGCTGGGGAGCCAGAACTGGCTGCTGGTTGCACCTCTCCCCTGCCACCCCCAAGGATTGCCAAAATGCTGTTATTTTAATACTTCCAGTAGCTGCTGCCATCCAGGTTCTGCTGGGAGCTCATCCTTGGTCCCAGGGGAATGGATGGCAGCTGGAGTGCAGCAGCATCTTATCATGTGGATCTGGGAAGACACGACCTTGCTGCTAAAATTACTGTTGTCATGGCAATGCAGTGTTCGGCCATTGCTGCAGAAAGAGGTGACTCAGGGTCTTGTGAATGTTAAGAAGGAAAAATGAGTCAACCTTTGCCTTCAGCAGCACCCAGCCTGCTTGTCTGCAGCCCCCCTGTAACTGTGGAGAGGGTGCTGGGGGACAGTTCTGTGGGGAGTTATGGAATCTCAGCCCCACAAGCCCCAGGGGTGACTCTGTGACCTTGTCTTTAGTGCATGGACAGAGCTGCTGTAGAGACACTTACCTAGACCAAAGTATATCCCAGTGGTTTCCAGGGAAGCAAAGGTGATTAAACCAATTCCAAGAGAAATAGTCCAATCTAAGGTAACAAAATAAATGTTGGCTTTGTTCATTTTTCTAGAGTTCAACAATTTATTCTTCTATTGAATCTTGCCTTACCTTGGTGGTAGTAGTAGCAAACTAGTAAAGCTCCAATTGCAAAGCAAAGAATGACAAAATGAAAGAATTCATCTGAAATTGAGAGGGAAGATTAGGTTACAAGTGAAGCCACAGCCACCTCGATTTCACATTTAGGTCCAGGGTATCACTCAGGGAATAATCTCCTGCCCTAGGACCAACTCCACAGTGGACCTGCACACAAGGTATTGGGAGAAGCCTTGATGATTTTCATCAAGAAGTCTTGATGCACTTCAACAAAGTGCTCATGTCAGAAAAATAAAGGTTTTTGTACCACAGATCTTATTCTCAGACTAAGGTTCAACAGGTTTGACATAATTTTAACTAAAAATAAATAAATAAATAAAAAATTTACCGTCCTTCCGTATGCCCATCCACCATACTGCCCTCTGAGGGTGGGGAGTGCTCTTGTTATCATACGCTGCAAAAAGAAAAAAAATGTCTTTTATTGCCATGGAACTCTGAAATTAAGGAGTTTGAAGTTTATTTCCCTTCTTCTACCTGAAAGATATTCTCAGAGCAGAGTATATGTAAAATTGTTTGTTCAAAGGAAAGATCTGTGGGCCTTTCAGAATGATGAAATTAACAATTTTAAAACCACTCCATAGAACAGTTTTTTAAAACAAATTTTAAAAAAAAAGCATAACTAGATGGCTGCATTAACAATACTGAATTGTTTTAAAGCACTTTTCTCTCTCTTCTGGGACAATCCACAGCCTCAGAATGACAAGGGAGGAGTAAAGCTGTAGTACAAGGGAGCCTCAGTTTGATTCCTGAGTGCTTTGCTTTGCACAACCACAGCTACAATAACATAACCCTCCCTTAGTGAGCATGTGAGAACCATCCCTCTACTGACACCTGATGTCAAAGCACTTCTGCACCTCCCAAAGTAAGACCTGCACTGAAATGAGTCTCCTGTAGCTGTACTGGCATAGAGAAAGAACATCAGAACAAGCAAAGTACTTCAGAGGTTTAAACACAGTAATTTGCTCTTTGTCATGAGCAGAGTTGCCAAATTCAGGTCTTTCTCCACTTATATTGCCACAAATAGCTGAGTATTTTGCCATCTCTCCAAGGATGGGTTCAAAGCAGCAGGTTTTTTCCTTTTCTGTTTGCTGATGGCTTGAGCAGCCTCTGAGGCACCTGCTGCACCCAAGCCTTTGAGAGTTGTTTCAGCACAAGTTTTGGATGCTGATTTTCCTTACAGAGGGCTGTGCATCCAGGCACCCACTGCCTGGCAGTGAACTGAATTTTCTCTAAGGATGTAACAGGTGAGTACTGGAAATGTCCTCCACATGAGCTGTAGCCTTTTGTGATGCTTTTGAACCAAGGAGCAACCAAACCTTGCCAAAGAATTCTATTCTGGGTCACCTGATTCCCATGTTAATATAGCATTGCGTTGTTCTCACTCTTAGATACAACTCTGTGTAGTTGTATGAATGATCTATAGACACAGAACTTACCAGAACACCAATTCATACTTGGCAAGTGTCTGTCCTGTATCACTCTGCTTCCTAAATGCAACAGGCCCACTGTAACTTTGCATCATGGAATGGTTTGCACAGGTTTTTTTCTATTAAAATATTACATGTTAATATCTGTTCTCAATCTTCCACTTTTTGATTAGAAAATCTGTAGGCATCAAGGAGTTGGCATTGCTGTCACCACTAAGCAAAACTCCGTCCTGAAAGAGCACCCACAAGATAAACTTCTGTTTGCTTGTACTTACCATCTGCAATTGAACCCTCTCTTCTGCTAATCTCTGAAAAGCAATATAGTTTTGTTATTTCTGAGGGCAAAAATACCAATAAAGGGTTTTCCACTATTTTAGCACTAACAAGCACAGGGAGTAGTCACTTACTGAGTGATTCAGTATAGACAGAACAGTACTTGAAAGTGCCAGGAAATGAAGGAGGTTAAAAGGCCCAAGAACACATCACAACAAGTGACTGTGCACAGTGATCCTGGTGTCTCTGAAATAGCTGAGCAGGACATCAGTGGCCTCCATGGTAATACACAGTTGCAAAAACTGAAACTAAACTGAAGCAGAGCTAGAATCATGAGCACTGCACTTGTGTGTGACCTGAACCTGCCCAACACAGCAGACATGGTGTCCTGCACTAGCTAAACATTTTCAGTCTGGGGTATTGAACTAATCTAGAACTGAATCAACAAAGCCAGGCAAGTGGTAGAGAGGCCAAACAGCAACTGGAAAAGTACTGGGACCCTCTTTCTGCACGTGGCAGTATGGGGAGAACATGGTACTGCAACGTATTCCTCTGCCTTGGTGTTTTGTGTAGCAGCTTGGGGACAGGTAACTCAAAAACCTCCCCAAGGGGTTATGCTGTGATTTATATCTTCTCAACTGCACAGAAGAGGATTTAAGCAGATGTCCTCTCAAAAAGACCGCTGGACTATCTGTCACTCCTAACTCATGCATGTGGCCTCAGCCTGGATGCAGGAGGGATGAGATCAGGAATTCAATTAAGCCATTGAAAATTTCCTGCTCTGGGCTTTTTGTATCTGTTCTGCTGTTATACAGCAGTGCCTGCTAAGAGGAAATCTGCCTTCAGAATGGCTGTCAACGTGAGCCTCTCAGCTGGCACGGTTGTTCTGTTGCTTGTCATCTGGCTTTCACCTGGCACCTCCTGCTGGGAATGCTCTGAGCTAAGGCAGGAATGCTTTCTGCAACAGAATGTCTGCACCATGCCCAGGTCCAACACCAGGCTAACTGCAAACCAAGGGACTACCAGCAGGGGTTATTTGTTAATGTATCAGCAGGTTAGTGAGAAGATTCTGCATTTATAAACATCCTTCCAGCAGGAGGAGGTTACCTGGGAACACTTACCTGAATCTCTGTAGGGAACCATCTCCGTTGGTGTGACTAAAACATGGTGCAAAAGATGATGTATGTTAATACCTGCAGTGAGTGTGGTGTCTGGTGCCAACTCCCTGAAATCAGTGCAGGGGTGCAACAGTGACAAAGTGGAGACTAACTCTTTACTCCTTAGAGAGGGCAACTCTGCTGAGGGCCATGCAGTTTGAAAGTGGGAAATATGACTGGATTATTAACTCCCCACATTCCCTCTCTCACAGTAGCTGAACTCAGGTAGAATCAGACTCCTGTGAGACAAATTAGATCTCCTAATGCCAACTTAAATGAGCCGCTCTTACATCTGGGTTGAGCTCTGTTATTAATTAAAATTAATTAAAATATTAAAGCCTTACATTTTTTACATCCATAGTTCTATAGCTATTTCTGTGCATTGACACAGCTCAGTTTCTTCAACTGCACTGTACTTATTTTCCATCTTTCCTTTGGAAGGAAAGGGAAAACCTCAGGAGCAAGGTGGTCCTTGCTGATGATCTCCTTGTTCAACTCTAAGCACAGGGCATGGCTGACTGTCAGCATTACTTGAGCATCATCTTGTAGGTGTCTTTCCTACAGCCAGATTCTGTCTTGTCATGCTCCTATGTCTACACATGTCAATATACCTTTGTTCAATAGTCAAACTAAAGAATGCAAAAAATTAGCTTTTTTGGTTTATATTGGTTGTCTCTGGTAAAAGCCAATACTGTTGTCACTTCGACCCACCTCTGAGTAATTGGCCTTCAGTCTCCTCTCTTCCTACATCTTCCTCATCACTGTCTGGATAGAGAAAGTGTTTTTATATCAGATTAAAGAATGTGCCAGAAGGATCAGAAACAACAGCACTGCAGTTGTCTGCTCATACTATAATCATGTGAAGGTAAAAATCAAAGCTTTCAAATGCAAGGATTGTTACTGGCTGCTTTTGCCTCACAGCTCTCTTCAAAGCTGCCTGAATAGGGGAAAACCAACAAAATCTGAAGGTGGAATAACTCATATAAAGGGCTGTAGTGAGAAAGTTCTTATTTTAAAAACATACATCAGCAACATATTTGATGTTAATCAGCTTTCTGTAACAGAATAAACCAATATCAGCATTACCACTTCCATGTTGCCTGTCACTTAGTCTCTCTGGTTTTCCATGAATGAAATGGTCTAGTCACAGCCAAAGAGACTCTTGACACACAGGTGATGTTTGCAAATCAGAAATGCTAAAGTACCAGAGCATTGCCAACTACTGCCCTACCCTGTCTATTCTTCCCCTCCTATAGCTCAGGCTTCAGTCAGGCCATAAGCCATAGGAGGTCAGAGAAGTTATGATCTTTTATTTGTGAAGGAACCTTGAAGTAGATTTCTATGTTTCTGAAACCTGTGACTTCCACAAGAGTGGGAGGCAGCCACTATTTTGCTGATAATGAATCTAAAGGTACTGATGATTTTCTGCATTCTCTTTTTTGCACAATTTTTTACTTTTTTTCAGAGCTCTGGAGAATGGCCACTGAATTGCTGCACATCTGCTATGTCAATCTGTTATGAACATGCAATAAGACTAAGTTATGTATCAGGGAAAATAAAATAAATCCTCTTTACCTTGTGCATCTTCATCCATGGACTCATGGGATGAGTTTTCAGCCTTTTTTTCTTCCTCTTGTGAAAGTACAAGATTCCTTTCCAATCTCTTCAGAAGTTTCAATTTTTCATCTGTTTTATATAGCGAGAAAAAAAACATTATCAATTACTACATTTTCTCTCTTTTAGAGGGACAGATTTCACAATGCTTTATTAAAAGTTGCTTCATAGAAAATCAGACCCTTAGACTTACATCAGCTGGCTTTTTTTGCATGCAAGAAGTAGCAAAAAGCATTACAAATGAAGGCGTCATATACACTACAGTTTAGACTTTCTCAAATGGTTGTGGTAGATGCCTGAAGTTTCATATTCTGGCCTTTAATTCACTTATAACTTTACCCTTGTGCAAACTCCCGCTCCCTGAAACAACAGCAGCTAAACGATGCTCTAGCTGAAGAAGGGTGGCTCACCCTTTCCTGAGCTACTTCTGCCGTCACCGCGGCGACTCCTGCGGGTTCTCTGTGCCGATGCCGCGGTTCCAGCACCCTCTCGTGGCCCAGGAGCACATCCCTCAAAGGCAGATCACCGGGAGAGACACCTGCAGGGTGCTGGCACCTCAGTGCGAAGGGCCGGGGGGTCTGAGCTTTGCTTCCTTACTAGGGGCAGTATTTGGGCACAGGCAAATACTCAAGAGGCTGCTCACTGCACAAGGGTAGGAAGGGGGGCTCTCCTGTGACAAACATTCCTATTCTGACAGAGGACCAGAGCTGGGCTGTGCTCCTGGCTGGGAGGTCTCTCCCCTTCAGGAATGTCTTTGACCAAAGCAGGAACAGGATGTCCTTAAGGATCTCCAGTTAAATTCAAGGTCATCTTCAGTAAGTGCAGCTCTGTCATCTCTTAAAGACAGTAAATGACTTTATGGACTCTGTGGAACTGCCCTTAGTTTCTTATTGCATAATCAGGCAAATATATGCAGTGGAGTCTATTTGCATCCTGTTGCCAGATTCAGCATCCTGAGTGCCCTCCTCTAGCCATTCCTTTTAGTTTTACTAGATGTGCTGCCAGGGTTACTTTTCAGTGGCTCAGCTCTGGTTTCTCACCACTGTGAGAGCTCAGAGGGGTCCTGGTTGACTGTGCAAAAAAGTGTCCTGGGTGTCATCAATCCAGCCAGGTGGGAAAACTGGAGCACCATGTCAAGTCAGAGAAATTTCTTTGGCAGCACCATCCCAGGGCATCCTCTCCCTAAACGCACAGGGTTTTTTCCCCAAAAGAAGCCACTTCAAACTACAGTAAAATACTGTCTTTGGCTTCCATTACCACCAAGCATAACTGCCTTTTCTGAGCACTACTTCTAGGCATTTTAGTTGTTCACTAACAATCACTCCCAAGCACACACCAGAGTTTTCAAGCTGCTGTCAAGTCCCACTGGCACTGCAGTAACAAAAGAGCAGACAGGGAGCACTCACCCTTTCCTTTGGAGCTGGGCAGCTGCCTATATCCAGATGGGTTGGATGTCTTCAGCAAGAGATAAAGAACAGCCATTGCCCTGACTCCTTTCTTCTCTATGGCTTTCAGGCAGGCAGCACAGCCTCCAGGCAGGGCATCACAGCTGTTGAGGAGCTGAGACAAAAGTAAGTAAATAGCAAACAGTCCTGCCAATAAAATACAGCCCGGAAAAAGCACACCTGATGCAAAAATGAATGAACCTCATCCTGTCTGTGGGAAATGTAACCCTCTGCCCCTACTATACAAGTGGGAAATCAGGGACAAAGAGTAAAGTCAAAGATGGGAAGAGAATGTAAATTAGAGTAGAGCTGTCAACTGGGCAAAAAAGCACGGTGGGCAATAATTAACTATTTAAAGAGTCAGAGAAGTATAGCTATAGAGTCTGAAGATGGACATGCAATCTCTGCAGTATCTTACAGCAGAATGTCACTAACAATGGTCCTTCCTAAAAAATAGTGAGCTGACCTGATCCTGAGGAATTTATACAAAGCCAATCATTTTGCATGTGAAAAACAATGAAGTAAAAAGTAGTGACCTGAATTTCCTTTATCTAAGTGCCCTTTTAAACCCTTTAGCATATTTTAGCATATCAGATGATTGGACTATATGTTTTCTCTCCCCAGAGTATAGTAGAAGAGTATAAAATTATCTCTTTAACAGGGATATATGTTTCTTTAGTAACTTACATTGTTCTTTTCTTCAGTGTTCAGGATAGGTGGGTTAGTGGTGGCTAAGCATTTTACAAGTGATTCCCAGAAGGACTGGTTCATTTTCTCATGATTCTCCAAGTAATTGGCATCAGCAGTAAAAACCCTCTGGAAAATGTCTGGGAGGAAAAACAAGCCTATTACTGTGCAGCAGTAGAGGTGGGCTGCATGGCAGTGTTCCTGTGCTGACAAACATCAGGTTCTAACAGGCTGCCCAACACCAGCATAGAGGAAAGAGTGGTGCTGTATTGTATAAGGCATCTAGGTCTGCCAGAGAACACTAGGAGAATGTCAATAGTCCATACAAATTACTGATGTCTCTATGATGCCATTGTTTCAGTTAGAGAAGCAGAGCAAGTATTCCCAGAATATTTCTAGCTATTTAATGGGTACTTATTTCTGACCATGTTATTTTACAGACGGGCACAAAGACCCCAAGGGCTGGATACCAAGATACTGGGACTGCTCATTAGGCATTTAATGTGAGCAAAGTCTCCTTCATGCATCTAAATTCCCACTAGCACATGCCCAAGGCTTGACAGAAGTGTGTGGAGGAGCTCAGAATTGCCTGCTGATCTGTCTTTTAAAACTGAGGGGATGGATAGAGTGTGTTTTCAGAGGAACCATATTTCATTGACTCATGCCCACCCTGGCAAACACTGTTGTGGAGTGTGAATGAGCTGAAATGAAGCTTTGATCTTTGTGTGCTCCCCTTACCTTGCTGCTCTTCAGTGAGATCTGGGAACTGGACTTTGAAGTTCTCCATTGCTGTGCCTGTTCAAAAGGGAAGAAAAAGTGCATCTAGAATCAGATCACTAACCTTCCCTCATTTTCTGTCCTATATTTGATTTTTTTGCAAACATAGCACCTATCTCTAGGCCCTTCAGTTTTTAAACCACTTCTCTGTTGCAATGGCAGTTTCACATCATGATTCATTTACCCTACTGGGACCCAATTCTTGACTCCTGTGAGTGAGTCCTGCTGGGCTGGCCCTTGGTTATTAGGAAAGAACAGAAGTCTGATCATCATGAGTAAAACAAAAAGAAGTCAGACTTGATCATTCACATTGTTGTTTTTTACAACTACCAAGGTGTCTAATTAACTATTTCCCACAGATGTGAGTAACTTAATAGGCCCTGTTCCATTCACAAAACAGAACGATTATTTTGTACCTTTGACATCTTACTACTTAAGATGTATTGGCCAGGGAGAATAATAGAAATAGTTCATAGGAAAGTCCCACAAGACTTTGAATCCTTATCTCATAGGAGACTTTTGATCCTTCAACATCTGTTCTTCCCAAGTTGTCATAACAAGGAAATTTTCATTAATTTTAGCTTTATGCCTACTGTGGTCCAGGCATCCTGCACTGATGCTTCTCCCCTGAGCACTATCATACTGAGAGATGCAAAAGGTGATGTTCAGGGAGCCTGAAACACAGTTTCCACTATGCAGCTTGCAGCAGGAAAACTGTTTATATGTCCACACTTTTTCTTACAATATGATCTTTATATCCATTCAACAAAACACTCTCAATCAAACCATTTGAAAAAAGAGTACTTCCTTTATATTTTCCAGATGGAAACCTGTTTCATTTTCTACAGACACTTTCAGTTCTCTAGAGACTATCATATCAGTCAAAAAAATACTGTTAACTTCAGAAGGACAGTGTAACACACAAGCAAACATTCCAACAGAACAACTTTTTAGGGTGTCAATTCTCAGGTACAGAAAATTAGACTCCAAAGTAGCTGCAAAACCCACCTCTCCTTTGAGACCAGGGTAAAACCCCATGTTTTTGGTATGTTGGTGGTTTTGAGGGCTTTCTCCTTTCTCAGGCTGCAAGTGCTCTGCAAATGCTGAGATCCTTAGTTTGAAACTCCTTTCAGCCACTCTTTAGGCTCTGAGAAAATTACATAAATTCTTTAACCACTTCTAAGTGCTGATCCCAAAACACTGCTTACCTGCCTCCGAGGTGTATTGTGAGAAAACACTTTGAAATTCTCTCCAGTGATGAGTCCATGCAAAAGCTCTACAGTGGCAGATAATCCCTTTGCCTGACTTACATGCAGCCTTTGCTGCTGTGGCTGTGGCAGCAGCACTGTGGGAGCTGAGAGCCTGTGAGTACCCGATAGGGAACGCAGGAAATGCAGGAAATGCATCGGTCCCCTTGCCTGGTCAGCAAGAGCTGATGTTGAAATGCAGGAACCCAGCACACCACACCCGGACAGACTTGTTCATGGCCACACGATAAAGAACGTCAGTTACGTATCTCCAGCTATGGTTTCTGTCATTTTCAGTTTCTTTCTTGCCTTCCTATTTTCTCAGCTTAAACCTTGCAACAGTGTTTGCTTGTTTAAGTTAAATCCTTTAGGCCTCTTTCTGGACTGCACAGATGAAATACCAAACCTAAAGGAAGGAAAGTACTTTAAATATAAACATTTCTTTTCTGACCAATGAATTCCATTTCACAAAATAACTTATAAATATCCACAAATTTATTACTGAGTAAAATTCAGGTTTGTTTGCCTTTGGGGTTCCTAATACCTGGTGATGGCCACTTTCATTGGCACATTCAAGGTACACTGCTCTTCCCGTGACACAAACTTGTGGCAGCAGCTGCCCTGTGCCAGCTTTGTGTCATCCCAAAATAAGGAGGGGGGCACTACCTGACCTGTCCCACCACACACAAAGGAAGACCAGATTCTACAGTGAGGGCAGAGCAGACAAGTCATCTACATTTGCTGTCAAAGTGATTTACCTTAAAGCTGCTCATTTGCTGGCCCAGATGACCCGAATTTCCAGGCACAGAAACACCTTTGCCTAATGCACTTATGCATCCCGCTATGATAAGGCCTGGATGCCACAGGAGGATCCAGGAGCAGCCAGTGTCTGCTCCCATCTCCCTTTCTGTGCCTCCAGCACAGCTCAGCCCAGCCCAGCCAGTCACCAAGATTTACGTAACAAAGGAAGTTGGGCACCTAATTTCTCTTAAACTATGTACAATTAATTCCCCTGTGGCTCTTCTGGAAAGAAAATCAGATCTAAACAAAGGATAAGTATAGGTGCTTAGTTATTGTATATTTTAAAAGTGATTTAGTTGATTATACCTCATAATGACAAAAGGATGATGATATACTGACATTTCAGCCTGCCCATGACCTCACTGGGGAATGACACAAACAACAGACCTCACGTTGCTCTCCCCACAGTAAATCAGAATTTAATTGCAGTGGGGTGTTTTTAACATGTTAGGATAAAATCTGTGTGCAGAGTCAGACTTAGAAAGTGAGGCTAATAACTGCCATACACAAAAACTTTTTGCTTAGCTGGTGAAATGTATCTGAGGGAAATTGCTCAATGGGATTACAAAAATGTAAATAAAGTAAAATAAGGTTGCTTTGATTTCAAGACAAAAACCATACAATCCTAAATCTTTTCCCTTTGAAACTTTTACCTTTCATTTTAAGTTATATGCTGACACCAAATCTTGCTAAATTTTATTTTAAACCTAAATGTTAAATCCCTCATTGCCTTTCTCTAAACCCAAACCAAACCAACTTTTTAAAGCACACCTGCAGGTCTTAAGTTGGTCCTAGCAGTTGGTTCCACAGGAAAATGTCCTGAAGGGCTGTGGTGAAAGCTGTTTCTTCCAGTCAGACAACAAAAACTGACCCACATCAGCTCGGTTTGCAACTGTTCCTGCTCCAGTCTCCTCAGGCTGTGCCACGAGGGAGGTAATTCTGCTACCCCCCTGCTTGCCTTCCTGTCATCAAATACAGCCGAAATGCGACAGAGAAGTAGCAAAACTCGAAGGTTTTTCTCTCTTTATGGTGTCCTTGAACACAGGCATGTGGAGAGACCCAGCGAGTGTGTCCCCACAGCAGGGGCAGCTCCCCATGGGGTGTGCAGGGGCGGGCACAGCCCATCCGCTCCCTGCCACAGCTCCAGCAATTCCTTCCTCTCCTGGTTTTCACAGCAAGTCCAGACACGGTGGCTGCACTGCTGCCAGCCTCACACCTGGAAACCCGGGGCAGTTTGCTGCCTGTTTTCCAGCTCTGCTGGGAATGTCAGAGCTCCCATAAGCATTTCCACACAACATTTGAAATTACCTGGTTTGTATTTTTCCTTTTGCGCCGTGTGCTTCTCAATGGCTGTCGCAAAGCTCTGAGGGGAAGAAAATGAACTCATCAGAAGCAAGGAGAGCTCCTGCTTGCAGTCTATGTAAAGAAAAAAAAAATCTTCCTCTCATAAAGTGTAGGGCTTGCTGTGAGGATTTTAGAGAAAAAAAAAGTATTTCTAAGATGGGGAACTTCAATTAAGAAGACACAGAGGTCACAGGGATGTCCCATGGCTCATGCCACAGCACCAGAACCCTTGTACATTGAGATTTGATGCCTCGGACAGCAACCAACAACTCAGCTGTGTACCAAGAGAAAGGACATGACCCTGAAACACCCTCGAGCCTGACCCCAAGAAGCTCCCAAACCCCTTCCCAGCACTCACCTGCAAGGCTGTGCGACGGTTCAGGATCCCAGGGGCAGGGATCCCAGAGCAGCCCCAGCGTGTGGTGGCGGGTGGGTGGGAAGGTGTCGGAGCTGGTGCTGGGGCCTCACGTGGCTTCCTGTGACTCACAGGACGAACAGCGGCAGCTCCACGTTGTCTTCTGGCCACTGTCAGTCACACTCCAGCCGTGTGTTCTCCTGTCCCTGAGCTCTGGGGAAGGCAGCCAAGGGCTGATCCTGCTGGCATGGGGGAGAGGAGCTGGGCAGCGCCCAGGCTGCCTTACACACGGATGGGCTCAGTGGTCCCAGCTGGTCAGGACCCCTCCACCCTGCCTGTGGCTGCTCCAGCACAGCCCCTACTCAGGCTGGAGGCCCAGACCTGCTTATTTGGCTTCTCTGAGACATGAGGGGGACACTGGGAATGCAGAGACCCCACTCTGAGGCAGAAGGCCCTGGGCTCCCATAAAGCTGAACAGTGACACCATGATGGGGGTTTGGAAGCCCAGGCACGCTGGCCTCCTGCTCAGGGCATCCCCAGGCTCAGGGAGGGAGGCACAGGTGAAATGCCAGACAGGGAAGGGAAGCATGCCCTCCCTCCCACCTGTGTCCAGCAGAAAACACAAAGCCTCTGCTTGGCTCTGCTCATCCCATACCCACGGGAAGTTCATCAGTGCTCCCCTCTGAGCCCTTCTCAGCCACTTCTTTAGCACAACACTAGAGCGTTGTAGTTCACTAGAGCCACCCTAGGACTGTTTAGGGGAGCTGCTCCTTCACTGGCAAGTGATGGTTCCTGACCCAGGCAACCTTCAGCAGGCCACAGGAGAGTAGGACAGTGGGGGGGCAGATCACCCCAGTGCACCAGAGCAGAAAAAGGTACCTCAGCCACCTGAAAATGTGTGTGAAGAGCGACAGCAGTGTCACAGGAGACTCCCAGGGACATTCCAATAGCACAGTGTCCATCGATTACACAAGGTGTGGCCATGCTGAGTTATTTGTCACATTAAGCTAACGGTTTCACCACCCCCATGTAGGGCAAGCTGTACACCCTCCCTTCTGCTCTCCTCACTTCCTCATCTCCTGATGCTTCTGGAGAGTCTGGGACACAGGTAAAGTCAGTTATACTTCCTACAGTATGTGTGCACTGATTTTTCTTTTCCAGTTTGTTTGGTTTTCTATCAGATTTTTAAGTATTTTTTAGAAGGGGAAGGATTGGGTTTTGGGGTTTTAATAAGTAAGCCATTTCACTATTTTTCTACAAGTGCCTATTCAAGGGCCTTGTCTAACCTGAAATTTAATTACATGTAATATTTAACACTTAAAACAGTTTATAGTCTGCATCTACTTCTGCTGGGAAGAATATTATCTCTTTAATTATAATGCTTTATCAGGTATTACATGTGTTTATTTGGCCCTTATTTGGGAACTGCCTTCTGAGAGTCAGGAGAATGGTGATTTATTCTTTTTATGCTGGGAAAATTGCTTCCAGAAGGGGTTTAGAGAGGTGAGACATGCAGAGCAGCTTTTGGGCTTGACACTAATTGGGTACAGCATGTGTGTGGATTTGTCACACCGCCAGGGCATGAGAAATGTAGAAATACTCTTAAGTGAGTGTAGGAGGGGCCCAGTGATGGTACATAGAGTAGTAATTGCTCCTTTAGTCATCATGTTTCTGACAGATTAAAACATTCCCATGACACCTCTTGCCCTACCCTTTTATCCAATGGGTTGGTTAAATTAGTCCCTTCTGTGCACTTAGTTGCTACCTACTTTCCTTTAAATAAAGTCTGTTTCAACAATTGTTGTGAGACTACAAAGCACAGGTAGCTGCAAGAGGATTATGCCTCACAGTCAGCTGAATTTTACAGGCTACAGCTAATTTGCACCTACCTTTCATTAACTCCGAAACTTGACAGAGAAGAAAAAAAGCAAGCAGTAAGTACAACCCACTCCCTCACCTTCCAGCCCATCACTAAACTAGTAACACCCTGCATGCCCTGTTATGCTGAGATCATGAGAAAACACCTGTTGACCTTTAGCTGAGAGGAAGCCATGAAAGCTTTTGTGGAGTCATATGGGAGAGTGGATCACCTTATATCTCACTTAGATACTTTGGAATTTTTTTTCTAATTCTGTACCCTTCTGTGTAATCACTTGCCATAATAAATAATTCACTATATTAGTATTTAAAATTAACATAGTAAAATTTTAAGCCTGTTAAATTTAAGAACTAGGCCTGTTTGAGCAGGCTAAATCAACCAAAAGTTCAGGCCAGTATGTATCACTCACCCTAGAGGATCACTGACCTCCTCGGGTGCTGTTGTCACCAGCTCATGAGGCTGAGGATGACTGATTCCAGCACTGAGACAAGGGCAAGATCCCCTCCTGAATGGCTATGGGTAATGCTGTTAAGGTTCCCTCATTAGGGAGCTCCCCTTTGTTATGGGTCGGCTCACAAATCGTCTCTGAGGGATGCCATTCCCTGGGAGGGAGGGTGCTGTCTGGCCTCTGGGAAACGGCTGCTAGTCCTTCCAATTTAGCTACAAGGGCAGTTTCCCAGTTAAAGGGTGGTTGCTGAAACCAAAGGCCATCATAGGATGGATAATGCAGCCCCAAGACAAAGCACAAGTCCATAAAGGGCAGGTAATATTTAGTCCCACAGTACATTAACAATACTCTTGGACCTCATGCTAATGACAGCTTTCAAGGCAGACCTAGACCGACTCATCCCTTCTCTTCTGTCCTCTCCCTCAACACCATTTTCTCCTGTCTCACCATCTGCTGCTGAGCTTTCCTGCTGTGACACCTCACTCTGCAAGTACTCCTTTCCTACAGTGGAGCCAGGGCCTTTGATCTCCTTATACTCCTTGGAGGAGGCAAAACCAAAGACTGAAAACCAACCCCAGCTGTGCTCTTGCAACACCCTGAGCCAAACTGCAGGAAATACAGGCAGAAGCAAATGTGCTGTAGCACGCCCAGGGACCAGCCACAGGCCCGCCCAGGGCAGGGGAGGGGCTGGGAGGAGGTGATGGGGCAGTGCCCTCAGTCCCACATATTAGCAATGAGGGCATCCCTGTGTACCTTGGAAAGCCTGGCCTCAGCTTGTCCCAGAGAGAGGTTTCAAGAAGCACCAGTGTCCAGCCCACAGCAAGGCAAGGCCTGCACCCAGGGCCTCTCCTCTTCCTTGTTCTCCCAGTTCCCTGGGGTCCCTTCCCATCTCTGTTCTGGTCTAGCACCAAGGCTGGAAGTGACTTGTGAAGGAAAAGCAACAGGCGGGGGAGCACACGTGCTCCCTGGGAAGCATGAGGAGCCAGAGGGACAATTCCCTGTTTCAGCAGATCCTCCCTCTTGATAAAGCCCCTTTCCTCAGAACTTTTAAGCACAGAGGCAACGCCAAGGATTTCAATATTTAATCCTGACATTTTGTGGAATGGGTTTGGTCCTAGAACTCGTTTTGTAAACCTGTCAACAAGGCAAGCAGGGACCTGTCCTCACTTTCTCAGTGATGTGCCTGCTAGGAAGGAGCAAGGAAAGGAAGCAGAAAAACCTACAGTGGTAATAAGGCACAACATGGGATTACCTGTTGGCACAGGGGCAACACAGGGAGAGCCACAGAGGGCTGGGGCTGGGCCAGCACTGACAAACCTGGCTGGAACATCCCCCAGTCAAGGCCAACCTCAGACCTGCTGAAGGTCTGACTCTGAAGTTGGCAGGACTCCGAGTCTGATTTATCCACTGTTTCCCCAAGATATTATTCTCAATCTTTTGCTTTAGGACATACTCAGTGAGAATCCTTCCGATGCCTGTCCACTACTGGCTTCACACTTCTGTGATATAAAGTGAAAAAACACAGGTTGTGTCAGACTGCACAGGAAGAGAGGGATCAGGAAGGCAAACTGACAGTACATCCACCTTAAAGCTAAATGTGCTCTAGGACCAAGTCCCAGGTCTTGGGTCCCAGTAGAGTTCACAGCAGTGCTGCTGGCAGGTTTTGGGAACTGGACACAAAAATCTCAGTAAATCTGGAGACCTCCCATACCCCTGTGACTTCACCAGCTCACTGACCTGGGGGATCAGCAGCAATCCCAGGTGGACAAGGCCAATCTTCTCTTTGTGAGACAACTACTCAAGCGACTCCCACTGTTGTCAGTGCCCTGGTACCACGACGCAAGCAGACACACCATCTTCTGGGATCTTGAAAATTCAGCTTCACAAAGTTATTAGGGTCAAAGTGTGGCTCTCCCTCAATACCTCAGCTGCGTCCTAACACATTCCTGAGATCACCTCAGCTTGCTGAATTATTATCAGCTTCAATCACCTGCAACATAGAGGGGATGAAGGTGCACTTGACTTTAAAGCTGTTTCCTAAAATCACGGCTCTGCTCTCAGGAGGCACAGAGAGAGCCCAAAGGTTTTTTACTAGAAGCTAGAACTATTTAAGTTTGGTCCAACCCATTAATTTTAAAATATGTGCTTTGGATCAGAGACTACAACCTTTGAGGGTTACGCGAAGCTTGAATTCAAGCTCTTCTGCTGACACCACAAATATAGTGATGCCAGCCTTGTCTCCTGAGATCAAAATGCTACTATGCATTCCCAAACCTCGGAACATCAAACGAGGTCTGCTGGACTGCTCCCATCACTCCATGAGGCCTGGCTGCCTGTCCAACAAGCAGTGAGCACTACAAGCCCATTGTCTGCCATCCGAGTGAGAACCTTTCTCAAGCTACAGATAGGCTCGGGCTTTGCAGGTCCATCCCGGCATCTTTGTTGTGGGCTTCAAAACATCTTCCTCTCCGTTCAGGCTCTGGGAAAAGGTCTCAGACCACCAAAAGGTCTCTGCTACCAATAACCAGAGCTGTGAGGGTGCCCAAGCACCTGGCTTTCTCAGGGTGTGCTCCAAGGGCACAGAGCACATTGCTACCTCCTGCTACGTTAAATGTGAGGTGGGGAGAATGGCACCACTAACACGGCACGTAAATCAGTCCTCTAAATTAGAATACACAAATCCACTCCAGAAAAGTTTAATGCGGGTTCCTGGGGCATCATATTCTGGAAAAAAAAAGGCGCCAACATACAGTACAAAGAAAAAAAAGGCAAACAGAATTCCCCAGTCTTTAAACTAATGAAATATATCAAAGTTCCATCTATTTACAGGCTACACATCACAGCAGCTGCTAGAAAAACAGTATCACAGCTTGAGGACCAGGAGCCTTCTGCCCCTCCCAGAGATGGCCTGGAATAAGCAGCACCCAAACCAGAAAGCCTGGTCTTGCAGAGCTCAAGGAAGCTACTGACTCCCTCAAGGGAAAAGGGTAGAACTCTGTACCACAGTGAGCTGCCCAGCATCCCTGCTGGATGAACCACACAGGCTGATTCCACAGTGCTGAAGCTCCATGAGAGCACATGTCCCAGGAGAAGTGGTACCCTCCAGCAGACCCCTATTCCAAAACTGTTTGGCCACACACCACTGGAGGTTTCAGGACTTCACTCCAGCACATCCACAGTAAGCAGTGTATAGGCCATGACAGCACTTTTGATGTACTTGGGCTACAGAGGGCTGCTACAAAGCTCTCATTTCCATGGGCAGTATGTAATTTCCAAAAGCAGCCAAACTTTCCTGATGTGCAGCCCAACCTGACAGTAACCACTAAGAGATCCAGGGGAAAGGCTGGAAGAGCTTATTCAAACAATGGAAAATAGAGATTCCTATGGAGAACAAAACTGTGAGCTTGGAGGAGAACCTATACTGAGGAGCAACCAGCTGATGTCAGACAACCTCAAAAATATGAAGAACATTAAGTTACACAGGTGCTCTGTAAACACTGCAAACATCATATTGCCATTGTGAAAAAGCTAAGATTCCAGATGAATAATATACCAAGACATGTAAAGTGTACTGGGAAGAAATAAAACCTTTACTGTAGATACCAGCTCCATGGACTCCCCAACAAATGCTAAATATGAACCGTGAGTGTGCAGATCTAGATGCCCACTGAAAAACTGAGATAAAGAGAGCAGTGGTGGGAAGGGCGGAGAGACTTCCTTCTCCTTGCCACTTGCCTTCCAGAGAGAAGGATAAGCACCTCTTCCCAGGTGCTGGCAAGGGGCCCTCTCCTATGGCATGTGCACCACGCCAGCTGAGCCTGCTGTCCCTACACTGCCCTGATGTGTGCACGTGAAGGCTGAGACACCCTCCAGACCACTGGGATCACCAGATTTTCTGCTGTGACCCCAGAAGGGGCACAAGGCACCTCGAAGGCTGGTCAGGCGCCTCCCACAGCTGACAAGAGCCAGGCCCGCAACCCCCGTGGCACAGCCCCCACGCGTGGGGAGGAATGCGTGCCCAGACCCCATGGATGGAGCGGGCCGAAGGGCGGGCTCTGGACATCCAGGACGGTGGCAGAGAGCCGGGCATTCCAGGGCCCGGCCCCGAGCAGGCAGGCAGGCAGGCAGAGAGCAGGCAGGGCAGGAGCACAGCGGTTTATTGGCAACACGAGCAGAGGCGGCGGCGGTGGCGGCGGGCCCCGAGCGGGGTGCGGGGCGGCAGTGCTCCGGGGTGGGGGCCGGGGCCGCCCCGGGCCTATGTCAGCGTCTCCCCCTTGGTGACCTACGGGAAGAGNGTCTTTGTCCCCGTCCGTGTCCGTGTCCGTGTCCTGGTCCGTGTCGCTGCCGCTCTGCTCCTGCGGGACGAGCCGCCGTCACAGCCCGCGCTGCCCGCCCCCACCCGCGCTGCCCCGCGGCCCCTGCAGTACCTCCTCCTCCTCCTCCTCTCCCTCCTCCTCCTCAGCGCGGCCCTCCGCAGAGCCGGAGTCCGAGTCCTGCTCCTCAGAGGCCTGAGTCAAAATCTCTTCTCCCTGAGTTGGGCACAGAAGAGCTGCACTGAGTGCATGGGGAGCGGCCAGAGCATGCCAGGGTGGGAGGGAAGGAAATGGTCTTTTGTTGCCTTCTTAAATAAATACCTTTTAAGTTAAAAAAAAAGAGGATTTGTTTAACTGTCCTGCTGCTACAGGGAAAGATGAAGAGCCAGATTTGGCTTCTGTTAAAAGCATACACAAAAGTGCATGAAGGTTTCCAAGTGACCTCTGTCCCTCCCCGTTCCCATCATTACAGCCAAACCTGCCCCCTCAGAGAGAGCCTCCAAAGGAAGCCCCAGAGAGGCAGGTCCTTAATCTTGAAATAAAACACTTCTTTCTGCTGCACTAGACATGACTGTACTACAGTCACACTGAATTTGGCCTCTTAGCTCTACCCGCACACCAGGGCAGTGTCACAGCTGTCTGGGTAAGATAAGCACTGTCCTTTCCCAGATTTTAATTGCCCCAGGCAGGGCAGTGATTCTCACCTGAAGATCCCGATTTTTGAGGATGCCAACCCAGAAAGCCTCCTGGCAGTGGTTGAACGCCAGCATTGCCTTCACTCGATACACAAATTGTTCCAGTGACTTCTTCAACAAAGGCACATGGTTAGTCAGTCCAATGTCTTGGTGAATCTGTGAAACAGTAAAACATGACTCTGATTGATTCTTGCCTAAGTGCTCTGGCTGTTTAAAACCCATTGATTATTAGGTGGGAGGGATAGGACATGATCCCCACAAAGCTTGCCCAGATGATGTCACTTCTCAGCCAAATTATAGCTATTGTTAAAAAAATAAAGCTCAGATCAATATTTTGTCTAAGGCAGAAAAATGATCCCTTGCAACAATCCAGACATCCATATCCACCTGGATTGAAACAGAAGGAGCCTCAGCTTTTGTCATAAGCTCCAGAGAGAGACTAGTATCTCCTCTGCTGAATTCCCAAGCTCAGAGAAGAAAAAATATAAAAAGTATTGAATATGCCACTTCAATCACATCTTTTCTTGCTCAGTGCCTCATACAATCCCTTTATCCCAGCTACATAGAATGCATGTGCACTGTAATATACAAAGCCAGCATCTCTGGACCAAAGAAGCACTGGCTTTTGAGGGAACAGATGGAGTTGATGTGAGCAAAAGCCACCTGAGGAAGGGCAGCTATGCCAGGTATCACATGAGATTTAGCTCCAGGTGAGCACCTCCTCCTGCCAGGCTTCAATCTGCAGTCTAGAAGACTCATTGCTAAACCAGAAAACCTGCCAACCTGACATAACCTGCACAATTACTTTGTGCACAAGTATTTTCCTCTTTCATGAGAATACTTCGTAACCTTCAGGCATTAAGATGCTCTCATTAGCTATACTCTGAATTCAGAACACCTGCAGTTCTTGGAAGAGTTCAACATGCCTGGGCACTGCTTTGCTTCGAGTTCTGCCAGCGTGGAACGGGTAATTACCAACAGCAAGCTGTTCTCTGGCCTGTGTAACAGGCAGGATCTAGCAATCATCTGCACTAATCAGAACCAAATCAGCAAACCCTTGCTAATGACAAAATCAACACTCACAGGACTCCCTGAATCCTGGAACTTGCCCAACTGTCTGCAGGCAGTTTGAAGACTCAACAAGGTACCACAGCATTGTCAAAAATCTGCCTCCAGAAGCTGTCCTTATGTCCAGCATTAGATATGTAAACAGAAGAGAGGCTTGGCATGAAAGAGGAAATGACCTGTACTTAGGAAATTATAGGTGAGGCTGATTGCTGTTGGCTGCTGTGTGATGCTCCTTAAAGATACATGTAATGGGAGAGAGTGACAAATCTCAGGTCACACTGCACAATATGGCAGTGAGCATCTATTAGGTTTGTATGAAAGTGAAATCAAGGTTGATTTGACAAATGTTGGTGTTAACTGCTCTTCAAACAGGTATGGAGCACTCATTGCACACATTTATTTTCTCAGATTCAGCTTCTGCCTTCTCATTCTTGCTAAATGGTTTGGCACAGAGAGCTTTTCAGACTGCAGCAGGTACAAGTCCAGTGGCAGAACATGGGCATTCACCAATTGCAGCTCTGTGCTAACAGGGACCATGGGACACAGCACTTGAAAATGTTGGTCAAGCGCAAAGGCATACACGACATGGCACGCTGCAATATCCTGCCTACAAGGTGAATTGTGACTTTGGAGTGGGCATGAGGATTTCACTTTCAAACACAAGAAGGACTTTTTAGCATCTTCAGAGTTCATGCCAGCTCTCTTCTTGTGAGAGCTGCAATGGCATGTTCTGATCTCCTGCTAAATTTCTATGCTCCTGATGCCAGCTCTAGACTAAATCAGTAGCAAATCTGGCTGTGGAGCCATGCTGGTATCTGGCCTTCTCCCTTCAACTACTTTGGCAAAGCTCCTTTCTCACATGTGTTGTTGAACAACTGAGGAGCCTAACAGGAACAAAGCAGCGCACATGGAGTTCTTTCTAACTGCCTTCTGCCATGTAAATCTCTGTTGCAACAGGCACCATCTCTTCACACTGTATCCTCTCCTTCCTTCCTGCCCCAAGTCTCCTACAGAGACTGGCAGACTGTGTGTTGTCACCTTCCTCTCCTACCTTTGCCCTCTTCCCTGTTATCAACAAAACATGGTAAAAAGCACCTCTAGGGGACTGAACAGTGTTTTCTTCATCTGCCACCTGTTGCTGGTTCTTCTGACTCACAAGGCTGTTGATCTGTGGCAAAGCTTCTCTCCCATATTATCAATCTGGCATCTATACTTTGTGCAGGGTCTCCAAGGTCTTAGTTGGAGCCCTCAGAGGCACCCCCTTACAGATGCCAAAAACCAAAGATGTCCAGAACCTCTGTCCTAAAAAAGATTATGATAACCTGATCTGAAATCCAAGTCAGCCACTTCCAGAACAAATGCTTCAACTTTTGGGCCATTAACCAAGGCTATTTCACCTTCTCTCAGAGTTTCTGCTTGTACAGACACTGCTGGAAGCATTCATGGTTAACCTGCCTATGCCCTGGAAGAGCAGTGGAAGGGAAATAAACTGTTCTGAGGACAGAAGTTTGTGCTGCAATTGGAACTTCTCTTACCTTGGAATGGCCACACATGTGATGAAGCTGTCTGGTACTCAGCTGCAAGGTTTTTAGCAGACTCTGCACATCATCCTGTAATAATTAAGTAGACCAGCAAATCATTCTCAAGGGATTTTTCCGTAAGGGAAACACGAATATTGAAACAGCATTAGTCCTGGCAATTCTTTCAAAGGGTTATGAGATAGAGGTATGATACATGTATGCAGAAAACATCAGACCAACAAGATTAGGCCATAGGAAATATGCACTGTGCATCTAAGTCAAGTAACTGGTAATAGAAGTCTGACCACATGTCATAAGGCCAAGCACTTTGAACTGAAACTGATTTTGAATCAGAGTTTGGAATGAATACCTATCAGTGAAAGTTGGGGCAATTAAAACAACCTTGTCACATCTTGTCTTGGGTACAACTTTGAATAGGGGAACCAGAGAAAAAGTTCAAAACATACTGCTGGATTGTGCTGTTTGAAATGCATCCAACATGAACACCAGATATCAAAGCAGCCTGCAATGAGCAACCTGCCTGCTCACATGAGCTTCCTACTCTAGGAGTGACACCTCTGTGGTAATTACTTTTGAAGGAGATGGAAGCTGAAATGACTTCATTTGCTAACAGTGGAGTCATCCAACCAGAGTAATGGCAAGCTGGGGAACAGTGATGTGTTTGCTGGGAGAGCACAGGATGGGCAAGTGAACCAGGCAGAGCACCTGGAGACATTAGATGAGTTTGTCATGAAGTGTCATAAGTGTCCTGCCAACCCGTGATGAGACAAGAATCTCCTTCTAGCAAGCATCAGTCACACTTCCCAACTGGTTCCAGCCCATTCTGTCCCCAGAACCTGTGCTTTTTAAAGCTTACCCTGTGCTTTTTAAAGCTGTGGTCCAGCAGAGGCATGGCAAGTTTCAGAAACGCTTCTACAAAGAGACGGCCGTACTACAAAAGAATGATAAATATATCAGAAGGCAAATTCAAGCACCTTTTCAAAGAACCACCACAAATTCAGATGAGATAATGATACATTCTTTCACAATAATGGTACATGGATTCCCAGAGATTGTTCTTGCTTAGTAAAAGACTACGTTCGTGTGAATGTACAGAATCAGTAAAGGGCAATGATTCAAGAAAGCTGGTACATAAACTGCTCTCTTTGGTATTTTGAACTCTTGCTCACCTTCAGGCAGATGCTGAGTACAGGCCTGCTGTCAAATACCTGCTTGGATGAGAGGAAAAAAAGAGTCAGATCAGCCCACAAGTCTAAAGGAAACAATGTGATCACAGCAGCCGACTGAAAACAGCCCTTCATTACATACCCTTCATGAAAGCTTGAACCCCGTTCTAAGCCAACATCCATTCTCAAGTTTCAACAGGGAACATCACATAAGCACGTGAAGTGCAGTGACTGTCAGCTGGAAGCACTGGGCAGGATGGCTGTTTGGTGCATCTTTTGCAGATGGCAAAACATTATCTCAAAGAATCTGAAGTCCTTAATAGTTTGGGACCCAGGAGACCCAACCCAGCTGATGGGCAAATAACTACATAATGGACAAAGCAAAACTGAAATGGGCAAAGTAACATGAAGGTACCCTGGTGCTGCCATGGACTGCAAAACTGAACTAACTGGTCCAGCTCTACCCTTTATGCTCTCAAAAGGTAGGGCTCCAGGGAATGCTGCTGTAAAGAAAAATCTGAATTTGAAAAACCTGGGCTTGCCAATTACTGCTTCAAATATGATAAAAGCAAACAGTAATTATGAACCTAAAAAAGGAGGAAAAGTACAGCAGTACCTGTCACCTTCTACCCCAAACAGCATCACACTCAGTGACACAGAATCAACTGGCTCCAAAAACTGATGGAAAGGAACATTTCATCCAGTGGGGCTGGCCTCAAGTTCATCACCACAGGATGGCATGAACTGCCAGCAGGAGTCAAAGGAAGATCATATGTTACCCTCAGAGTAAGTGGAGCTGAGGGCTATAAGGCAAGCATGGAATACAGGTTACAGATAGGAATCCAAGCTTCCTGTTCTCTAGTATTTGCCAGCCTTCTGCTGAGTACTCAAGAGTGTGTTTCCTTCTGTCAGATGTTATTCTAGATCTGCCAGAAGGGTTTTTCCCATCTGCCTCTTCCACTTCCATCTGGCAGTGGACTCTGTCACAAAACACTGCGCTAGGAAATTGGGGGTTTTATCCAGTCCCTTTTCCGCACTTCCTTACATCATCCTGTCTTTACACAGACATTATTTGTGAGAGAACTGTGGTAGTAAGGTATGCAGTCTGCAAGAATTCAGTAGTACTGAAGTGAAAGCTAAATGGGAACCCTTGCACACAGATTATACCCAGCTTATTTACCACCTCCAGGTTGTTCCACTAGTCAGCAGTGCTTCACATTTTTCCCTGGTGCTCATGAACCTGAGTACACCAGGCTTTGCTGGGAATTTGAAGGTAAAGGCAGAACAACAGCCAGAACCTCACCTTGACCAAATTAATGAGGATATGGAAATTCCGCACAGCAATGTTCCAACGCAGCAGCTTCTCCAGTTGCACCTATGGGATGCAAGGGGACAATAACCCAAGATGGAGGATTTCCTCTCACCTTGCTGGATGAGCTTTCAGCATTTGCTGTACCCAAAGCATTGTTGTTGAAGACAGAGAAGCAAAGCTTCGACACGGGCAGATTTATCACACCAGAAACACTTCACAGCAATTCCAGTCTGATCAGTGCTGGAATTAATTAAATGCTGAGTTAACTCAATTCCTTGCTCTCAGAGCAACTCTTTTTTGCAAAATAATGTTGTGCTCCCACACAGGAATTCAGACCAACTGCACAGCTCAGTGTTTTGCTGATTACTGTCTATTTTCTGGTTATAGCTTCTGCTGGATTTACTAGATTTTTGACATGGTACAAATGAGGAAAAAAAGATGATACTTATACGTTACCCCGTATATCAAAATTTGCTGATGAATGAAGCTGACTGCATTTCCTAGACAAAGCTCAGAACTAAATTCCTTTCCAATGTATACAACTTTATGGTACTGTGCAGTTTAACTTATGTCTTCTCCTCAAATAATCCAGTGGACTTATCTTCCTACCTCACTTGAGTCCGATGGTTTCCCAGCTGGGATGCTTTTCACTGAACTCTCTAGCTGAGCCATCATTACTCTGAAGAAAACTGGGAATGTCTGCCTGTGGAGAAAGTGAAAAAACTAAAAGCCAGCTCTGAGCATCTAGATAGGCTGCTTGTCACCAGAATGATGTAGAAAATTTGATGGTTATACAGCTGGGCATTCTTCTCAGCAGGAAATCACAGGAGATTGACCCTAGGACTCATAAGTGTGTCCAGCCCAGCCCCATCACCCAGACTGAAGGAAAATCCTGGGAAGTCACTACCACTTCCCCAGTATGAACCACGCTAAGACATCATCACTTCCTTGTAACTCTAGGGGTGCACAAAATAAGAAAACTAAATATTTAAAATCAAAAATTGCCCTTATGCATATCACAGAATTCCAAGTTTCTATTGATATAATTACCTGCTTAGTGTAGGATATGTAGAGGAACATCCATCTTTGGCAGAGTTGATCAGTTCAGGAACACCGACACTGGAGATTTCCTCGATAGATTTCAGGATGTTATCTGTGTGCTCCAGGTAGACACTACATCCAAAACCAGCACAGTTGATCAGTAGATATTATGCAGAAAAACACAGCAAGGTCTTGAACACTACCCCACCTGCAACATGCGGCCTAAAACAGTCAAGCTCTTCCTTATGCCAAATGCAATCACATGTAGGAAATCCATAATAATACTTAGAACTGTCACAGTGATGTCATTAAATGCTACTATGATTCTTGGCATAGGGCTGGAACAAGAAGACCTCCAGAGCTCCCTTCCAACCTCAACCATCTACGAGTCTGTGATTGTAATTTACCTAATACTCAGTCCTGCTCTCCTTGACTTTAGTGAGAGCTGGCCTGCTTTCAGTTTAGTGCAAACAAGGCATTTTTGTCCAGATCCACACTTACATGTGGATGTATGCCCCTAAGTACACTTACAGATGTGTTGATATATCCTGACAGGCTCCAGTCTAACAAACATGGCTAACAGAATTCTTCCTATCACTCACTGTCTTTCAATGCTGGAGGAACAGTGCTTTAGGCCAAGCTGTGTAAGCATGAGGGTTATGATTCAGAGGGCTCATCCCTCTGCAGCAACAGTAATTATTAGAAGCAGTGTCTCAGCCTGCCTGGAGCAATGACTCAAGCCTTACCAGAGCAGAGTGTGCAGAGCACTGTTGAACTGGCTGCCCTTCTCTCGGTCTCCACTGGGCTTCACCCATGACTGGCACAGGAAATGCTTTGCTAGTGAAGCTGTGAAAGATAAGAGATAACTTACTGGAAGAAGAATCCAAGAAAATTTCCTTCTTCCACATAAAAACAGTGAGTCCAAATGGCTTTTTGAAAGATTACAATATCAATACCCTTCATGTACCTGAACTTTGCTAAGTTAGAATGCATTTTCCCTAAAAAGCAGTAAGGCCACAAGGACATATATCATGATAACAAAATATATGCCCATCCAGCATGTTCCTGGCCTGGAATACATGTTCACATCAGAACTATGATTCACCTCTAGCCATTTATCCCTGACAAACTCATGTTAAACCTTATTTGGTTGGTAGCTCCTGCAGTGTGCCATCTGCTTGTTTTTAATTAGGCCACATACTTCCCTTAGGGAATCCATTTCTAGACATGGAATTCCAATAACAAGTGACTTGACATTTTGGCCACAGTGCTGTAATAATAAATGTGAACAGACAAGTTTAAAGTTTACAGATTTCTTAAATCAAAACTGCTAAAAAACCTGCTTGTCTCTTGCAGAAGTGTTCAAAACAAGGAAATTATTTGTTGAAATTGGCTATTCCCCACCACACTCATTAGGTAGTTCTCTCAATGTGTGACTGTTTAAAATAGTAAAATAGTTTCAAAGGAGGGAATTTACAATTCTGAGTGGTCATGGGGATCTGAGAAGGACAAATTCTAGAAGTGCCTTAGGATGAGAAGGTATGGCTTAGAGAGGTGACTGTCTGGAGTCTTTATTTCAGTGTGTAATGGAGACAAACTAGTTTTCTTGTATATTCCCTGCAACAGTGTCTATTCCTTTGCTGTTCCTCTTACATAAGGGGTTCTAATCCATGAGAGGAACTCTCTTAACTGAAAACCTGTTGCATGGGGTTAAGAACAGATCCTCTCTCTGCCTTGGAGTAACAACTGTATTGCAGCTCATATCCATAAATTTTGGAAATGAACTGTCACAGACATCTGTACTCAGAAGTTACATCAGATTAAGTCTATGATCAATCACCTCAATAACCAGTAACTTAACTGGTACCAAAACTGGACAGCAGGCTTGTGCTTAGAACTCTTAAAGCTTGTGAGGCTCTGATTTTTAAAAACACCAGCTGCCTTTCTGTCTGTGACTGAGGCATGGCAGAACAAGTACCAAAGAGGTTCTAATAAATTTAATGCTTTATAAACAGCTTTCATTACTTTTATAAACAGCTCTCCTCCACAAGATGCACTCTCTAGACAGATTCCAAGATTTACAGGGAGAGTACCATACAAAAACTAATCTGAGTGGTTCTTCACACATTACCCATTTTCTCTTTCTTCCAGCCAGCTATTGGTTTCTCAGCGATGGCAATCAGGAGCTGAGTGAGGATGTATGCACACTGGAAGCTGGGAACACTCTGCTGGAAATTCAGTAGGTACTGAAAACTCTCACTGGGGATGACAGGAAAGGGAAAAGGTAAACACAGTGTAGGCAGGATAATCTCTCAGAAACACATAAATAAAAAGGAAGCATTAGACCATCTCAGATCCAAGGTCTCCCTGTGCCAGTATTTTGTCTCTGGCAGATCCCTTCTGAAGTATGTCAAAATTCAGCCACTGAGAAACTTCCCTCAAGCTCCAGCCACTCCAAGTGTAGCAACATCTTTATATACTGCTTTTGCCTAGTGTAACTGTAAGCATTTTAACTATCCAGAACATGCTCATTCCTTCTGTGAATCCGACTAAACTCCTTTTCTCAAACAACATACAAACAAATGACATCCATAGATTCATACATATTTTATATTCCAGTGTCTCCTTTTCATTAGGTTTGACTGCACTGCTGTTCAATTGAATACAAAGCTCTATTTGAAGCTAGAGTGGTCTCTATGAGAGCTCCCAAAACACATTTAACTATAAAACCCACACAAAACAGGATTGGAAATGAAATTTGTCCATTTCAAACCTTGTGAAATACAGATTTTACCTTATCAGTTCCTCAAGAAGAAGAAACTCTGTCTCTCCTGGCTTTAGTCTGTCTGCAAGCACCTGGAGAGCTGACCTCAGCAAGTTAGCATTTTCATGCTGAGTAAAACCATTCCTGAGGGGGAAAAAAAGTCCAGTTCATCATCAGATGAGAAGGAAAAAAGGAATCAAATGCAGTGGGTTTCTCTGCACAGCTGGCAGGCCTTTGGCAGGGTACAAACACTTTAAAAAAAAAAAGGAACAAAAAGAGGAAGCAATAAATGGGCTTTGCTCATGGAGGCAACTATAGATTTATTTTTTTTAAAACTCACCAAGCAAATAAGAAGCGAAAAGTTAGTAAGAGCTGCTGGTAGCAAGAGGACATCAGCTGGTGCTCCTGGATGTTCACCCTTAATTCATCTTCCATACCCTGATTTTGTCCAACTGCCTTTAATACAGAACAAATAATTCAGTAAATGCTAATCTAAAGAAAGATAATGGCACAAGAATCCATTTCCATAAATTGCATGCTTAAAAATGTGAAGAAACAAAAGCAACACTTTTCCCCATGAACAAAATTAAAAATATCTTTGCAGGAGACAACACTTGACAGTTTTTCGAGTCAAAATTGCTGCCACTGACCTGGAAGTAGTTGTGCATGTTCTCCATGTGCTTACACAAAGGTTTCAGCAGGTCGACTACACACACAGCAACTTCCTTGGGGGATCTCTGACACAGATGGGAAAAGCCAATATCCTTGTAGCCTCTTTCCTGCAGTAAACACAAAAGATTAAAGTCACTTCATCAGCCTTTCTAGAGAATAACTTCAAGTGCTACATCTCAGACTGCTGCCAAGCAGTGCAATTCCTTTTGCCATACATTGTCAGAAAGGGTCACAGGGTAAGAAAGGTCCATGGCTTCTGCTGAACAACCACCACCAACTCAGACAAGTGGATAATATTTGACTAAAAGAATAAAACTGATGTAGCTTTTATAGAATCATGGAATCATTTAGATTGGAAAACACCTTTAAGATCACAGTCCAACACTTTACTCAAACACTGAGAGAAGGCAGTCTCTACCTATAGGAATTAAAATAGGTAGAAAGACAAAGAGAAAGAACAAATATCATGGAGCCCATCAGGTTGTAGTGAATTTCTCTTAGTTTAATGCAGGGGGACATGTGTTTACATTTCTTCTGAAGGCATCAGCAAGCAGTCCCTGCACTCAGGGGAGTTTTTTGAATGCAGAAAAAGCAGAAACATGGATGCAGCAGCTTCTGCTAGCTGTGGCAGCCATCTGGCCTGCCCAGCCTGGGCTGCTTCTTGAACAGCACAGCCAATCTCCCCAGGGAGGGCGAAGAAAAGGGCCATGAGTTTGAAGGCTACAAGACTTTTCCTCAATTAAATACCCTTTCCTGAGATATGCAGAGAACCAGATACTGCAAATGACTCAGTGAGGGCGGTGGTACACAAGTCTCTTTTGAAACAGCAAGTGTTGCTCTGACACATGGCTGGGCCTCAGACTTCCATTTAACTGTTGCGTGAAAATAATTCTGAAAAATATGTCACTTGGGAAAGGCCTGGAGGCCCTTGATATGCTCTGCCTCAGCCCAGGCCTAGACCCACTGCCTGCTGCTGTACTTGCCTTTAGAAAGGGCAGTCTCCTTGTGGAGCCAGAGGTCAGCACATGCTCCAGCTTCCAGCACAGGTCATCCAGAAGGAAGTAAAGTTCAGCAGGTCCCAGCTGCACAACTTCACGAGCCTGCAGTTAAAAGAACAGTCAATCCCAGGACCCAGATGTAACTGTAGTGCCTTGAACCTCAAGCTCACCTTCTCTGTTTCCAGTTATGACTCCTGGATTAGTTAACCTCAGGAAGAATCTTTTTGGTAGATGGCTGGGTTTCATGGCTTGCCAATGGCAAGTGTGAGGCATTGGTTCTGGTTACTCAAAGCATGAAGCCACCCTGATGCTCTACATACAGCTGAGGCAATGACAGTACAACTTAACTACTGAGAAAGAACTGATTTATATACATTGATGTTGAAAATTAGCTCCTAAGGATAAAAAGAGGTTTCAGTCCAGAGACACAAAATTCACCAACAGAGTAATAGTCAAGTAATTTGAAATAATGGTCATACCTTTTTGATAGGCAAATGGTCACTTAGTGTATTTAACACCCTATGGCTTAGAAGTTCAATATTAAAGCCCCTTTCTTTCCATTAGGTCTATACATGTTATACTGCATCTTTCTCCTTCTATGCAACATTTACATCACTTGTTTTTACATTGCTACACGTCATGTCTGCTCTTCTCAAGAAAATTCTCTTTTCCTCAGTGCCTTGAAGTACCTGGGTTTCTTTAGGGTCAAATGCTCTCCTGGTCCAACACATCTCAACACCAACCTGCTGTTTACTTTAAGGGAACAGAAAGGGCCAAGGCTCTGAGAGAGGCCACTACACAAAGCCTTGTCCATGTGGCTGATCGTTTAGGCTGTTCCACTCACCTCTGTGTGCATCTCTGTGTCCAAGAGAGACTTTGTGAGCAGCCCACAGTGCAGCACAGTGAACACCTCCAGGTCCAGCTCTCGGAAGTACGGGCGATAGCTCTGCAGCTGTGCCAGAGGATGTCCTGCCTCCTTATCAGCAGCACTCTGCAAAGGAAGTGGCAGGAATAAAGTTGCAACCTGCACGACTTTCCACCTCAAAAAGCTATTTCTTTCAAACAGATTTCTATATTTTGTTCCAGGTTGGAAAAAAGGCTACGAAGAATTCATGATAGCTAGTAGTCTTAAACAGAAACCTTCCATAGTCTCAATCAGAAAGTGACTAATAGTATAATAATCCTGCATGCTGGCACTGCCCTGACCCACATTCCCTGCTGGAGAGTGGTTGGTCTCTACAGGGACAATGTTCAAAATTCTATTGGGAGACATGTGCCAGAAAGCAGAATTAACTTTCCCATGATTAACTTTTGAAAGTAACAACCCCTCTCTCCAAGCTATTGTTTATGCTCAGTGTCATCTTCCCTAGCCTGTTTTCCCTGCATATCCCCAGGGATATGCACCTACCTTCTCCAGCTCAGAGAGCTCAGTATCAGGCTGATTTCCCTCAGAACTATCATCTGCTTGAGAACGATCAGCAGAGCCAGCTTTGCTGCCATCAGCCTTCTTTTTCCTGCCTTAAAGAGAAAAGCGACTTCAGAACCAAAGGCTACACAGTGCTCAGGACTAGGCAGCACTTGTATCCAGGCAAGCAGCACAACTCGTACTTTAATCAGCACTAAGGAAGCAGGAGCATGCACAGGTTGTGTCATCCATAACCAGGATCACGGTCCAAAAAAAAGTCAAAAGTATTTGGAGTTCCCCCACAACCAGCTTCTCTTTCATAAAATCAGAGCAAGAAATCAAACTTAGTCTCACTGTTCTTGCTGTTGCTTAAGCATTATGAAGTGATTGCAAAAATGAGTGGAACATCATCTTAAAAAATGCTTGAACCAAAATTTAATGCTTCTTCCTCAGACACAGTATTGAGAAAGGGAGAGGACCTGGATAAGGAAGGTGACAATTATATGCCACAAACCCATCAAAGACAGAACTTACTGCTGCAGAAAATAGTTTAGCAGGTGAAAACAGTCAATGAAAGTCCTGGATTTTCACTGTTAAACACTATGCATCAGCTTTCCTAAGGAGAGAGACTATCCAACACTCCACTTCAGCTGCAACAGAAGTGGATGAGGTAAAACTTCAAGCTAGATAAGAGCCAGAAATTTAGTGCTTCACGCACACACACAAGTGCAATGGCTGCACTGCAATACACCAGTCAATTCACACCACATCTGTTTGCTTAAAGTTTTAAACTTTTTTTACCACTCCTTTTTCTCCCTGAACCAGCAGCATTAATGGATGGTGCAGCCTCTGGGGCTTCGGAGTCAAAAGTAGCTGGTGGTGGGACATAGCCAGGGGTTGCTGAAAGAGCCAAAATGTAGAAGTTGGGTTAGTCCAGCTCCTGAATGACAACATACAGGTAAGATACATATCTAAGGAAATACCATGCATTTCACTGTCCTGGTGAAAGCCCCTCTGTTATTATGCTATGGTGCATTTAGCTCCAATTATCCTCATCATCTCTGGTCAGACCTGTCAATCAGTAGCCTAGTCTAGCTGAACTCTGTGCCTGATCACCACATGCTGTGCTACTTTCTTAGTTCTTTCTTAACTATATCTCAGTGTAATCTCATGATCTGTATGTGTGTGTGCAGGCATATGCTGCAAGGACTATGCCCACTGCTGGTGAGACCTGTGTAAGTAAATACTGGCCCAGCAACTACACTTGGACCACTCTGGGTCTGTGGTGTCAGTACTTGGAGTGAGGGTCTCTATGTCAGTAATGATGCCATAGTTCTTGGGAGCATCTCTACAGTTTGTGTGTGGAGCCTGTGCCTGTGAGGTAAATGTGTGAGTGTGTGTGTCTACCTGCTAATAAGCAGCAACCTGGAATAGCTGGTGAGTAGGGGATCACTGGAGCAGATTAGAAGGCTTGGGATGTGGGCAGGCTATTGGGCTGATGGATATGCTGTGCCAATAACTGGGGGATCTGTGAATGTTCATGTGCTTGTGACTCTAGAGGGTGTCACCGGTGTGCTCCTCACTGAGGAGATGATTGAGAAGGGCAGTTTGGACTCGTATGAAGTGAAAACAAGAGCTTTGCATGAACCAAGTATTAGGCCACTGTAAAAATGCAGTGTGTGTAACCATATACTTCCTCCTCAAAATGTACAAATGTTTCATACTCACCTGCCAAGCATTTCCCCAGCACATTCTGCAGCTCTGTGATGTTCTGCAATCGAGTCAAAACTTTACCCTTCATCTCAGCATCCTGTTGCTGGCAGAAGGCATTTACAACCTAGAGACACAAAGCAAGCTCACTGACTTAGGGAGATTTGTACCCACTTGTACTACTGTTTCTTTTCTGAGTAACATTGTCAAGTACTGCGTAAAGACACAACACAGCACAAGTGAGCTGTGTGACCAGGTCTAGACTGCATGAATAAAGCCCTTCAGCAGCCCATAAGAACATGGACATAATTGGTGCAATCTATGAAAAGCAATACCTACAGATCAAATATTAACTGAAGAAGAGGAATTAGCAGGCACACGTTGTCAGGTTCTGTACTACCTTTGGCTCTGAAGACCCCTTGGCACTGCCCAGGTCTGCCAGGAAAGAGGCAGTCCTGGAAGAAGAGCAGGAAGAGCTCCTCCTCATCCTCCACTCCAGAACAAGGCTCTACTCACCTCACGAAACCAGTTGAGAGCATAGAACAGAAGTGAGCAGAGAAATTCCCGTTCCTGCTTGGACAAAGAGTCCAGCTTCCCTTCAACCTCCAGGTCAGTCAGGTACAGAGGACAACCTGGCACAGAGCAGGAAGAGTATATGTTGAATTGTGTTTGCTACCCATGTTTTGGTTTCATCATGGACAAAGTCTCTCATCAAAGCCTGTATCAATTCCAATGGCTCTTTGGAGTAGGCCCTGTCAGCCACTGCATTCCCAGACAAAGCAATTGTCTCCCCTGCCTCTGCTGCACTGTGGGGGCATGGAGCATCTCAGCCTCCTTCACAAATGGCACAATTCCTGCTACAGCCGCAGGAAGTCTTTGCAGATCTGGGACAGGAATAAGGCAGGCAAGCAGACTCTAAAAAAGGTCCATTTCTCATACCTAACAAGGCATCAATCTCCTCCAGACTTCCACTGTTCTGCTCTGCAGTGTAGAGCCTCAACAATCGGAAACAGGGTGACAGACACATGGGTGACACTGCCCTGAGGGGAAAGAAGAAATGGAGTGGGCCCTATGTTTTATGTATCTCCAGAATGCCCATCACTTTTCCACTATGTCCTGTGTCATCCCCAGGCCACCTTGCCTAAGCCTTCTATTTTGCTTCTCACAAGTCTCAGCAATACAGAGCAGAAATGCACTGCGTGGTTAGAAAGAAAAAAAAATTAAAAATAGGTGATTACCAGTTTTCTGGAAAAGCATATAAGGGCAGGAAAATGGCTGTAATGAACAAAAATGGAGTCAGATTTATTTCTGGTGGAAACCAAAAGTTGAATAATTCAGAAGGAATTGTAAGAAACTGGGCACAACACAATCTCAAGCCAGAACAGACTGCCAGTTCCTAACCAGCTTATGCCTCTAGACCTATCTGAATATGTCTAACAGCAAGAGAAGGAGAAGAACACTGGAAACTGGTAAATTCTTTGACCAGCTTCTTATGAGACACTTTGGGAGGCAGGGCTATAGCAGTGATGTGCATCAAATGAAAACAATTCCTTCACCTTTGCAGTCATCCCACAGATAAGTGTCAAAGTACCTTTTACTTTGGCTACTCGCTCCATCAGTGACCCTGCCAAGCTCACTCTGTGACACCAATGGTAAGAGGTTAATAGCAATTGCTTCCTGACTCTGATCTTCATCCAGATTATACAGGGACTTCACTGGGAACAAGAATGAACTGCAAAGAAAGACAGACAAGTTCTTGTTGACAACCTCAGTTCTCAGTGACAGAACCATTACCAACACTTGGCCTGAGGTTAGCGTACCCATCCACTGTGGGGTTGAGATCCACCACAAAGTCACTGGGAAAGTCCTCCACCAAACTCTTCCCAAACTCATCCTATAAAAGAAGGAAAAAAACCTGCTCAGCAAAGGGGTTCAGTGAAGACGCTTCAACAGCAGCAGTGGACGATGCAGAAGATAACGCCAAACAAAAGTATCCTGGAGCAGTCAGAGCAATGAAGTCCAGTGCCCACAAGGACAGCCAAGGCCTGCCTTTAGAGACAGCCAACTGCTAAGTGTGCACAACCAATTCCTTCCAGCTTTTTTTATGTGGACTTGACTACAAGTTCCAGAGTAATATGCAGAAGCAGAGCAGCTGCCTGGAAGAGGAAAGCAGCTCACATGCAAAAGGAGAACCCAGCAAGAAGAAAGAGCTATCCAGAGGCTTTCACAAACGTCTTCCTATCACCATAAATACCATTTAATTATTACCATAAATGACTGTGGTTCTTCCAAGTCCTTAGGGATCAGATAGCCTTAACAGTCTGACCAGAAGCTAATCTCAATATTAAGCTTAAAGTTCTTATAGATTCTACTTTTTGCCTATGAATCTTAACAGCATGTTCTGAAACATCACTTAATTTCGTTTAAAAGGCTTCCCTGTTGTCACATAAAAACTCACATAAAAGAAGCTGTTAATGATAATGAGGAATCTGCCACTATGAAAAAAAGCCAGGAGAGCTGAAAGAGGATTTTTGTATCTCACCCATCTCTTACAGAACAAAAAAAGTTCTCAGACTGAAGTGAAATCCTCAAATGGACTCTGTCCTGCCAATGCCTGAAGAATGTTTCTCTACAACGTACCAGGAGCTGCAAGTCCAAATTGCCCTTCTGCTTCTCAATCAAACTGGCAAGTTCATCATAGTACAGAGCCAAAACCTCTGGTCTTTGCTCACAGCAGAAGCCCACAAGGTCCAGCAGGGTAGACAGCTGAAAGGAGAGAGAACAGTGTGCAGAAATCGGGTAAGGTAAGGAATCCAACTCAGGCTATTACCTTCAGTCCTTTTTCATTAAATTATTCTGAGACATATCCAAAGTTTCATCTCTAGAGTAACAGCCCACAGTCAATGTACTTGCAAAGATCCAGTTTTAAGAAGGAACATGGGCCTTTTAGAATCCTGGCCCAGCTCCACCATAAAATAACATAAAAGTCTGCTCAGAAATACCCTTAAATACAGTGCCAGCCTAGAAGAAGGTTCTTTAACAGGAAAAAAGGATAAGGCTAGGCCAACTCTGTACAGCAGAAATACTGTCTCTAGATGGCCTGAAAGGCATAGCTGCCAAACTCAGAGGATGGCAAAGTTTACCTTTGGCTCACTGAAGCAGATTACCCCATCTCCTTCCTTTGTGTCTGAAATAACAGCTGGAGAGAAGACTTCCACTAAATGGCTGCAGTGATGCTTGTCCTGGACTAGCAGCAGGCAAGAACACCAGGTCCTATCTTAATACAGACTTTTATTGGTCCTAAACCATTTTAATAGACTCTTGGGTCTGCAGCCAATGAATCCCAGCTAGTTTCCAGGTCCACACACTATTTGTTAAGAGTGTGTTTCCAGTCACCCCTCCTTGCTGGCCGTATCTTCCCTGTCTCCCACAGTGCCCCATCCTCAGTACTCACCTGCACATCACGCTCACTATTCAGCTCTGGTTTCTCCAAGGATCCACCATCTCCTTCACTCCTGAAAGCAATTGACAATGCTGTTTTTGTGCACAACAACCCAGAGACAGCAAAACCCATCACACACACAGGGTTCTCTCTCCAGAAACTGGAGAAGGATGCATGAGAAAGATGCTCTTTGGAACACATTAGGAAAAGACCTTCTGCTGTTTGGGACCTTTGGGACAAGACACAGTATCATCTTCAAGGATATGTTTTTTCTAACCTGTTGAAACCTAAGCCCTCTAGTCATCCCCTCTTCTGAAAGCCATTGAACCTCACCTTACCATAAGCCTGATATCTGCAGTTGTTATGTGCATGAGTTCAAAGGTAATGCTCTCCTGCCTTTGTTCCACTCCTGGTTTGGTCTGAATTGAAAGTACATTAAACTTTTTGCTCTCTCTCACCTTTTCAATGCCACACTGCCTATCAGGGTAACAGCACCAATAATCCCCATTTGCTTGTGGTTGGGAACTGTGCTGGAGAGCCATTTCCTGATCACCATGTGCATATCATCCTAAAAAGAGAGACATAGACCACGTCACCACAGAGGTACTTGTGTATATCACTCACAGGTCTATTGGTATCTTCACTTAATGTCATGTCTAAAGGCTGCAGGGGATGGTTTACTGGGATTATAGCTTTACTAAAGGAATGCATGCTCTGACATTTCTTTTGTTATGAAAATAGTGGCCCCAACTCTAGGTAAGGCTGCAAAGAGCATTAAAAATAGCTTGCTTTGACTTTGCTCTAATTACTGCATAGAACATGCAGCTGGTCCAGGTTTCATCTATAATTAATAGAAGAGTATGTTAAAAAAAGGGGCAGATGGCCTTCGAGCCCTTCACACAAACAGGAGCTCCAGAGCTGCCCTTCAAAATACTGTCAGCTTCAGGAGGCTGAGGGATGGAGCAGTTTGTGGTGAAGGTCTCAAGACAAATTGTGCAGTGGAAGGACAAATGCCTAATCCACCTGCAGAGATTCTTGTGCCCAAGAGACGTCAATTTTAGAAGTACACTTAGAGAAGGCAAAGAGGAAGTTGGCTTCCAGGAAAAGATTTATTTGATGATCTATCCCTGAAGTCTTTGATATCACTGAGGACAGAGTTCAATTGCCAACCTTGGATCTCCACAGTTACCAACTCTCAGCTCAGAACAAATTCTAGAGCTTACACTCCTCCCCTTCTTTTCACAAGTTACAAGGGTGTCAGGCAGAACACTTCTTCCTGATGGCAAGTCCTCCTGGGCTGCAAAGTCACCTTGTGTGTTGCCAAGGCAATATTCACAAGTCACACATAAGAAAGATGAGGGGTGGGAGGTGGAGAAATCGCCAAGGAAAGTAGTTCAGAAAAGAGCTAAATCTGCCATACAACTGGAAATTTTGGCAGTGAAGAGCTCCAACTTAACAGGGTGAGTGGAAAGGTCTGGAATGACTACAGACATGATGTTTTACATGCCACAGACCAATCAGGAAGAAAGGAAGAGCAGTTTTCCTTTATAATCTCAAGCTAGTGTGTGCAAACATACAAACTATGCAGGAGTCAAAGACAAATAATCCTAATTTCTTAGGACTGGGCGTTTAGATTTGAGAATGTCACCAGGCCTCTTCCACCACCATTTCTAACAACTCTACCTTCCTTGGATGTGCAAGAGAAGAGAACCTTTCTGGGAAAGATGTGAGACACAGTCACTGTGACAAGCCCTTGATATCAGGGTGGAAAATTTGGAGCTGCAAGCTGGCTTGCAGTAACTGGGGGAGAAGAGAACTTTAAGCTGAAGGACATCCTGATATTAATCACTGTTCATAGATGAGACCAGTATTTAGCCAGTCTAGCAAAAGAACCGATGCACAGCCTGAACAAGTTTCTGTTGTGTCCCTGCTTACCTGAATATAGCTTCCTTCTTGCCTCTGGCTGAATGCCAGAGTGCTGAGAATGTAGAAGAGCTTCCGGATCTGGCACGGATTCAGTTTCTGTGTAGAGTCTAAAATGGTCTGCAGGAGAAGCCATTATCAAGTTCAGATGTATCAAGAATCCCTTTCCATATTCTCAAAAATACATTAATTGCCAACTTCAGAGAAGCCATTAACTTTACTTTTTTGTATGTGCATGAAAAAACTACATTCAAATTAAATAAACAAAGGATAAACTATTGCTCTGACCCTAATTATGGCCATTCATTTTATCAGAGGCTGAATGTGAAGAACAACTTGGCTACCATGAGCATTTTGGGAGTACTCAGCACAACAGAGACAGCTACTTATCCTGTATCACAGGTTTGGTCACAGTGTTCAAAGTACTTGACAAAATTAACATTACTGATTTTTCACTAGTACCTCCATTACAAGCCCTGTAGACAAGTTGTTAACAACCTAGGGGTTAAATTTACTGTGCTGGGCTGACATCTTCAGGATATTTCCTCTTCCAGCGCTTCAGTGAAAAATAGTCCAGCTGTTTCCCAGAGCCAAGCTAGTTTTCCTATCACTGACACAGCTTTTCATGGCTGTGATTTTTCTCCTACTACTGGCTGACCTCAATCAGGATTTGGAATGTCGCTTTGAGTTTGACAGGATTAGATAACCAGTTTTGCAACTCTCAAGAAAATTCACCCAATTTTAAGATTAAGAAACAGCTGTTTGAGGAGATGACTCATGTTAGGATCCGCATGTTCTCTCTGTGCTGGAGAGGCTTTAGCTCAATGTCAAATAAGCCAGGCACCTGCAGCTCTACAGACCTTTACAGATCAGTGTCTCAGGCACCTCTGAGATGCACTTCATACACTGCCAGACCTCGAGGTCTGGCCAGAGCACTGATTCATGTGTCTCACATACCAGCTTTGGTAACACATCAAAGATCACCCTGTAGAAACCATAATCTACAAGTGATCTGCCAACACAAGAATGTGCAAACAAAGTCAGGAGGAAGGTCAGGAGGTCCTAGTGGACTGCTGTGAGCAAGAACTCCCATCACGCTTTTAACAACATATTTAATTATGGGCACAATTTTAAGTTGTCTCTTTCAAGGACTACTTTCAATGCCAAGTGCTATCACATCTTCCCTTCACCAGGAGGAGAGTCCCATTTCTTCCTGTTATACCCATCAAATGTGTGACAGATTGCATTCAAAATTCTTAAGAGTAGATCTTAATGCCTTTTTAGCATATTTTAAGCACATAATTTACATTTAACAATGAACCAACTAAGCAAAAATGTATATAGTTTTACCACAGTGTGTAATTAAACTACAGAATGCAAACACCAAGGGGGCACCAAAAGAATTCAAAGCGGTGGGGGAATTTTCATACCCATCCTCTTCAAGGGCTCTTAAATACTTGGTGACCTTAAGCTACAAACCATTATGGATGGGGGAGTGTTCAGGGAAGCATTGTTACATGTTTGCCTTGCTTGTTTAGCTCTTCCCTCAGTCTCCACTTTTACTGCTTTTGGAAATAGGAGACTGGGCAGGCGTGACCCTGCTTGTCATTCTTAGAAGTCAATAGTCCTTTTTTTTTTTCTCCCCGGGGAGTACTTTCTTCTTTTATATTTTAGGATATAAGTCTTTTTCCATCCCTGCCAGGAGTTTTGCCTTAAGATTCAAATACCAGGTAAAGTTCTCTCAGTCTTTCAACAGGTAGAACAGGTAGTCTACAGAGGGGGTAAGTTTTTGTCAAGTATTTGAATAGCAGAAGAAATGATGCTGATGATGAAGACAGCATTTTCCCTCCATCACAGGCATCATTCCATGCCTGCAATTTAAACATTGCTCAGCTACAGGGAAGGATAACTTTCTTTGTCTATCTCAATTTCCCCTGTTAAAAAATCATAGTCCTATCTTACAGTTCACACTTTGATAGCAGACATCTTTCACTTCCGACCATTGCATTTCTCCAGACAGTTTTACAGGCACCCGTTGTTCCAAAACCTCTGTTTCAGAGAGGTATTTACCTATTCTGGGTCTGAGGCAAAGTGGTAAGGACCCTGAAACCCCAAATGCTCCAGAAAACACACGTACCTTCACAAAGGTGGCGTAGCGCATCAGCAGGGATGTGTGCAGCACCACCAAATCCGTGAGCACATCCAGAGAAATGTCCAGCTCTGCCTCACTTCCACTGCACACATGAGTCACCAAAGCAGTCACAACCTCCTAAGGAAAAAGCCCCCAGAGGAACCATAGTGAAATATCAACAATAAAGGGTCTGCCTTGCTCTATTCTTACATGATATGTTGATCAAGTAGAGACAGTCATCCTGAAACTCAGTCATATTATTCTAAGTCCCTTCTCAGTTTGCTCTTTAATTCCCAATATCCACAATATTGACTTTCACCAGGAATCTGAATTTTATTCAGTTCTAAAAGCTCCCATGACTCCATAAAGCAGCTCTTCACCAATTTTTGCCTGCCTGTTTGTGAACACTACCATAGCTTCTGCTCTTTGCTACAAGTAAATAGATGATAAAAATCTCCCCTGTTTTCTTAGGCACACAGAACATTGCACCCAGGAAGACATCACCTCAAACTTCAGCAGTTCCATTGTCGTCACAATCTTTATCAACAGGAGTTCAAAACTGACATTTTCATTTCAAAAACATTTTTATGGCCTTAATTCAGCTGACTTCTGGACAGGGATCTCTCCCGATTCCCATCTACTGCCTGAGGCTCTGGGCCTTTCCTATGCCACTAATTGCTACTACTCTTCTGAAACTCTTAACATCTTCAACTATTACTAGACTCACTAGCTTGTGGCAGATGACATAGTATGTCTTCACAGCTCAAGTTTTTCCCACTTGCCATTTTTATGTATTTCTCCATGGCACAGACCTCTCTCCAAAGGCTCCCAACTGCCCCAAATCCTGTTCCCATGAAGGATCGTGACATACACTCCAGGACAAAGCACAAACACAAAGCAAACAGCTGCCATCCATCACACTCTACCTGCTGGCAGAAAGAGTCAAAGGCTGCAAAAGCTTGCTTGTACATGCAGGTGCCAAAGGAGACAATGTCTGGGTGTGCAGAGTGGAGAAATGTCTGGGCTAATGCCAAGATTGAAGGGAAGAAGTCTTTGATAACCTGAAACACAGACATCACGAAAGGGATTATTGCTGCTTCTTTACAATACGCCCAGTTCTCCAAAGAAAGCATGTGCTACAGCCCATCCCCAAAGTTCTGCCCAGCTTAGTAGGTGCTTTCCTACCTTTTCCAACTGCCCACTCTCACAAAAATGGGAAACAAGAGCAGGTAAGACACACTAGAATGTGCTTCTCCAGCCTTCCCCACAGAAAGGAGTGACAGATTGGTCAAGAAGCCAGCCTGCAAAGCTGCAGAGCTCACAGCAGCATCACTTCTGAGTGACACTAGGGAAGTCACAAGCAACACTGTCCTTTTTTCATTGACCTTTTCTGTTTTTTACATAGTAAATGGTAATTTACACTACAAACATATGCCAAATATATATATTTAGACCTATAAAACATTGCAGTTGAAAAACAGGGCATGTAAACATATGAACTTCTGAAAATACTGTGGGAGACAACAGCAGGCATGGAACACACAGTGGAGCTCCTGGGTTAGATGACATCTCTTAGGCTGAGAGGTTTTGCACCAAAATAAAAAGTTCACCCAATGCTGAGGAGAGCTCATCTCTAAAAATCCATGTGACAGTTAAAAAACAGAGTTACAATTTGGGAAATTCATCTGGACCAAAAATTAGAAAACAGAAGTGCAAATAACTGGAAGGGTATAAATAATGCAGCACAGGATTAAATCATCATCTGACAAGATACTTGAGAGAGAAGAGAGGGAGTCCCAAAGCAGAGCGAGCACTGACCGTTGAATGATTTTGGAAGGCATTGTGCATCAGCTGCTCTGGGATGCAGCCCAGGCGGATTTTGCTCCTCAATACCTTCTCAGCTTGCTTCTTGTTCTTGGTGTTGGTAGAATGGATTAACAGCAAAACTATCAGATCCAGAACCTTTCAGGGGAAACAACCACCATTTATTATGCTGAGAAGATATTAAACAGTGCAGATAATTACAAGCCTTGAAGTCAAAACTCAGAAGAAAATCAAGACCTCAAAGTCCTGAGTCACAAATGCAGAAAAACCTTATCAGTCCAACAGGACAGAATTAAAGCAGGATAACTCTGTCCCTTGATATTTAGAAAGGATGAGCCAGGAGTTACAAAGAAAACAGATGGCCGTTATAGTGGGAACGAGTCAAATACCAAAAGAACCATCCATGAAACATCATTGGCAATTTCTGCTGCAACTAGAAGAACCTCTTCATCTACAACCATAAAGAAAGCCCTCCAGAACACCAGCAGGACACTCCCAGAGAAGTTATTACCTTATGGTCAGACACAGATGTGCTGTTCTCAATAGCCTAAGAGAAAAAACAACCAAAGAAGAAAGCTGTTATATTACAATATATATACACAGTATAACATATTCCAAAACCAAATCAAAAAAGATAGACACCAAAAGTCTGTGAAACACTGCTCACAGACTTCTCTCCTCTACAACAGGATACCTATCAAAGCCAGCAAACTGAATCTTACCAACAGCAGAGAATCCAGAAGGCATTCAAAAAACCAGCCAACAATTGAGTTTGAACAAGGACATTCTCAAATAACATCAGGCTTGAGAAAGGGACTGAGGTACTGAGCAATGAAGGACTGAGAACAAGGAACAGTCTCACAGTTTACACTGAAGTACAATTTCAATACCAGCCAATACTGATTTCTAGTGGGACATTTTCAAGCACCTTAAGGCTTCACACAGCTCAGTCTCAATATAAGGGTTTTCCTCCCTTCCAGAGTTTAAAAAAAAAATCCATTTTTTCCAAAACACTCTCATAAACATGTAGAACAAGGTTTACCCTGAACTTCAAGAGTCTGTACATAGAAGCCCCACAGCCCTCTTGCAAACACTATTGGAAATTGGTAACTGAGGAAGAAACAATCTCCTGAAAAGTCACTGCTAAGTGGGAACAAAATGAAATCTGAATGGGTAAAATGAAGGGCTAACATTTCTCTTTTAATATCACATTTGATAGCAAGAAGGGTTCAGGCTCAACCTAGGATGCCAAATCAATAAGGAAACAAGGAGCGAAGCATGTGTCTTACCTTAATCCATGCTTCAGAGACATCTTTCTGAAATCTCACTGCTAACTTGATCACATCAAAAAGTAGCTTCACACAGTTCTGGCTGGTGGTTACTTGGCTCAGGGAAGAACTGTAAATAATCAGAAAGGAGACTCAGTCTCTGCAAATACTATAGTAAAAGGAAGAAGGCAGCACAGCAGTTACTTGAAGCAGCCATTCTCCAGAGGCAAAGATAGGGAGTTTCACAAGAGGGTGGAAGCAGAGATCACAGAATCAACTGCAAATATACTGGAAGGAACTTAAAACATGAACTGGCAGCAACATTACTATAAATGAAGTTGCTTATCCCCATGCAGACATGGATGCAGGCAGCTCAAAGGGAACTACATCCATGCAGAGGAAGCTGGCTGGGCAAGGACTGACAAATGTTATATGAGTACCAAGCAGGAAGCAATAAAGGTGTCAGTGCCTTTACACAGGATAAATTAGGCTCATCTATGTGGCCAGTTGTGCCAGAGACACCAGATAAGGAAGAGCTGAAGTCCTCTTGCCCCAGATTACCCTTGGAGACACACATAAACCTATTCAAATACCTGGCCTGGGCTTGGCTTTTAATCTTCTTTTGGGAACTGAGAATCTGCAGGGGCAGAACACACGATGACAGATCCAAGTTCTTACGAAGATCAGAAATCACCTGTAAAGTACAAAATCGATGCATAAATCACTGTGACATATAAGGGAGGAACAAAAAAAGCTGAGGAAAATATTTCCCAGAATAACCCTAAAATTACAAATCAAAAAACTCATGTATTTGTAAAGACTCATAAGTGTTTATATACTGTGCACATATAACTCTGCACAATTTTTTTTTAAACTTAGAAAATTAACCAGGAAAAATTTGCTTTTCACCCATCATGTCATGATGTTGCAGATGCATGCAGAAAAAGAGGAAAGGAATTTTTAGGAGTTACTATACCTGTATCTTCTGTATGCTGCTATGAACTATTTTACCCTGTTTAGCAGCTGAGCAAGATATTTGATAGCCACAGAAATTCTGGGCATGCAAGTTTACCAACCTGACTGCTGTCAAATGGCAATATATCAGCACAGACTGGCTTGCATGTCATAGGCACACTGTTTTCAGAGGGAAGCCCCTGAAAGGATTGGGCAGATCACAAACCTCATCTGGCTTAGGCTGAGGCTTCCTCAGTATATGATAAAGACCCATAATCACTAGTCCAGCAAGGCTGGCTTTGATTCTCAGCAATATTAAAATTTTACTTGAAAACATGAAAACATACAGCTCTCGTGTAGAAGTAACTCATCTGTTAAAACACACACTGGCCTTTAGTATGAGAAAAATACTGTACCTCTACTGCATCTGCTGCCTTGACATTTTGGAGGATGAATTTTACTACTACAGGCAAATCTTCCAGTTTTACAGAAGGCACAATGGTCATGGCAGACTGTCGCACCTGAGGAGAGAGCAACACCATCAGCTGGAAGACTGTGGCTCCCAGAAACATAGTTATGGTAGTGGGAAGGAATCTTTGGAGATTTATAGTCCAGCCTTCTGCTCAGAGTGGGAACACTGTCAGTATTAGATCAGACTCGCCTTGGCTTTGCTGAGGCAAACATCCAAGGATATTGAAAACATCCAAGGACAGAGGAAACCCCCAAGCCCTGCCACCTCTCTGATAATTCCTGTCAGTGCTGCAGACCCTGAGTCATTTTTCCAAATGTCCATCCTGAACCTCCCAAACTGTCATTTGTGGCTGTTGTCCCTTATCACTTCACTTGTAGTGCTGAGAAGAGCTTGGCTCCATCATTTTTTAACTGGCTTTCAAAGGGGAAAAGCATGGAAGACAAGTAGCCTGTTATGGAGCACCTGCCTTTTGGGACTATGTAAAACACTATTTAATGCATTCAGATGAAGCAATTTTATTTTATTCATAAGAAGCCCAGCTCCAAGAAGTGGAGGAATGCAGCATGTCCAAAAGACACAAGGCACATCATCATCTTTTCTGCTTCATCAGCATTCTGCAGAGAAAACATATTTAATTATTTAATCACCAATCTGCCATTTCTTAGAATATAACAGTCCAGTCACTCTACTTCAAAAAAAAATGAAATAATGACAATAAACAGGTTTAAGACAGGCAGTAAAAATTTACTACAGCAGGACAAGTGCTTTTGCATTTGCTAAAAGAGCTGTGTTTGAAATTTTTAAGTGTATCGTGTAACAGGAAACAGAAAACTTCTCTCTGCTCCTAATCTGACCCCTCATACATGTTTCCAAAAGCGGTTCTGCTTTCTGAACTCTTTCTAGCTTCAGGAGCTTGGGACTTTTGAAGACCTACAGGAGTCAGATTTAACAAAAGACTTTGAATGACCAAACAGTTCCAGCTCTTGTGTCTCTAAGCAGGGGCTGAGGTCTGCTGAACTGCTCAGGAAAGGCTCTTACCTCAGCCAGAAGTTCTGCATCAAGATCCAGACGAGAAAGGGCATCCAAGATTGGAACTGTCAGCCGTCTGCCCTGCTTCAGTAAGCAGCTGGTGCACAAGGAAAAGAAAACAAATGATCCTCTTAACAAAGTCAAGGACAGATCTTTTGTATGTTGTATGATTCCAATAGTTTTCATGGTCACTGCAAAAAAAAAATCTCTGAAACTGACCACATACGCCACTGGCATTATGGAAAACTTGTTCCCTAAATTATTACTCCTCATGCAGGGACTGCAGCTGTGTTTAACTGCCTCAAGGACTTTCCCAAGTCATCTAATCATTCTTGGCTGACATCTCAGTTTTTTATAAAGATATTCTAGCAAGAAATTCTACTTGAATTGTGCTAGTTGAAAAACACATCATTTTCAGCTTCTCGGTAACTCTGTTTATCCTCCCTAAATCATTACAACAACCAATGAGTACTTTTCCACATCAGAAATGGATACAGACTATTGAGAATATGGAAATAAATAACCCTTTGCTGATACTGTTTAGATTCTCAGCCTTAAAAAAATACAAGCAGAGAGAACAGAAGTAGGAGTAATTTAATTTGCATTACAAAAAATGTGTGGAGCTTTTTTATCTAGAAGTTGAGGCAGTAAACTGAGAATGGAAAGAGAAAGTCACAATTACTTTTGAGAGTAAATTTGAGGATGCATTGCTTGCAATAGTAATCTGAAATAACTATCACAGGTTTGAAAGTATAATTAACACCAGCATAAATGTGATTTGTGTAATAATAAGAATTAGAAACACTAAGACGACTAAAATTATTGTGTAAAATAAATACACTACTAAAAATACAGAGGTAGGGGTTAACTTAAGGTAGTGCTTCCTAGAAGGATAACTACTGGCATTAGGTCCCCCTGTTTTTTTGGTCATTAAATATGCTTGAGAAAAATAAATAAAATAGCCAAACCAACCAAACCAAATCATCTGTACCTGAGCTCTCTGGCAACCTCACTTTGCTGGGAATCCTCCAGGATCTCAGGTAAACTGGTGATAATATCATGCTGGATTGGTACTGGAGAGACACTGACCATCTGCATTAACTTCTTGACGAGATCCTGCAGACAAGAGCATTGGTGAAATGCACAAATCTCACCAGGGGCAAGTGGTTCATCAATATTCTGCATGTAAAGGCACTCAATAAAATATCTCTCTGGATTTATGCCCCCTGTCCCTGAACTCATTGTCCCACTGAAGTCATGAAGCACAGCATAGACTTGGTGGAACAATGGTGTTTTACAGGTAGGATATAATGATGGTGGTGAGCAAAGGAGATTGGGAAACACAACCTTTCCAGTGTTTAGTATGATTCCTTGATTCACTTAATTCTGGGACTCTCTAGTAACAGCCCTCCAGACAAAGTAACCCACAGACACTGGCTGACTTAGGGAAAGAAGGGAAAGAATTACTCCCAAATGTTTGTGTGTATCCAGTATCTTGTTAAAATCAAACAAGAGATTGTAACTTCCTGCCAGCAACAGCTTTAAAACAGGGTCACCTGTGTGATATATGCAGATACAAATTTATGTAAAAGATTTAGAGCAAGGAAAGAAGAAAAATAGTAAAAGGGGATGTTCAGAAGTCACTGAAGGCAATCATAACAAAACAGAAAAAATTAAATCTTTGCTTCAGCATGTGAATATGAAAACATCATTTCTCACAGCTTAATAATTGATCTAATCCCATCTGACAAGCATTCCAGAAGTTGTTTGGAAAAAGGATAACATGTGATTGCACCATTGGTACCCACCTGGCTGTCAAGAAGCCTGTCAAGCCACTTAAACTGATTGACAATGAGCCGGGGGAAATTTGTTCCAAAGGTGCCCACACTAAAACAGCAGAAAATGACACACAGATTAGTCAAACTTTCAGTCTCAAAAGCTTTGCTGCTGGTCAGCAAGACCAACTAACCCCATTTTAACCTGGTCATCGATACATAGAAAAAACTTCTCTTCTTAGTTTGATAGGGGACAAGTGTAATAAAGCCCATTTTTAAGAATTCTCAAAGAGTTTACAATTAACAGCATATCACTTACATCCAAGAGTCTTTAGAACTCTTGGGTGAAAACAGTTCAGTCCTTGTGTCTGTCTCTGTTAAACCTTTCCCAAACCTTCCCCAAGATTTCAGTATGAGACAATTTCTCGTACTCAAGCTCTGTGCAGCTTATCCTGGTTGATACTCAGCACTGGAACAAATCCAGTGTCAAGAACAGTCTCAAGTTCTTTCTGCCCCTTGAGCTGCTCCATTAACTCCATAGTGAGCACCCAGGACAATGGGAGAAGAGCTTAAGTGTTCTTAAGTGTGAGTCTTCTCAATGTTGTGCATCAAGATCTCTCACTCCACTATGATGTCCTATGTTTAAAAACCAACAGGTGCTCTTTCAATTTTCCCTGCTTGAGAGGATTTTCAATTTTCCTTGGTTTTGAAAGGAGTTCTGTTTGCATTTCACAGCCTCCTAAAATTCTGCCAGCCACTTTCATCTTTTTTCTAAATAATGAGACACTCTATAGTCCCTCTGCTGAAATAATTCCCAAGCTGATGTCAGTAGCTACGAAAATCACAAGGTATGTCTGCATTTGAGCTTCTGGAAGTTTGTCTTCTGCTTTATGCACCCACAGATTCAGAGTCATGGAGCCTCACAGATAATTTTACACATGTATAAAGAAAAAACCCCACATATGTGCAAGCAGTCATTCAGGTAAATTTGAAGTAACAAAGTCAAACGGCTGGTGATTATCCAAAAGAAATTTAATTTCAAGGCAGAGAGGAGTCAGTTTATACTCACACGTCAAAAAAGAATTCAGGGATCTTTTCTAACAACAGTGTTATGACAGCAGGCTAAAAGAAAGGCAAAAAAGACAGTGTTAGGATGATTTACTGGTTGTACTGTGACAATGACACCAAAACTGACCTTTCACAAAAGATGAAATATAAACAGAGAATTAAATACTTGAAAAGACCAATAAAAGTATCTCCTGTATAAAGAAATTTCTTGCCTACTACCAGAAAAAAGGCACAAAGCCTGAAAAGTGAAAACCACCAATGCCAGGAGTGGTATAAACTATCCACATAAATCAACAGAATCAGAGCACACAGGCAGGATGTCCAATTCCTCTGGGCCAAAAAAAGCCTCTCTCTCTCAGATCTGGCTGAGTTGCTTTTCACCACACAGGAAACTAAATCCTCAACTCTAGATAAGTTTGAAAACAGTGCCCGCATGCTCTTGTCACTCCCTTTGCAGTTCTAATTCTTTGCCCTTTCAATCCTGGTCCAAATGTGATCCTAAAACTGTATTTAAGACACAGCCTCGCCTGACTCACAACCAGTTCTATTAATCCTTTATTTATGTAAGCAAAAGGATCCCTACAATCAACACCACTGCAAAGAGCAAACTAAGGTGCCCATACCTGTAAGATCTTAATTCCAAGAAGCAGTTTAATGAGGCTTTCACAATATGAGTGCACCAGATTCCTGCAAGATGAAAAATTCCACCACAGTTGTAACAAAAACACATTAGGAGAACAGACTGTAACTCTTTCCATGGCTGTTTTTTTTTTTAAAAAAAACTACATATGATGACTTACAGTAACATATGGTAACCACAGATTTAAAACTGCACTTCAGCTCTGAACCAGCTCACTTTCTACAAAACTAGTGTGAGCTGGAAATGCATAAGTCTGTGGCAAGGTTCTCTGTCCTGGAAAAAAATTCTCAAAAAGGAATTGACCTTTATCAGTCCTGTCAATTTATCTTCTCCATTATGTGGTTCTTGCCATAAAATGCCATTGAGCCCAGTGTGTTATGGGCAGACAGTAAACTCTGTGACTTGCTGCTTAAAGCTCATTGCTATTAAAAAGCAATGTACTACACCAGCCACTTCTGGGCTAAGAAACAAGCCTTGCTGTGTACGAGCTGGAGCTATGGCCTTTCCCTCCACTCTGCTCAATGTTACAGGACATTTGACTAGAGCATTTACCAGGACATTCAACATTCCAGATCTGACTGAAGAGGAAGGCAAAATATATTTCCTCTACCTTGACCCCTCAGTCCGAATGGGAGTGCACGGCAAGAGACAGTTCTTGAACTGGTTCCTGTCCTTGATGTGAGATTCCAAGCCACTGATAAACTGCTTCACAACCTGCAAAGCAGAGAGAAGTCATCCATGCTGAAGGGATGCCCCAGTCAGCTGCTGTCCTTTAGGAGGCATTTTGCAAGCTGATAATGAGTACAGGGAAGAGGTAAGCCAGGGAAGTGCAGACAGACAGAAATATGATGGAAAGAATGATGGATAATAAATGAACTCCAGTCTAGACCATTTCCAAAAGGAAACACTGATTGCTCTTCAAAATAACTCTAAAGCAAGTGTCTCGCATTTTGTTTTGAATTAAAAAGGCTTTGCCTTTCTTCCTGTTCAGCTGAGACAGCAACATTTAATGTGACAAGACCTGCACCCAAAAATCATTTGCAGTCAAATCATTGACCCCCCAACTTCCACACTGGGCTTGCTGACCGGAGAGGAGCACAACATGGCAGTTTTAATGCTGCCAGTTCCCACCCAACACAAAACCAAACACAGCTTCCACCAGAAAGTTAAGCAAGTGATTTTCCTCCCATAAGAGTCTTTATCTATTGAATAATACTGCCAATGAATTATTTTGATAGGGCATAGTGGTGGAAATGCAGAACTTTTCCCTGGAACTGTGTGAAGCCAATCTTGGAGCATTGTCCTAGTTTTTGCTAGGACAGAGTTAATTTTCTTTCTAGTAGCTGGTAGAGTGCTGTGTTTTGGATTTAGGATGAGAAAAAATGTTGATAACCCACTGATAGGTTGCTGAGTTGTTGCTCAGCAGGGCTTGCACAGAGTCAGGGACTTCTCAGCTCCTCAGTCCACCAGTGAGGAGGTTTTGGGGCACAAGAAGCTGGGAGTGGACACAGCCAGGACAGCTGACCCCAAATGGCCTGAGGGATACTCCAGACCATGATGCACCATGCTCAGTGTATGAACTGTGGGAAAGCTGGCCAGGGCTGCCATGTGGGAGCTGGCTGGTCAGCAGGGGGTGAGCAACTGCATTGGGTATCACTTGTGTTATATATTCCAATTCTTTTATCATCATCCCCATTATTATTATCTCTTCCATTTCTGTTCCATTAAACTGCTTCTATCTCAACTTGCAAATTTTCCCCTCCATTCCACTGTGGGGAGGGAGTGAGTGCCTGTGTGTTCAACTGTTAAACCACAGCCAGCACATACACACCAAGGCTGTATTAACAGAGGCACAGGCTGGTCACCTTTATCTGACTATTCAGATGTAACAGCTGAGAAGAAACAGAAGCAGCAGAAGGACAATAGGAAAAAGCTGGAATGGTGACATTGAGAGAATTGGAAAAATCTGGACCATGGAAATCCAAGATAAGCTACCATGCTGGACACTTTTGTATGGACACACAGCTGCATTTGCACTTTTTGCTACTCAGGAAACAGTTTTAAAGTTACTTACACTTGGATAAGTAGGGTGCTTCTCCAGGGCCAGGCAGAGCTTCTTCTGGAAAGTCATTTGATCAACAGCTATGGAGAAAGTTAAAAAGAAAATAAAGCACCAGACACATTTTATCCACACAACACGACAACAACGCCAAGTGCAAGCTCTCAAGCCCAACCACCAACACTTCTGCATTTGCTTTACTGAGAAGTCCAGAAGTGGAATCACCACTTGTGTTTTCTTCAGTCAGGGCTGAGAGTCATTGATAGCACTACAAAGGTTTAATACAAGAACTCCTGAAGGCCTTGTCTGAGCTGAAAGGCAAAAATGACATGTTTGTTTTCCCATTTCAGAGTTCCTGCCTCTGTAATTCAATACTGTAATCACAGATGGAGACTAATCTTTTTCCATGTATCTCCAATAATCTCTCAAAAGTCTTTTGGCTTAGCACATATACACCCAAAAAGCTGGCATAATGAGGTTAGGTGATGCACTGAATTCAGCAGGAACAAGACGTCAGATGAAGTTTTGCTTAAATTTTGAAACAACCTGGTTCAAGCACTTTTACACTGCAAGTAAAACATGTTTTTACTTTATACCAGATACCTTTGCAGGTTTTCAACAAGCAGAAAGAGCAAGTGTAAAACTCCTACCTATTTCATTCTGTCCCTCCCCAACTTTCAGCACAATTCCTGATGTTCTAAGGAGTTCTTCAAAGACTCCCTCATTCTCCACTCCACAGTGGGCAGAGGCATTTTCCTTATCAGAAATCCGGGACTTCTTTGTTTCTGTGAAAACAAGAGATGCCACATCACATATACATTAAAAAAATCAACAGTGTCATTAACAATCAGCCTAATCAAAACTGCCTGGGAGCTGTTGCCTCTACCAGCTGGTCTCCACCCCTGTAAGATTATTACCTGAGCACCTACTTGGCAAGTCTGTCTCTCCAGAAGCATCACCTTTTGACAATTTTCTTTTTGAAACCATGGTAACAAAGCCTTTCTTGTTGCCTGTAAAAATGCAGAAAAGAGACAAGTTCATGTTTTTTTAAGAAAATCAAGGAATGTCTTGGTGAATAGTGAAGGGGAACACTCCAGAAATAGAAAGTGCTCAAAAAAAGAGACAGATTGCCTGGGTAACCACACAAACCACACAGAGTTTTCTGCCGTACAGGTTGAAAGTTTAATAGCACAATACATCACTTTTTTTCTCCTAAAATTCAGCTCCTCATAAAACAGTGGCCTTTCAGACACCAAACAAATCAAACAGCAAGTTAAAGTGAGCCACTATGAGGTCGCAGATTGCACACAATGATCTAAACTCGTGATCTTCTCCCTGTGCCTGGACAAAGCGGCACAGGATTCACAGGTGAGTGTGCAAATGAGCTCTGTCAGCACAAACCTCCATCCAACCCGTCCTCTTCTGGGGGGTGGCAGTGATTAAAAAGAAAAAATAAATCTTGACTCACCTTTCAAATCTAAAGGTTATTAAAAAAAGATGCGCGGCCGCCTCACACTAAACTTCAATTGTTTGTCAGAGGGCAATAAAAGGAGTCACATCCAATACCAGAGGGAAATGGAACAACTGAAAGCTAAAAGTGCAATGAACCTTTCGTGGCTGTTTTAGGCACATAAAGGTGGGTGCCGAGAGGACGGTGCCAGGGTGTTTACAGCGACAGGACAAGGAGCAATGGCTATAAACCAGACACAGCTTTCACCTCCACATGAGGAACAACTTCAAGTGAGGGTGGCAGAGCACGGGAACAGCTGCCCAGGAGGGCGTGGGGTGTCCCTTCCCTCTCTGGGGACACCCCAAACCCGCCCGGCTGTGTGTCTGTGGCCCTGCCAAGGGATGGGGATCTCCAGCGCTCCCTCCCACCCCTCACAATTCCGTGATTCCCTTTGGGACACACCGCGGTGCTGCCGGCGGGACCCCCCTCCCCACCGCTCCCGAAGGCGAGCGAGCCACCTCCTGCCATTATTTCATTATTATCTCATTATTATTGCATTATTTCGCCTCACCTCAGGGCGCCGCCGCTCGAGTTTCCCGCCGGCCGCGCCGTCCCTTCCCGTTCCGGCGGTGTCGGCGGAAGGGCCGGGCCCGGAAGCGGCGGCGGGGCCGGGGCAGGGCCGGGCTGGGCCGGGCTGGGCCCGAGGCGGCACCGCCGCGATGAGCGAGCCCGAGCTGCTGCTGGACTCCAACATCCGGCTCTGGGTGGTGCTGCCCATCGTCTTCATCACCTTCTTCGTGGGCATGATCCGGCACTACGTGTCCATCCTGCTGCAGAGCGACAAGCGCCTCACGCAGGAGCAGGTGTCCGACAGGTCAGCGCGGCCCGGCCCCTCGCCCGCCCCAGGGCCCCGCGGCCCCGCCACCTAACACCGCCTGTCTCTCTTCCAGCCAAGTCCTCATCCGGAGCAGGGTCCTTCGGGAAAACGGGAAATACATTCCAAAGCAGGTAGGGAGCTGCGGCCGAGGGTTCCCACACAGAGCGTGGCCGGGGGGAGCAGCTTTGGGGGCCGGGGCTGCCCCTGGCCCGGGGCACATCCTTGGGAACCCTGGGCACTGTGCGTGTCTCCAGCCTGTTTAATGTCCCCTGCCACCGCTCCGTGTTCCACCTGCATGCTGAAGCGAGGTCTGCCCCCAAAACACCGTGTTTTGCGTCTGCCGCCAGGCACAGAGGGATGTAATGCAAGCTTGGGATAACGAGGTGGTCGTATAGGGTCGGCTGAAATGTTTGCTGAACTAAAAATCCGTCGCTTGTCCTGGCTCTGTTGGTGACAAATATGTATTTTGTGAAATCCAGAGGTCAGCTGGTGGGGGGAATGAACATATCCCATGTATCGGTATTGGGGCTGAACTTGCACTAAGAATTTGCACAAAGCACTAAAAGCTCTTTCAGTAACGTAGGCTCTTCATCAGAGGCTTCATAGAATTATTTTAAGAATTTTAGAAAGCTGATACGCTGGATGCAGAGAAAAGTGAGGAGCTTTAGAGCACGTGGGCAGAGAAGTACCTCTCTAGGAAAGAAAGATGTGCTATGAAAGAGCTCACAAGGTGTCTGCGTGCCTGAGCAAGAAATAACACTTCTGTCCATTCATTTCTTATGGTGTTGGCATTGGCTTTTTCTGTTTTCAGTCTTTCCTGTCTCGGAAATACTTTTTTAATAACCCAGAGGATGGATTTTTTAAGAAAACGAAAAGAAAGGTAGTGCCTCCTTCACCAATGACAGGTATGTTAAGGTACCACAACTGCAGCCAGGCAGAAAAGCTTCCTGCCAAGGGAAGAAGGTGAACCAGCTTTCCAAGGAGCATGAGGGAGGGGGTGGGATTGTTCAGCTGTGTATTGGGGAGGGGGGAGTGAGATCCCTCTCTGGGGTAGCAACACGTTAGGTCACTTCATTTTGCTGAACTCCAACCTCCAGCTGCTTGCAGTGTCTCAGGAGAGCACAAACACGTCAGTGTTGGCAGAAGTGGGACTTCCTGCTCTCACTCGTGTCCTCTACATCAATTTAACTTAACTAATGTATCCACAGCAGCAAATTAGCTGGGTAGTTCATTGTCTTTTTTCTACCCAAATCAGGTCACTGAAGGGTCAAACAAGTTCAGCAATCTGGGGCAAGGGATGCGGTCAGACACAGCACAGAACACAACACCCTTTGGCAGCAGCCACTGCCACACTGGCTGCTCATCTCATTTGCAAAGTATTTTCAACAATGGAAAATAAGTTACTGGGATAGGACTGTTTTCTCTCTCATACAGTTTCTTAATTAAACAAGATGATAATTAATGTCTTATTTCCCTTTATTGTGATACACTGCTACTTCACATCCAGTCTGTGATTTGCAGATCCTACCATGCTGACAGATATGATGAAAGGGAATGTAACCAATGTTCTGCCTATGATCCTCATCGGGGGTTGGATCAACATGACATTTTCAGGATTTGTCACAAGTAAGTGTCTGGAATAACATGGGTTTAGCTGGGTTTCTGAGGATGACCTTGAGGGTCTGGGCTGCATCAGAGATTTGCTGCAGCATGAATTTGGTTTGTGGCACTGCTGACTTTCACTTGATGGAATTGCTTGTCCCATTGCAAAAGAGGGAAAATTGTTCTCAGAGTACTGGCCATGGCCACAAAGAAAATGCAAAACCAGTATTTAATTCTATTAAAACTGCCTGAACTTCAAGTTGATACAGTGAATTTCCCTCTGAACCTGTCCACAGAGTTGGTTGCTGTGTAATGCAGGGTGTACACATCAAAAATACTTCCTTAAATTCACAGTTCTGGGGTTTTTTTCTTATTCTGTTTATGTGGTAACTGTTGCTTTAACAAAAGACATTCGCCTTCACAGTCATGAAGCAATACCTGTGACGGTTTGGTCATTCAAGTTTCAAGAAGTCTTTTCATATTGAAATGAATACAGAACTGCAGCTTATTCAGAAATACAAGTTAACTTGTTACTGTACACATTGCATTCAGACCAGATTAGATGTAATAAAAGAACTACAGCCTCACTTTGCCATGTGCTTTGCAGTCCTGCAGTGTCACTTTGTGAAACTGAGCTTCTTTTTTCAATCCTGCAGCAAAGGTCCCGTTTCCTCTGACGCTGCGCTTTAAGCCAATGTTGCAGCAGGGAATTGAACTGCTCACTTTAGATGCGTCCTGGTAAGCCCATGTCCTCAGCAAGCAAGGTGGAATTCCCACTTGGAACATGTTGAATGTGTTAATAACCCTTGAATGGTCTGTGCGTGCTGCTGGAATGAGGTCATGAGCCAGCTTTGAACTGACATCAACTGTGCTTGTTCTGATTCGTCAGGGTGAGCTCTGCTTCCTGGTACTTCTTGAATGTGTTTGGACTCAGAAGCATTTATACTCTCATCCTGGGCCAAGATAATGGTAAGACACTGTCCTTTCTGTGAAAGAACTAGCTTCTTCTCCTTCCATGGGATATCTTCTGAGGGAGGCTGGGGAAGGATTTCCAAGTTTTCAGGCAAAAGCCTTTTGAAAGCCTCTCATTTCTATGAGGTTACTCTCCCAGGCCAGGTTTGATAGCACCTGCAGCAAACACCCAAATGTTCTGCACCAGCCATTGGCTCATAAATTTCCATGGTGTAGCCCATGCTTTCCTTCCCACCAAAAGTGTGTGCAGAAGTTCTGCTCTCAGGCTTGCTTTTATTTCTAACAAGTACTGATTTTAAGGAAAACTGCAAAGATTTCTTAATCTTAGATGTGGAGCAGGACAAATACGTATTGGGAATGTAGGAGACTTATTTTCCTCAATTTTTCTGTATATTTTATGTAAATCTGGCCAAGATGTAGGGGATGGGGACAAGATGACTTCTGAGGATTCTTTTTGGCACGGTAGTGTTGCATTCTGGATGTTCCTGCAACATTCTCTTCGATAGCCAGAAACCAGGCACTGTGCTGTTTAAATGACAAAAAAAATCTCATTTCTCATTTGTAGCTGCAGATCAGTCCAGGGTGATGCAAGAACAAATGACAGGGGCAGCAATGGCCATGCCAGCAGATACTAACAAAGCGTTTAAGGTACAGTATTCCCACCTGCATTTCTGTTTGCTGTGAGCTTGCAGGGCCATAGGCTGTGTGTAACTCATCCTCTCCCTGTGTCAAGAAGGGGAATTGCTCTAAATTCCTGCTGCTAAAATTAGAGCTGACAGCTGATGAAGGCTGTGGGAGTTGCTCTGGGTCTGCCAGAGCCCAAATACCCTGAACTAAACCTGATAGTTCAGTCAGTCTTGGTACAAAAGCTGAATTCATGGGCCATCTTCGGCTTTTGCAAAGGAAGGTTTTTTGTTTACCTTGAGGTGTAGCTCCAAAGCAGAAGCTGGGTCCTCAAAATTTGTGTTAATAGTGCAGCTGAGCGTGAGTTCAGCAGGCACCTCATGGAACTTGGGTAAGAAAATCAAGTAAGCAAGTCAGCTCAGTGGAAAATCCATCAGGATTTGACTGTCTAGAAGTTCTAAGCACTTTCCATAGGCACTGCGTGTTAGACTGCCTCTGCCTTTCACAGCCCAAATCTATGCATGGTTTCTGGTTTTATGCTGTTGTAGCAGAGGTTTAGCCACACACAGCCAGCTGCCTCGGAAGTTGGGGTGGTCTGCTCCCAGTTTCTTGTCTTCAGTCTGTGCTGATTAAAAAAATCTCACCACCCAGCCAGAGGCTCAGGCAGGGAAGGGAGTGGCTGCAGTTTGCAGCTGTGCTGGAGCAGTGGCTGTTCTGTCAGACTGTCAGCACTGAGGTGCAATTCCAGCCCAGTACCATGTACTCCCCTGGCTCACATCCCTCAGGTTCCATCTGGTACAGCCTATCCACAGCATTTCTGCTGTTCAGCCCTGTAGGGACCTGAACCCTCTACATGCTCCAGCAGAACAAAGGAAAAAAGCCCATACTGCAGAAGTGTTCTGGCCAAGAAACATGAATCTCTTGCTGGGCATCGTGTGATGTGATTTTGCAAGCTGTGTGCACAAGTCTGTGATCAGCTGCAAAATTTTTGTCCCATAACTGTTACCAAATGTCTCTGAACTAAAGAATTAAGTACAAAGCACCTGACCCACCAGAACAGAACTGGCTGTGTTTCTGGAAATGGCTGTTTCACAAGCACTGGACTGTTTGAGGTTAGAGGGTTTACAAAAAGTAGATAATGTAGTTCTTCTAATTTCTGTGATATACTCTGTGTTGACCAAGTAATATCTAATTAAGCATAAAACACTGATTTTAGCAAGTTGACAGGATTCCCAGGTTTTTAATAAAACCTGTTTGTTGTGGGTTTTAAGGTAAGCACTACTTTGTCTAGTTCTTGTCTAATACCATGTTGCTTTCCCTTCTTCACCTCTGTTCACTGCCAATGCAGACGGAATGGGAAGCCTTAGAACTGACAGATCATCAGTGGGCCTTAGAAGATGTAGAAGAAGAGCTCATGGCAAAAGACCTCCACTTTGAAGGCATGTTTAAGGAAGAACTTCAGACCTCCATCTTCTGAATTGGAGAATATGCTCTTGTCTCTTCTTGTGAAAGTTATTTGAAATGTTACTAAAAACTATATAATGTATTTTAGCAAGGCTGAGAATAAAAGAAAAACATCATGTTCAGATCTGCAAAGTGCCCTCACTTTGATTTGAGCATCAAGACCGATGGTGTATCTGAGCCAGAGACTCCATGTGGGTTTCTGCCTGGAGTTCTGTTTCTCTTCCTTGGAAATGTATGCTGGAGAAAAGACGTAAAATTTCTAGTTCACAAAGAGCAAGCTTGCTCAAGTTAAGGTTTCTGAGAGTAAACAAGTAGAAGTTGTGCCTATATTCCTTGTTTTATCCTTTTAAATAAATGCACAGTGAGTTATCATTTCCTTTTTACCAGTTAAGACATCATCATGTAACCAATTCAAACCTGCCTTAGTGACAATGTATCTACTGCATTTTCAGAAGCAGCATGAAGATTCGGCTTCTGAAAGCCATCCTTACCCTCATTCTTTATACTCTTTTTTTCTTGTTATAATAATAATCAGGATTTGAAGCTTTCAGAAGGAAAAAAGCACAAGGGGGATGCCCACACCCCAGGGAGCAACTGCTCCTGGCTTATCTTGAAGGAGCTCCTCAGACCTCTTCCGCAGGTAGAACAGTCCTAACCTGGAGAAGTGAATCTTAAACAGCAGCTCTTACATACTCTCTGGTTATTAGTGCTTTTTTCACCTCTTTATTCCGAGTGCTTTTTCTCAGGGTGAAACTGCACATCCCCTCCAAAGCAGGAGCTGAGCCAGGACCATCACACAGCAGTTTCCTGTTCTCACCAAACTATCTTAGTGGTACAGCCACAAGCAGCCCCAGTACTCCTGGAGAAAATAGACTGAAGGAAGACCAGGACCCCCAGGGATTTGCAGAGGAAGAGGAATGATGATGAAGCCATATCTGAGGCTTCTCAGTGCCAGAGAAAAGCAAGGACAGGCTTTGCTGAGCACCAGATACCAACAATCCAGCCCTGCAGGTGAGAAAAGGCAACCCCAGAGTGAACACAAACTCTGAGCTGTACAGAGCAGTACCCTCAACAGCTGATTTTTTCCCAGATCCTCACTGGTTCCAAAGGACTTGCCCCTCCCCAGCCCAAATCACTCCTGGAGCACCAGGCATCCCCACAACCAGCAGTCTTGGACCACGTAACAAAAGCTGAAAATACAACAAAATTCAGTTTCAGTGCAAACCACTCTTTAATTTTCCTCTTTGTACAACAGAGCCAGCCACTTACAAAGTGCTAGTCTAAAAAACAGTCTGGTATTACAATACACACACAGCAGCTGAAGCCCAGCAGCTCAGAGGCAGAGAAAGCAAGAGCTGGGCCACTTGTTCTGCAGTACAACAGAGCCTGTTCAGCATCTGAGCATCACAGATTTAGTCCCACGGATGCTTTTCTGTGTCAGCACAGGCAGGGAGGCGAGGAGAACAAAGGCTATTTCAGATTGAGTTATCTTTTAAAAAGATCTTTTACTCCCCTCCCTTTCCTCTATTCCCTATTTTGGAATGCCCACATGACTTACTTTCAGGGTAAAACGAACAAAAAAATGCTAATTAGAGTAATTTCAGTGCAGTGCTACAGCTTAAAAATCGCTTTTTGGATGCTCCCCTCAGTAATGAGGAAAAAAATACAATATAATATTAAGAGTTGCAAAAAAAAAAAAATCCCCAAAACAAAACAAGAAAACCCCACCAGAACAGCAGAAGCAACTAGGCAATTGTGATCTCAAAATTCATATTTCAATGTTTTAAAAGCAAAATTCCACAGACAAGGATCACACCAGTAGCATGCTGGCTAGAGGCAGCCCTCCCTTTCCCCAAAAAGGAAAACCCCTCCTGTTTGGTTCATCACCTTGTGCTAGATCTTTTCCTAAAATATACAAGCTAAGGCTCTAGATTTTTTTCCCACATTTCACATGGAAGACCAGATCTCTACTGAGGAGAGACTCATTAAAGAGGTCCTCATTAAAAAAGAAAGCTGGACTTGAGTCCTACAAGTACCACAGACAGTAAAGGAGGACAGCGGGAAGAGCATTTGCCAGTTGTGCTGAAAGGATGAAGCAGAACCAGTGAACAGCAAGGCAAACAGGACCTGGGCCAGGACTGTCACACCTGCAGCCCTACAGAAGGTGATAATGTGGGGATCTAAAGGGCAGCTCTCAAGGGAGGGGGAGAAAGGCTGAAAGAGCAGTCCAAAAAATCCAAAGTTGCAAGAGAAAAGACTGAAAACACACAATCCATTGCATTGGGCTGTCACACGTGCAGGTGACACAGTGCTGAGCTTGGCTGGAAAGAAAAGGTCCAAGGAGTCACATAAACAAGCAAAAAAGGATAAAAATGCTGTTACTGCACAAACCATAGAAGAAAAGCAGAAAAGTGCTTTACAGAGCAGCCTCGAAGTGAGAGGTGTAGGAGGTGGAGGGAGAGGACAAGAAATCATCCATGTTATGGGTGATATTTTGTCTGCAGAAGAACAGGAGCCAGAGCAGCTGTATCCTGCATCTCCCTGGGGATCAGCCTGCATACATGCCACATCATAAGCAGGTATGATTCACTGCTGGCCAAGGTTCCTACATTACAAAATTCAGTGTTCACATGAAAAAGGCTGAGTCAAAACTGCCCTGAAGAGCCTCAAATGCATCAGTGAAAGGATGGAAGCAAGAGAAATGTTTGCTGCTTAGCCAGGGGACCAAGATACAATGGCAAAGAATACAACAGACAGGCCAGATGTACAAAGATCTGAACTGAGCTCCAGAAAGGGTGCAGGAGCCTCCCTGACACAGGCAGGGCCCAAAAGCAACACCAGAGTTGGCAGGAAGCCTCAGTGCCGATTCACAGAATCGTACCCACCAGACTCCTCCACAGACCCCTACAAGGCTCAGCTGTGACTGGCCTCCAGCTCACACTGTCCTCTCCCAACCCCACCTCTAACCCTCAGCCCAAGAACCACAGCCCCAGCATGGCTCAGCCCCAACCCCTGCCTCTAGCCACACAGCTCAGCCAGATTTTAAAAAGAACTTTATTGAAGCTCCAATATATATTATTTTGGCCTCTAAATACCCAAGTGTCAGCACCTATTCCCGGCTGTCCAGTGCTACTCTGTAACTCCCAGCACTGAAACTTTCAGTGCTCAATCTTCTGCTTAACCCCTACAGAAGGAAGGAAAATTTTCAGATGCCTCAGGCATTGCTTTAGAAGAGGAACTGCTACCATGGTGGCTGGAGGTGATGCTTAGTTGGTATCCATGCCGTCACACTCTTCTTGGGGAGGACATGGGGCAGTATGTTCCTCATTGTTTCGGCGCTGATAAAACAGCACATATGCAGCTTTTGTCTACCAAACAGAAAGAAAACCCATCTGAAACCATCCACACAGCTTGGCTGGAAATGTCATGCCCAAAGCAGGGAACCACACTCCCAGCACAAACTCAGAATAGCCTCAGGCCAAATACTCACCACAATTTGGTCTTCTGAAGCCACTGATACGCTGCTGTCATCAAAGTAGTACCACTTGTCATTCACTTTGTTCTTTGCGTAGGCAGTGTCTGTCAGGGGGAGAAACTGAGCTCAGCATTCTGGGGAAGCCAGCAGGGAACACACACCAGCCATGCTGGATGGGTGACACTCAGGACTCCATCCTTGCATGCATGGAACACCAGGAGCCAGCCTTGGCATTGCCCACCCCAAGCCTAGTTCACCAACATACACCAACATGCTGGTCAGCCCAGCTAGGCTAGGACCACGTGCCACATACCAGTCTTAGCCCTGACACCTGAGATACAGGGCAACAAAACTGTGCAAGAAACTGTGTCTTGGAACTGACCCAACAGCTTATGCTGAAGATGATCCTCCCAGCACCCTCCAGTAAGTTAATATTCACAATTTCAGGTTCAGCAATGAAAAATCTTGGCTCCACTCATAAACTGGGGAACATCATCACACCCACTAATGACTACTAACCAGGGTCCCACAGGCATCAGAGTCAGACCTCAGGCAGCCGCAAAGTACAAACTGGTTATCTGCCCCACAGATCCTAAAAGGAAGGGTATTACCTGCACACAGGTGTGTTGTGGGGACTAGACACCCTTGGTGAGGGTTACTGCCCGTGTCCAACACACAGAGCCCTCCCAGGACCCCTCTGCCCACACTTCCTTGTGCACAGAGCACACAGCAGCAGTTACTCACAGTGGCCCACTCCCATGGCTCCATAGTGATTGGAAACTGCAATGAGGTCATACACATATGAGCCTGCTCTTGGGTCGCAGACAAACTCGGACATGTTTAAACCCCTGGAAGGAAATCCAAAAGTATCAGTACAGCAGTAACCAGCACTTTTTAGGAAGAGATGCATGGCCCCAGTGAAGCTCTGCAGGCAGGCAGCACCGGGGCAGCAGTGCTGCTCTGCTGCTCAAGGTCAGGCCTTATTAGTGTGAAGACCAGACTTGTCATCCCTCCCACACAGGGCAGGTCCTGGTAAACACACCAAGCACTGCCAAAAGGTTTAGGAGGAGGTGCTGAATAAAACACAGTTCAGCCTGTCCCTGTGTACGCACGAAAAGTGAGATAGGAGCAGTAAGGAATATGCTTCATCCCACAGCAAGATGCTGACAAGCAGAAGCAGAGGGACCAGGCAGGCTTTCATCTTGTACTGGTGCCATACTAAGGACCAGTGCAGCTCTGCCCAACAAATTTGCTAAAATCACTACAGAAGTTCTCTTGGTTCAGCAGAATCATACAGTTTGAACATAATTTCAGAAGAAACAGTACCTGCTAGTAACTCATGTTCTTTGAGATGTATAGAACTGATTAACCTTAAGAAAAACATCCCCCCAAAAAATTAACCAACTCAACTTGTGCTTGCTGTTGAGCTGCTCAAACACAGAAAACAGCTGTTCCACTGACAGGTTTAACAACAAGCACACCCAACAGAAACATCAGAAGTAGATTTTTCTTGACCAGCTTCTTCATGCTCTTCCTGGCTTTAGGAAAGAATCCTACCTGATAGGGAATTCCACAACAGTATCGAGTTTATCCCTCCAATATCTGCTGTATGAGAAGCGTTTTAAATGCACTACCAAAATCTTGGGCAAAGACCACAAGTCAAACTTCTTTGTGGCCTGTTGATGTTTCTTGCAGTTAGGGCAGTACCTGAGGAAGGAATAACAAACAAGGAAATTAGCAACTGTGTTCAAATAAAAGCCTCTGGACTTCCATTAAAGATGCCTCACTAACAAATCACAGTCTCTGCCTTACAGAAGGCATGTTGGCTGTGGAATACACAGGTGAACACACTGCCTCCAGAGAATTCCAAACTGTAATTTGCTTTCACTTTATAGGCAAAATGCCCTATGGCAAGTGTACTAACTGAACACTGTACAAAATATTAACTTTCTTTCATTACTTTTGTATTATCCCCTGATGAAGGTGAAACAGGTCACAGTTGCAAAAACATGTAGAGCAGGTACCCAGAAATTAATAATAAACAAGCACACTAAATTATTTTCTTCCACAGCTAACAAACAAGGTCCAAAGGCCCTCTGCACACATGGTAATCACATTTTGGTCACTTGGGATCTGCTGTATCTTGTCTCTCTGGACTAGGGATTTTTGGTAGAGTTGGGAGCAGGTCAGGAGTGGTTCAAGGTAGAAATAATGCAGGACTAAATGCTAAAGTAGCCACATACTTTCGCTCTGTATTGCCACACTGTCTGATACTGTCCAAAAGAGAGACACATGCCTGGGAATTGAAAACAACCTGATCTTTGGAAGATACATGCCCACTGACACTTTGCCTGCAGCCTATGGAGTCAATGACTTAATACAGATCTGACAGACTTCTCACATGTGAAGACAAAAGAAGAGACCTGGAAAATTATCAGAATCCCACGACAGAAAACATGAACTCCAATATGGCATTTTATGATAAACATGCAGGCACAGGCTCTTACCATGGGTCATGTTCACCAAGTGTTTCCATAGTAGTGAAGAGCTCTATGCAGTCTCTGAGGGCTACTACAGCCTTCTTCTTCTGTGGTTGTAGCATGCTCCCATGTTTTTCAAATGCCTAGTGAAAGAGATGGATGCTTTATTCAATTCCATGTACTTTGTAATCCTGTACATCACAAAATTAAATGCTCACCTTCCCCACACTGCCTATTTCTGTCCCCCCCCAACACCATGCAACTACCATGCACGTTTACATATAGATTATGTATGAAAAGAGCATCCTACAACCTGTGCCTCCTGCTCATCATAAAGTAGCCTCCGTGTTTCAGAATCCCAGTCAATAGCAACTGCAGAAAAAGCTACAAGAAAGAAGAAACATTTATTGCAAAGGTGTAAGGCGAAGGAAGGAAAAAAGATAGCAAGAAAATAATTACCATTGAGTTTTAAGATTTTTCCTTCAACAATGGAGTTTATCTCAGAGGTCCCAGAGGAATTCACAAGGCTAAAAGTGAAATGCTGTTTCTTGCAAGGCTGCAGGTCTCTTGCTGCCTCCACCTGCATACAACCCTCAGAGTGGCAGGGATCAACTTCAGACAGCTTTTCCTTGCCTTCCTCTCCACCATCCTGATGCTCCATCTCTTCAATGTCACCTGGCAAAATTTAAAACAAGGACAATAGTAAAGGGCTTCAGTGAAAGTTTAGCCTGACACCTCCCATGGACAGGCTAGGGATGAGACCTAAGGATTCTAGGTCCTCCAACAGAAAATACCATTTCCACTTTATTACTCCACAACCTTTTTTTGTGACCTAATAGGCCAGGTTTTCATCACCACAGGACATATCAGGAAAGGAGTTGCCTCTGGAGGGAGGCACCTGAACACCTCACAAGTAAGCAAGGACTGTGATGAGTGTACATCACACCATGTTCTCCAGCTGTCTCTTACACACACCTGATCTCCCTCGAAAGGAAGATGCTCTACAAGAATTCCCCTCCATCCCATACAGAAGTCCTACACAATAGCCTGGTTTAATCACGGTGAAGAAACAGTCTGCTGGAGCTTAGGCTAACACACACAGCACAAGTCAAATGCTAATAAAAAGCTTAGAGTGCTGAAAGGCTTCCAACCAATTTTGAAAGGACTTTACCTTCAACCACACCATTGGAGCCATTGCAGGTTCCTCTGTTTGGGCAGGGTGTGGAGTATTCTTCTGCCAAAGGGAGCTTCACATAGCGGCTAAAGAGAAGGGATATGTTTATCACACACCCAAACTGAAGCTGTACATCAGAACAGCAGCATCCCCTCTGTAATCAATTCTCGCTGCCCAATCCCCCTCAGCAAACCAGAATCCATCCTGTACAGCAGCAATTATAGGCCAAGTGCCCTCAAAATGAGTCAAATAACAATTCAGTAAGTCTGTGCTCTCACTGCTTGCTCCTGGCAGTAGATTGAAAATGCAAAAGCAAGTCATGGTGCCTCAGCTGTGAGCCCTGAAAACAGGGCCCAAGTTCTGCTCCTGACCTATTTTGCAACACTGAGCAAGCAGCTCCCCTTCCGACCATCACCAGAAGTATCTTTTATAGAGCCAAAAAAAACAGGACCTTGAAACGTCCCTGAGGCCTCCAGACACTAATGCAACACAAATCCTGGTTTATACATCCCACACAAACCAAGGAAAATTCTTCCTGCTACCAATTGTAATCCTATTACAATGTAATTGAATAAGTGACCTCTAGAACTTGGCATAGAATTCAAAGGTACAGACATGACTTACCTGATCTGCTCCAGAACCACACTGTACAGGTGATCCACAGTGAGCTTGTGTTTCGGCACAGATATCAACAGTGGCTGCCCAAAGAGCACAGTCCCTGCAGTGCTGCTGGATTGTCTCGTTGTCTTCTCCCGAAAGTAAATAGAGAGAGTAACGTACTCTGAGCCATCCTCACTGGGCTTGCGAACCTCATACCTGTGCAAAAGACAGGTATTTCCATGGGTTACTTCCACTGCCAAGAAGCACAGCAGGTAGAATCAGTATGAACTCAGTCCAGCGAGTCACTCCATCAGGTACAAAAGGGTTGTCCTCTGTCCTCATGCTACAGAGCAGTTTCCTGAACACTCCCCATGGCTCACAGTGGCACAGGATACAGACCTGCCATCAACTCAGCTGCCACCTGCCCTCTGTCTGTATTCTTAATTCAAATGCCTATTGCCACTCACCTCCCAAGTCACTACCCTGACAACTGCACGGAGCGTCAATCAGATCACAGAAGCATAAAGAAGGCAAGAACTGCCAGTTTAAGTTACAGCCAGACCCTAAAGCCTCAGAACCATTGAAACAACTGATTTCTGTTACAGAAGACAGCCACACAGGTGGAAGATCTGCTGGTCATGGAGCAATGTTCTGTTTAGAGGGGAACAACGAAATCAATGGACAAAGGAACAATTGGATGGCAGCTGCTCATAAAATCAGAGCCTGAGGGCCTTGTGCTAGCTCTACCACTACATTCTTTGCATTCTCAGAGTCAGCAAACAACCACAGACAATTGCTAACACAACCTTGGTTTGCTTCTGCCAGTGGAAAGGAGGAGTGCTTTTTCAGGGGAGGAAACTGTTACACCTTCAAAAAGATGATTTAAACACCAGCATGGAAAGATGCAGTCTTCAGTTTATCACAGCTTCTCTCAGAACTCCCTCTGTGTGGCCATCAGGAACAAACAAAAAGACCTGAGAGCACACTGAAATTCAAAGACTAGGCACCACAATCCTTCAGGAAAAGACCTCAAAAATTGGTGAAACCCACTGAGCCATCTGTAAAATATTAAAATATAAGCTTAGGGAATGTACACATAAGTTTTGGGAAAACATTCATGAGAAATCTATTTCTGAATATCTTGTACTGATTTGACTATTTTGGATCACTTACTTCTTCAGACTTTGTTTTCTAACCAGTAAAAGAAACTTAGTATCTAACTTCAATTAATTAAAACAAGGAGTGAGATGTAAACATTAGTTTGCCAACAGGGAATTTTTACCACTGGAAATTGCTGGGAAATAAAGACCATATGATGAGTATATAAAAGGGACAGAATCAATAAAACATCGATTAGGAAAGAGTTCAACTACATGAGACAGTGCCTACCATGCTAATTTACATACAAGAGACATTTGGATTTTAGAAAACATCTCTCACATAAATACAATTAACTTATAGTCCTCAGTTATATCCCAGGCTGCATATTATATGTCAGCTTTGAACACAGCCAGGATAGTATTCAGTACCCAGAAACACACCCTGCAAAAGGTACCATGACTACCTCTCCAGCTTGTTTTTCCCACCTGATGACTGACACAGCTCTCACTTTGCTTTGCTGCTCTGACCTCAACAGATGGAACCTGAACAGAATTCAAGAACCTTCACACTACCATTACCATTTCTTGAATGATGTAATTAAATCTTAGAACATGTAATTGCAGACTTTTTATAATCTGACAATGTGGGTAGATTGTTCACGCTGAAAGTAGTTATATATTTGCTTTTAAAGAAGCTTTGCTCTTTTTGAACAAGTGTTTCTCTGTTGTGTTTTTGAGACAAGACTTCCTTTCATTAAAAGAATGCTGGTTTTTAGCTCTAGTTAGAATATTACTTTACAGATCTTTTTCCTGGCAGAAGCACCCATTGAAGGGACTTCCTTTGAGCAGCTTTTTCCTAGTTCTTGCCTTGTTGCCTGGCTGCTTGCTCTTGCCCCTCAGTGCTGAAAAGATCTTGGAAGGTATACATGGAAAAACAGGATTTGCAAAACTTCCTCCTGCTACCTCTCCTCTTCCTTGGAGGGTTATTTTTAACTCAGGTCAGTTCACTCACTATGACTCACAGCATCACCTCATTTACAGTTGCCCTGCACATAAAAGGAAGTAGGAATTGCAAGGGAAAATACACTTGGAGCTGCAGTTCAGCCAATGCTTTCCCCACACTCCTGAGCAGACTTGATTCAGACAATTGTTTTCTGTGAAGGAGTATGCTGTTTTGCCTGTATGAAAGCAGGGCTGTTTTGCAATTACTATTATAATATCGTGCTTCTCATGTGTTTTACTGGCTTTGGAGACAGACAGACTTACAAACTAACACTCCACAATACCCTACCAACAAGATTTCACAGAAGCCAAACATCCTTCCCAAGCATCCTAACTGGCCAAACCTTCAGATGCAACTGAAAATGGCAGCATAAGAATTTTCAAAAAACTCCTACATTGCATCGCAGCAAAGAGGTCACTACAGGGGGCATGACAAAAGAGCACCACGCAGAATGTCACAGCATCCCACCCAGTGAACAGTTCCCAGTGCACCAGAGGATGTGAGTGCATATCTTCACACTGACCCAACAATTTTATGGAAGCAACATTCTTGCACTGGAATGCTCTCACATGAGGAAGACTGGACCTGTGATGGAGGGCTAGATTGGACCCTTCATCCCCAGGTTCAGTTGTAAGCTACAAAATCCATTTTGCACAGATTATGCAAAATTTTTCAATTTCCAGCTGCAACAGAGGAACACCATTTTTGTTTTCCTCACTGAATGGATATCAGAGATGACTGGAGATATCTGATCCACTACACATATGTAGAACATCAAGCACAACCAAATCCTCATCTTCACCAAGGTCCTTCACAACTGCATTTAAGATACACTGTTTAGCACCAGTCAGGAGGCCATAATGAACCTCCAGTCATGGTTAGCTGAGTGCTGTAACAACTATGACCGATTTTGGAAAGGCAGAGTACAACAGCTTAGACTCCATGGTATCCCAGTAATGACCTCCTTGGCATCAGAAACATACCTACTAAACAGTGCACATGCTGCTTGGTTGGTAGGAGCAGTGCTGCATTTCCCCAAGTCATGAAAAAGGTCTACAGGAAGGCTTAGGTTTGGGGAAGGTGGGAGGGGAGGGGGGGCAGGAATTGGGTTTTATAACTTGAAACCAAAGCAAATGTTTTGCAGCATTCTTCACAGGTGGCATCTTCCCACTTTACTCACACAAAGATGTCATCTTTTGGCATGATATGATTTAAACCTTCATCCATTTGGAAGATTTTGTGGAATCGGTGATTATACACATCTGTCACCACCATCTAGAAGAGCAAGTGACATTTGCAAAGAGATTACCTTTACATTCAAGCAGCAATTTATTCCACTTCTTTAACAGAATTTTCAGCACACCAACATCAGTTGTATTTGTTAAGACTGATCAGAAAAACAAGGCAATTAACAGACTGATTTTACATAGGTACTGAGGAGATGCAACTCCAAGTCAGCCTGGTGGAAACAGCAGCACAGATCCCAGCACCAAAGTGGCATCAGGCTAGGAATTCAGGTATGGATCACTCACATCTGTAATTAACTGAAACTGAAGTGCTACACTAGCATCCTAAAAATACCCCACCAATTACATTCCCCCTGGAAATGTTCACCTGATCCCTTCATTACTAAAAGGACATCCAAGAAGAGGTGGACCCAAAACAGATACTGAACATCTCAGTACTAAGAAACTACACGATCAGAAGTGTTGGGGGTGAGGGCTACCTCTCTGTCCCTTCTCTTAAACATCTCTACTGGACTGGAACTATCAGGCTAAACACAGATTGTTTTATGCAACTTTTTTATTTTGCAATCAAACAACAGCATTTTAACTTGTTAGGGTTTTGTCACCAGTCTGTTAAGCTCAGCTTATCACCCTTCTAAAAGCTAAGCCATTAAAATGCTTCAGGAACAAACATTTATCAAAATTACTGTCTGCATTTATCCTTACATTTTCTGCAGGAACACTAGAGAGTTTGGAAAGTGATTCACACAGATCCGAGATGGCTCCCATCATTGGCACCACAACCCGGTACTAGAAACAAAGACAACATCATGCTTACCCCCAGGCAAAATAAACCCACACAAAAGGCAGGGAGCAAGAAAACAGAAATAAAACCTTAAAAACTCTTAAATCTTTCATTTATAGGAGTTCAGCTCCAGTTAGGATCAGAGTCACTTCAAGATCTTTTGGATCTCAGTTCTACCTTACAAAGCAGGAGGGAATGAAAACTTTGAACAGTTGGCCTTCTGCTATGATCAAGGCTCAGCAGTAGTAAAACCCAGGACAAAAATAATCACCAGATGCAGCAGCTTGCTCAGAACATAAAAATTGCTGTTTCTTTGTGTGATAAAAACTGTCTTAAAGCCATTCTCTCCACTGCCACTGGAGGTCAAGTCAAAAGCCATGACAGAAATGCAAATATGGCCAATCAGTTTCTCCAAAACAGCATCAGGGCACACAGTCACTCTGCTTGGGCCCCCCAGATTTTGTGCTTGCCATGCCTGTCAGAGAAGCACGAGGCCACCTTAGGGATGTGTGGGCCTGTTTGAAAATAAAATAAGGGGGAAATATAAAATCAGTCTATTGAGAAGACTTTACAAGCAAACAGGTCATTTTCTTTTTTTTTTTTTTCCAAGAGGGATTATTTTTCTGTTTGAAATTCAGAAGCTTTATCCATTTAGAATCATAGAATATGCTGAGTTGGAAGGGATCCATCAGGATCATTGAGTCTAACTGCCCCTGCCAACTTTAAAACATAAGAGAAGGACTTGGATGACTTAAAGAAATTCATGTGTTTCATGTGCCTCACCTGGACAGGTCTGTGCTGTGGGTCTGCATATACCAGGGTAACTTCCATGAGACGATCTCTCCTCAAGGGCAGTGGGAGGGTTAAGTAACAGAAGGGGTCAAAGGTCACTGAAACTTTGGAGCATTTGGGACAAACAAGGGTTGACTTGAAAAGACCATGAAAAATATCCACAATGATAGAATCATTCCTCAGCCTATGATTTTCCCAGGCCTCTTTTGCCACCTCCTAGAAAAATAAAAATTTGTTAGTTCTTGCAGACTCCTATAACACGGTAAGCACCAGGATCAAAGAAATCTGCTGAAATTGATACTGATGGGTAAATTACATGGGAAGGGGGGTCTACCAGTAAGTATGTCCAGCCTAACACACCGGGACTTTCACAACACAACTTATGAACTCCTTATCGAAAGAGATCTGGTAACTGGCATTTGTCAGTGCAACCAGAGGCTGCTCTCAGCACGAGACTTTCAGTTTACAATACAACACCATATATTTTGTATATATATCAAGTGAAATAAATGCCATAGATACAGAGTTTCTGCCTTGCATCCATCCATTCACTGCAGTTGGAGCTTATTATTTTGTCTCCAATTCAACATCCTGGTTAGAGACAGCAACATTGTGGCGGGTGTGTGCGTGTGGGTAGGGGGGTGTGTGTGTGTATGTCCTACATCAGGAAGAAAAGTACCTAAGAAGGCATGCTGGGCATCCTCTCCATCTCACAATTACCACCATTTCTTGTAGAGAAAAAAAAAGATTACTTATACTACTTCTTGTGGTGTTGCCACATGTAATGTATTGTGCAAGAATAGACACACTGCCTGTTAACAGGAAAAAACACTAGTCACATACACTTCCTAAAACCAGTTTTTGCATCTGGCTTTTTGAGGTTCCTAAAGCACTCTTTCACCTAATACACTTACTCTGGACTCTGCAGTTGTCAGTATGTTGCAGCTGTTTATATTGTGACAAGCCATAAAAGCCTGATCAGGGAGCATGAGTTCACTGAGGGAAAGACATTTCAGTATTACATGTCTGATTTTATGTGAGCATGCTGTTTGCCAACTACAGGGGAACAAAGTGTCTGCAAGGGGCTCACGTATCAGTGCTGACTGGGAAGGAGAGCATAGGGAAAAGGCAGGAAATAAAAATGAAGATACTTTTTGAGCGTCTACAAGGAAACCCTCACAAGAGAATTACTTTCCTCCATTTAGGCAGAGTGCCACAAAGCATGACTGGGTTCTCCCATCCCAGATATACTACTTTGTAGGGAGGGTGTTTGTGTGGCCTGTGAGGAGGAAGGCCAGAAGTGTCCCAGAACCCAACTAAATGCCCTGGGAAGCACCACCTCCCCTATGCTCAAGGAAAGGACCCCGTACCGAATCAGGTCTGCCATTGGCATCCTTCAGCTCCAAGTAGGGCTTCTTCTTCACTCTGTTCAAATCCTCATGCAAGCCATCTAGAAGAAAAGCCAAGAGCTCCTGGGAATCTTGCTGCTGGTATCCTGAAAACTGAGGAGCAAATCGGCCAACCTGTGTCTGAAACACAAAGGCAAGAGAGTGAGGGGGGGTGAGCATTACCTGCGTTAAAAGACAGGAATGAAAACACTCAGATCCTGGCTTTTTCAGAGATCAATTCCCCACTACCCCGTGTTGGCAGGAGGCCACAGTGAACTGGATGCTAATGCTGTAAAGGGTGCCAGAAAAATTTCCCCTTCTAGTTTCAGTATTTCAGCTGAAAGCAGCCCTTCACACTAAAGCCATGAGAACATTACATCAAGAAACCACATTATAGATGCTGGGGATGCATTTTGTTCTCCACTCTATAATTTAATTTTTTAGACTTGTAGCTTGCATGTCTTTTCTCACTGATCAAAGCTCACAGCTGGCAATTCACATGACCTGGCCTAGTTTTGTAGCAAAGATCATTCTGATGCATCTGTAAACAGCTCTCAGGCTGGGAGGTTATCTATTAAGTAACACTAAAAGCAGTAACCAACTCTGAGGGATGACACTACTCCCTGGCAAGTTCCTGCCTAAAAAGCGTTTATACCAAACATGAAACAACACTGAAGCAATTCTGTCCTTACTTCTTTCACAACAGCAAAACGTGTGGCAAGCACATCAGCTTTCACTGTTTCTCCTGTCTCAGAGCTGTGCTACAAGAACATGACACACTTACTTTAAACATACGTGGGGCCACGTGAGACTGTCTCCCAGACCACATCTGTTTAATGAGCTCTGCGTAGGCTTCTGCAATTTCTCCCCTCATCCCCAGTGGGTTGTTCTGATTTATTTCAGCTTCATATTTATCTTCCAGGAAATAGTCAGTCAGAGGAGGAGTATTGCTCAGACACTGAGAAAGCGTTAAGAAAATGAACTTAGGGCACTAGGCAATAAATCCGTGTGACAATGAAATAACAAATCCAAATTTCACATCAGGGCATGTACCAAGTTAACAAAACTGGTGAGACTTAAATCTGAGTACATGTTTAGTTAAAAAAAAAAAAAAAAGAAAAAATTAAGACAGAAATTTGTATTTGAAAGACTGGTGTCTAGAAAATGAAAACCTAATGGTAAATACAAGAAAGTAACAAGTTCTGAACATGACTAGTTTGCATGATAAATTAAGATTGAAGTGTGTTTAGATTTACTTTGGCAATAAAAATTAATTTTAGCAATTGCCTCTTAGCTAAGTCCAAGAAAACATAAACTGGTTTAAGGTTACCACGGCACAACTGAAAATAAAGTCATGTTGAACAAAAAGCAGAGCAGTCCAAGTTTATTGTGGTAACCTAGACATCACATACATAATGCATTAGTTATTTTAAGACGTGTTCTAGCTTTCAAAGCTACCACAGAGTGACTGAAGTCACTCCACAGCATTTGTACCATACTAGAAGTCTGTCTATTGCTTGAATCAAAGTTCATACAATTTGGCTCATACTTTGTTTGAACTTCTTTGCAAAAAACTATCCATAACAAGTTTCTGCATTATCTAAAATGAAGAAAATAATCCTAAGAAACAAAGTTTAAAAGCAAAGAATCGGTTCTCAGTTTTGCATAGCTGTGACAACCTCAACACCTCATACAATGACCCTGAACCTTTCCTGTGGCCATACATACTCTAAATTTTACAAGATTCTTAACACATGGACTCAGAACTGCAGGCAGTGACCTGCTCATGTTGCTTTTGCAGCCCACTCATGTCAAAACGTCCTCTATGTCAGCCTATTTTTGGCAGAGCACAGCACTGGGCACCTTTCAGTGCTTCCCCACAGCCTGTTCAGAAGCCACATATTTCATATCCAGTCCTTAATATTGCAAAACGTTTTACACTACTAGTGTACTGCACATAAGCCAAACTAAACATGAACTGATTTTTCGGTCTGAGTTTTCTGGATTTTATGGGTTTTAGGAGGTGCAGTCTCCTCACTGAATCACATTAAGCATCCTTTTATTTCCACTGATTTTAATCCACAATCTCTCAGAGATTGACCTTTTATTTAATTCTAAAGAGGGCTCTTTCTAATTCTCACCTGTAATGCAGAATTCATGAAGCAGGTGTTTCCAAGGTTACTGAGTCCACAAAGTCCAGGCTGTGACAGGGAAGCACTGTCCCTGCAGCTGTAAGAGTTACACACAAATCCAGAACCTCTGGAAAAAAAGACACAGTGAACCCCACAATGAGTTTACTAAGTCTCAATGCTACTTAAAAGTCACATTAAATACAAGTCAAAAACTGCTTAAGGAAATTGTTTGACCAGACTATGTGTTTCTGCTGCTTCATAGTGGTTAATACTGAATACCAGGAACATGAAGTGTATGTGCTAACATTGGAAACATTAATCCTTACACGGTCTATTATTAATTTGTGTCTCATAACACATTAATTTCCTCTGCCTGTAAGTAAACAGCACGCTATCCTAATGCAGCAAGAGTCTATATAATACTCTGTAAGAAATAACAGGAAAATTCTGGTCTGTACCTGGAAAGGCTTCTACCACAATGGCAGATGGATAAAAGAATATAATCCTTTCCCTCATACCCCCAGTTCCCTCAAAATCAGGCAATGCTTAGGCAGTTAGTAAGCTCTGGAACTTTTGCAAGTGAGCAAGGCACACCAGAAGGCAGTGATTTCGAAGAGCAAACAGGTACATAAGAGTACTAGAACTCCTCACAGGGCACCATCACACTCGTTTTCTATGCTGGAAAGGATGCAAGGGATTATTCACACGAAGAACACAGAAACAAAAGGAACATTCCTGCTCTTACCCCCTGCCCAGGTGGGAGCTGTTCAGTCCATAGGAGTTACTGCTATCACCGTTAGTAATGACAGAAGTGGCAGACACTGAGGAATAAGAACTTGATGATGATTTTGAAGAGGTAGTAAAGTTTCTGCTAGTTGCAGTGCTTGATCTGGGAGAAAGGAAAAAGAAGTAGAAACAGTACTACTTTTTTTACCCCAAACCCAACCTCCCACAAAATTCCAAGGACTTGCCATGCTACAATTAGTTACCCCACACACAATTTACTGCTTTGATTGTGCAACCCCACTTCCAAACACCTGTCAGGAACAGAAACATCAGGAATAAAGTATTAGAAGCAGGAGTAACAATTCTTGTTTAAAGCAAAATCTGGGTCCCAGACAGAAATCAGTAGCAATTCAGATGGTGTGAGTGAAAGCAAGCCTTATGTTTATCAGTAAATCACGTGGAAACAAGCAAGCAAAGCCCTTAAATCTTAACACCAAAAAGTCTGTGTTAAAAAGTTACACAGTCAGTCCTTCCCTACCTGACACCCAGACCACACATTCAAATGGAATGTTAATTAGGAAGAAGATAACCAGGATGGGCACAAAGTTTGTTCCTGAGCCTGGCTGATTTAACTACATTGTTGTACAACTACAAGCTGGAGACAAGATGCACCACTATGTACATGCAGCATGCACAGCAATCCTCAGCATTCTGAGACTGGAGATATTGGAACAGATTAAAAAAGCTCATATGCCTCAAGTCTATCTGGTTGTGAATCCCACACTACCACTCTCCTGGCCCAGAAAAGAACCAGAACACAAGACCAAGAAGGCACTGAAATTCAACAGTGTCCTGACATGGACAGCTCCAAAAAAAAATCAAACTCACAAGATAGTAATACACTAACAAGCTTAAATAAATTATTTTGATACTAATTAATTTCTCTATAGCAAGAGCTGACTGAGAAACGGTCTGTTCTCTCCACCTTTGCCCAAATAAACATGTAAAACCAAAAGCAAAAAGGTGCAGGACATCACCAGCCACTCAGCAGTGGCTACTACCCCAGTGCAGAGCAGAGTACCAGCACAGGACAGGGCCCTCAAACTTTACCTTTCCTTTTATCTTTTTTCATGTGGTCCTTATTCTCAAATGATACAAACTAAAAATAAATACATGTTAGAAAACCTCAATGGGGCAAAAACTACAAGATAATGAACAAACCAAAATGTCCAGGAGGAGGCAAAACAGCTGGAGAGCCTTAACAGTTTGGAAACATAAATAACAGCAGTGAATAGTAGCAGAATAAATACAGAAGTAAACAAGTTACAACAGCAGCTTCCAGATGAAAATACCAACCCCAAACATCAGCAAAACCTGAAGCATGTTAAAAAACGCCCACCTGCCAGCACAAACAAAACTACACTGGAAAGTATGCCAGAAAGAATGAAATCTAACAAAATAAATAAGATAACCATTTCTGGGACAACACACGCCTTTCTGTCATTATATGTTGTAGGTGGAACTTCTCAAGATTACCCAGACACAAAAATAAAATCAGTGAGAAAACAAAAGGGTCTAGACTAAACAACAATTATCGGGCTCATGCTGCATATGCATGAGTTTCAAGGGTCAAGAATAAAACAAATTAACTAACAGCAGCATGTAAATCCACTCAGAACACATTTTAAAAGTTTGAAGGAGTGAATTATCTAGGATCAAAAAAGGGCAATCTACAAAATGCTAGACTTGAAAACCTGACATCTCTGCTTGACACATTTGATCCCAGTGAGAGAAGAGAAAAAGATGCTCAGAAAATAATATGAAGAAAATCTATTAGGGAGAAAACTAAAGGAGGACAAGCTCTTAAGGGATTGCAGCATTTCAAATACAAGCATAGAGACAGTGCATAATGAAGAGTCACATGGCAACGGAACAGTTACAAGCACTTCAATAGTATCCTACATACACAAAAAATCTAAGAAATATGGGGGAAAATAAAAACAGATCAGAAAGCAAAGATACGAGACAAGTCACAGAGCAGGGAAAGGTCTAAGTACAAAGCCATCAAGGATCTAAGTGAATTCCTGTTAGAAAATTGGGAACGTTCATGTAAGCAAACAACAGAAGAGAGGCCAACAGCTTTCCAAGTGGGGAGGGCAGGGAAACCCAAACAAATCAAATACACTTGGGAAGATAAAAAATTCTACGTATTCTCACATTTTACAAATTACTCATCTACCTGTAATATCTGAAGGATCTACTAAACACAGCTGCTCCCCCTTATTTCACAAGATGCTCACAAAGGTAGCCACAACTCCAGGTGAAGGACACAGAGGGCGGCTGAGAAAAACATTTTTCTCTGAAACCTTCCCATTTTAAGCATGGGAAGCTACAGTTAATGACCCCACAGTACTGCAGGCTCTCGAGAAGACTGCTTCAGTCACACACAGAGGTGACAAGAGAAGTTGTGGATTCCAAGTATTTACCCCAAATGCCCCAAAAAGGGTTTCTGTGAAACATGAAGACTTTGACTGGTCATAGGCATCTGCCCTGTCTGCTGACATCTCTCACAGGATATGACTTCTACTCCTTTGGAAATGGAGGCCCCAAGACCTTGCTCTGAAGTAAGAGACAACTGTTATTTCTTCTTTGAAGTCTGAGACTTAGAACCTTCCAAAACGTTCTGCGCTACTCAGTGGGCTACCACTGAAACTCAGTTTGCTTAGTTTGCCCTTTGTATACACAACAGACACTGCACTGGACTGGAAGGTGCCAAGCTCCTGTAGCTTCCCTTTGATCACCACAATGTTTCTGACAGGGATAAACACATTCATTTATGTTTCATCAACGAAATCTATACAGGAGTAAACTACAGTGAAGAAAGACTTCATATAACCATGCAACAGCTCAGGGTTTGAAAAAGTAACTTCACAGGTTTGAGGACGAGACTCTATGGCACAACTGCTGAATCAGTCCTTCTGCTTAAGCACATTTGAAGCCTCTCAAGTTAAATCCTGTCTGAGCTAAAATACACCTTCTAGAAAAAACTACCACCACAGTTTCACAGTGGCCACAACAGCCAGTCCAGCAGAGCACAGTTAAACTCTTCCAGTGAGCAATAAATACCCCTTAAGGTCAGAAGAAACGTACATTTCATTTGCAGCACCATTATCTGGTTTGATCATCTGGACATTGGTTTTTGCTCATCTCCTGCTGCTGCCTGTAGAGTTCCTTCTTCAATTTTCATTTCTCATATCCCATAGAAGCTTTTAAGTCTTACAATCACTCTTTAAATTTCTCACCATTACAATACTTTAACTACACACAAAAATTTTTTGCTAATCCTTCAACAATTCCCTTGGTTCCTTCTGAAACCTCTCATAGTCTACTTTCCAAATTTGGTGACAGCCTCACAGGACATGATCATTTCCACATACACAGTTTCATCAGTATGCCAGTTAACAAAAGTCTTCTGATGCACACTCAGCATTTCCCCACTGAACCCCTCAGTTACTTGCTTGTTTTTCCCTCCCATTCAAGAAACTGAACCAGGACTGGAATTACATTCCTACAGAATCCAACACATATTTGGGGCTCCTATTCTTCACCCCCATGTACACAACTTCATCTCACATTGCTGCTGACTGCAAGTAAAGACAGCTGGTTTGTCTTCCTACAAAACCTGTCAAAATCCCACACAAATGGCAAGTGAGGAGAACTCTGGACATTTGCAGCATAAAGAAGACAAGGTCAGATTAATCTAGTACAGAAACTGAAGCCATGTGGTTGGTAAGTAGAAAAACTGCTAAGCTAAACAGCTTGAAAAAAATACTGTAAAAAGAAAAAGTGTTTCCATTCAATTGAGGGTACCTTCAAAGCATACAGCAGAATTAGTCCTCCGGCTTAAAACTACCAATAATAATAATTTTATGACAAAAGGTTTTTGTCAGAGAGAGAAAAACTAGGGGTTCCATTTACCCAACAAAGCTGAGACCGTAATGGATTTTCATTTAGAAAGTTCTTACATACAAATGCCTCCTTAATTTATGTTACATACTCAATGCTCCTCTGCTGCAAACTCAAGCACTTCAAAGTCACACAATAAAGATCTGCACACAAAATATTTAGCCCAGTTGCTGAAGGAGTCCTCTGAAATCATACAGTGTCAGGACACAGTACCATCAGTAAACAGAACAGGAAGAGGAAACAGCAGGAAAATTCTAGCTCCAGCCAAAGAACCAAATGGTATTTTACTGCTGAGTATTGCAAAGGGAGGCAAACAGTTACCAGGCAGATGCTAAATAGAACTTCACTCCTGTTTTCAAATACAATACCTGATTAAAAAGGTGCTACTCTTACAGATGTAACATAATTTCTTGCTTGCTCTTGGTAAGAAAATGATAGCCGGGATAAAAAAGCGTGTGCTGGGGCTGAACTGGAACTCTGCTAGCTCAGGATTTTATTTTGGGAGTCTTGTAAGTAACAACGAAAGAGTACTAAGTTCCACAGAGTCACTGATACAACCCCCTTCAGAAACTAAGTATGCCTCCAATTCTGAAATTCCTAGAATAAGTATAATCCATTCTCTCTTCTAAAACCTACTTTAGTGGTGAAAGCAGTTTCAAGCTACAAGAAGAAAGTATTTTGTTGTTTAGGGAGCAGAAAACTAATGAACAGGAGTGGCCAAGCACAGACTGAATACACCACCCAAGGACTGCTGTGGAGTTTAAGAGCATTTTTCCTGTCAGCCAGACTCATGGCTGGGAAAACACACAGAAGGCTGCCAAACGTGGAAAATCTATTTCCCCTGGTAGGGGCCAGTGGCTCTGACAAACAACAAATTCTGTTGAAAAATCCTGATGGCACAGAACCCACCCACCCCACTGCCACCTCGTTCTGTGAGCAGTGACTGACACAAACTCCCAGCTTTCCAGAACCTCTTTAGGCGCACAGGCAGTGATGCAGGTGCTCACCATTTCTCTACCAACATCCTGTTTGGTTTGTGCCATCACAACTCTAAATATGGGAAAACTCTCTCATAAGCTTTTAGTATTAAAGTGAAACAGCCCAAAGATCTCCAAATACTTAAGTTCCCCTTGGTGTTGGCTAAGCAGTATTTTTTCCAGATGAGAAAGAGAACATTAAAGCAAAATGTTTGCCTGAGACAGGATTAAGCACAAATACAAAAGAACATATAATCCTACATGTATTACTTAGTACAATTCTTTCAGCCACCACTATCAGCATCAAGTCAAACAATTTCAGAAGTTTCATGTTAAATAAATATTTAAGTCATTGAAAAATATTAATCTGCATACCAATAACCATTTTCATTTATGTATCACTAGAGGTTAAATCAGAGTTTTTATACATCAGACTTGCTACTGAAACAGGACAATTCTGAGCCCTGAGAATGCTAGAGAAAGTTCACTGTAATCTCAGGGACATTCTTCTGATTCATTTACCCAGTACGATCTCTCAGAAGTATTGTTTCAAAATAGGTTTTCACTGACCTATCTGATCCATTCCTGAACTAGTGTATCTTGATCTCAAATGAATCATTTGGCAGCAAGTTCTGTAAGTTAACTGTATTGTACAGCAAAGCATTTTCTTTACCAACATCAAGTCTGATGGCTCCCAGGATGGGAACTGAGTGAGCTCATCAGACCAGGAAAATCACTGAATTCTACCTTCCACAGTAGGCCTTGATATGAGCAGTTCCTTCTCATTCCAAGCATTTCCACCTACACCATTCACTCTATACACACAGTATTTCATCAAGATCCTGCTCTTACCCACTCAGACACCAAAGAGAGGATCTGTATCATATTTACAGGCTTTTCTAACTGCCTCCTGGGGCAGGGGTGTTGGTCAGCTATTTCTATACACTTTTTAAGGGGTAACTACCAGAACTCTGAGCATTCACTACTGACAGCTTTGGAAATAGACTCACAAGATCCCTTCTGTTCTACAACAGTAAGACAGATTGTTTGTTTCCCTGTGCAGTCTGCAGAGGTAGTTTTTTAAGTAGACTAGTTCAATGCAAATAGCACTTTTGTCTCCTAAGCACTATAGAAACCCTAAGCTATTTAATCCTCACACAACTATCGGAAACAGGCTTCAAAACAGAGACATTTGCTAAGACAAGAAACCTGCAGCAGAACCACTGAAGAATGTTTATATTCCAGATTTTCTCTCCTTCAAAATAACCAAAACAAAGCAAGCCACAATAGCCAGTGATAACCAGGCTTTCACAGAGAACATGTGGTCACTAAAGCCTAGCAAACAAGCTGGACAACATAGCAGAAACCTTTAGAACATGCTTGCTTACTTTGCCATGAAATGCTGTCCAGGCCACGTGCCATCTTCATTTTTCACTTCTATTAGAACTACCTGAAAGAGAGTGCAGATAATAGAGGTAACTGCAAGTCTGTTACACATTTTGCAAAAGCATTAACGAATCACATTGTCAATGTTTGCTCAAAGCATAAAAGCAAATGGAAAAAGTACGTATCAGCAAAAGCACTAAAAAGACAAAAAAAAAGAGGAGATAAAAAGTTATGCCCCTTACCTGACCCTGATAGAGCCCTGCATCTTGCACTGTGCTATCCAGCTTGCTGAGCTGCTCGTAGGTGTTACTCATATACCTGTTCCACAATCTGGTTTCCTTCTCAGCTGGGATATTAAATAGTTTTCTCATTTCTTTCTCAATGGTAGCTGTTCGGGAGGAAAAAAAAACGAAACACCAGAATTACTAAAACATGAATGCTTTTAAAGGTCCCCCCAAAGCTTTCTCTTCTCCAGGCTAAAGGCAGCTCCCTCAGCCTCTTCTCTCACACAACATGCTCCAACCCAACTGCTGTGTTGGTGGCCACTAGACTTGCTCCAATTTAACAACATTCATCTTGATCTGAAGGGCACAAATCATCTCCTGAGGCAGCCTCAGAGCAGAGCTTCATCTGCCAGAGAACTACTTACCAACAGTGTCTGCTTTGCTGAAGTGGCAGCTGATGCCATTGTCGGGGTCGCTGCTCTCGCACAGCTTCAGCTCCAGGAGATAAACTTCAACCTTGTAGTGCTTCACAAACAGCCCATACTCCACCACCTGCAAGACAGAGCAAAGTAACACAAAGCTGAAATACTGAGCAGTCCTCTAGGGTACACTTCTCTCAATACTGTAAGGCTTTAGATGTCTTGAGAGTCAAGCCACAAACTGAACAATGACTTGCTCCTCTGTCCAGATTCTGTCAGCTTGCTTTGGGACTTTTGTTTTATTTTTAAAACATAGGAAATCCCAGTGTTTTATTTCCACAGTGCAAAGTTCCAAAGGTCCACGATCACAACTGAACTGATAGCATCAGCTAATTACACCCAAAAAATACTTGATTACACAGAGCATTCTAGAAAAAAATTATCTTCTGCCTCTAGTCTTTGACTAAGGTTTTCATAAAGAAAGAAATATGCCTAGAACACTGGGGCAAAATCTTTTCTATTAGAAAAGAGCAAGACAAAGCATTAATTGTTTTGCTGCATGGTACACAGAATCTGCCTCACTACTCCTTGAAGGAACAGAAAAATACCTTTGAAGTTGTTTTGATGACATTTCTTTATTTCAGAGTAATTTTCAAATCAATTTTGCATTTGAGAGAATTACTCCAATGGGCACATTTACCCATTCCAGTAGCTTCCAGAATATTTTTAGAAAGGTTTTTTCTAAGACTGGACACCCTTTTTTACCTACAAATCATAAAGGACACTGTGGCAGAAAGAAAAGCACCTTCCACAAGCCAGTTATGAGACAAGTGCAATGTAACAGAAGGGGAAAGAAAAAAACCCACACCCCACTCAACAAAAACAAAACAAAGAAAACCCCACACCTCCATTATCTCTAGAGTTCTTGGCAGCTATAAAGCCTCTGAAATTGAGACCATATTTCATTGAACAAGCTTGTATAGTTTTTAAGAGAAAGTGTTTGAGAGGGCTTTGGACAATGCCCTAATTTGCTTTCAGTCAGCCCAGAATTGGTCAGGCTGCTGGTCTAGATGACTGTTTTATGTCCTTCCAATAGAAATATTCCATTCTATTCGTGTGACATCAGACTTGGTATGATCTACATCTGTAACATTTTACAGAAAAAAAACTACTCAGCTTTGGAAAGAAACAAACAATTAAGACCAAGACTTCTAGTGAGAATTACACTAAATCATGCTTCCCTATTCTGAGCTTATAGAGGGTCATGTTAGATAAGCAAGGTGCTTTAAATGTAAACAATTAACAAACACATTTGGAAAGATCATCAGTATTTTTCTGTTACAACAGAAAGAGAAAGTAAAGCTCCCTGTCTCAACAGCTTCCTCATAGACAGAGTGGACTTTTTTTTAAGAAAGCAAAGGAACCAAATCACAAGTTCACTGTTTCTTTTTCAGAAGGAATGTCACAAAACATGACTTCCTGTTCTCCAGTATTCTATAGTTAGAAACAAATAAATAACGAGCCATATTTGGAAATGGAAGAACTCTTTCCAAGAAGTTCCTGATCAGAACACCAAGTCCATTAGGATGAAAGAATGGTAAGAGGAGTCCCTAATCACCTGCAGATGACTTTTCAACACTGTCTGAACAGTTTGCTTATTCTCTGGCAAAGCAAAACTCAGGCCATCCCATTCAATAGCAATCTGAGCACAGCAATTCAAGGACTGAGGAAGCACATCAGAACACTTTCCAGTGGGACTCTGTAGAAGTCTCCCCAAAAATATGGTTTGAGACTATCAAAAGAAACCTGAATCACAAATAAATCTAATCTAATCCTCCTGTACTTGTTTTTGATCATCAGAGATGGGAGAAAAATCATAAAGATGCATGAAAATTACTTTCCAGATCCTACTTTTACAGATATTTCAATGTATGAATTTACAGTTGATCCAGCTTTAGGAAAAGGCTCAAAGCATTTAAGGACCACAAGGTTAAGTGCTTTACTTCCAGGGCTAACTGGAGAATACTGTAACCAGATCCTGCCCATGTACTACTCAAGTGCAGTGCTGCAGCTTGTGTGTCCCACTGACCCGCTCCGTATTTTTGTAAGAGGCTGTTACATCCCACAAACCCACTATTCTGCTATATTTCAGCATCTTTTTAAATGTAAAAATCCACTTCACTTACCAGGTCAACATTAAACAGACAGTCTCACAGCAATTCAAAACTTTGAAAGGTTACTCTTAAGTGGACCAGGATAACTTGCCATGTTCTGTTTGTAAACGAGCATGAGCTCTGAGCTCTAGCCCTTGGTAATAACAGTGTTGAAAGTGGCATCTGATACTCCAGTAAAAGGAGGCTCATAAAGTTAAGCCTGTCACACAAGTGTTTCCCCAGTAGCTCCCAAACCTCTTGTCAACTTCCAAATTTCTCAGAAAAGAGTGTGCAATGACATGCCAGACTTTGGGAAAGCAATTAGTCAGTTCATGAAGGAAAACATCCCCACTGAGAGAGGTGCTGATCAGCAACAGTTCCAGTTCCCCCTCTCAGTGCAGACTTGCTATTCCTCAAGTTCACCTGTTTCCCTAAAACCACATCTCCTTTACATGCTGCAATTCTCTTCTACTCCCCTACTTCATGCTTACACTGGAGTTCTGTCTCAGCTGAGTGAACCTGGGGTCACCTGGAGATCCTGGGCTCATTCAAGGGTTCTGAAGATGTCAGAATTTCCCTTTAAATACTATTTCTAGCCCATACTGAATGAAAGCATTCCAGTACCACTTCTGAGCACACCCAGGACTGGAAGAGAGGGATCTTACTTCCTGGTGTCACACTTTCCTGGGTCTTGCACACCTTGGAGCAACCCTTACTGTAACAGAGTGCTATTTAAACACAAGAGCTACTAATTCTGTACTTTGTCGCAATGCTATTTACTTGGTGTAGTAATTGGTCTTTATGAACCCCAACACTGGCACAGCTCAATTTAGTCAGTGCAAAAACATGAGACTAAAAATTAAAAAAGAAATCTTTTATCCATAAACAAGTGTCTGACAGATTTCAAAAAAAAGCATCTTGTAAGTTCCACCTTCTGGAACAAGTGATATACTCAGAACACATAAATTACTGCATCTGCCAATCAAAACTAAGACTTACAGGACAAAACCACAAATACGTCTCTTCTCAAGATTTTTGAATATTGCAAGAGAAAACAAGAATCACCTTGAACTCCAGAGGAAATCCCTAAGCCATCTGTACTATAAGATAATTTTTTCAAGTGCCTCACTCTGTCCTGGAAGATCTACAGGCTTGATTGACAACCTGCATTTGTCAACAAAGCACAAACTATTACACACAACATGAAAGCACTGCACCAGTCCAAACAACCATAATGTAAGAAGTTAACCAGAACAAGGTTCATGGCTGTCACCCCAGATAATCCATCAACTGAGAACCCCTGAACATTCAGGCCATTTAACTGTAATACAGGCAGGTCATTCATTCAGACAACAAGGCAAAAAGACCTCTTGTTATTATCCCCAAAGAGCTGTTGAGAATCCTGTCTTAGCTGGCATCTAGCAAAATAGACCGTCTGACAGAGAACAGAAAACGAACCTAGGATGAGGGGAACCTGATTCACCCGTACTTACTTTCCTCACAATAGGCTGCTGCCCGTCTATGCAGCCATACCACGCTACTAGTTTGTTCCAGGCTTCGGTGGGCACCAACACGTAATCCAGCTCATCAATGAGGTGTTCCTTTAAGCTCTGAGTTTCCGGATCTAAGAGGGAGACAGAGGGCAGTGAGCTCGGCATCAAACACACCCTTTGACTTCTCAGACCCCGCACACGTAGTGACAGGTCGGCCAGACACCGCAGCCCCACTGCCGGGGCTGGTGGAGTCCCCCCCGGGGATGCCGGCAGAGCCCCCCTCCCTCCCGGGGATGCCGGCCGAGCCCGGCCGTGCCGCTGGCACCGGAGTGCGGCCGAGCGCCCTGCCGAGCCCCCGGCTGCGAAAGCGAAAGCCGGTCGGGGCAGTGCCCCGGGGAGCCCCGAGCGGCCCCGCCGCCCGCAGCACTCACCGCCGAACAGGCCCGAGTTGTCGATGGGCCCCGGGAACAGGCCCGCGTTGTCCACGGGCCCCGGGAACAGGCTGGGATCGCCCGGGCCGAACATTTCCCAGTTGTCGAAGCCCACGTACTTCTTCCACTGCTTGAACCACCGGCTCTCCACCAGGTACCTGCAACGGACGGCACCGCCCGGCGCGGCCCCCTCAGCGGCGGCGCGGCCCGGCCCGCAGGCCAGGGGGCCGGGGGGGAGGCACGGCAACGGGAACAGGGAGGGNCGCCCGGTCGGCGGCCGCCATGTTGGGGCGGGGCCGGGACCGGGACCTGCTGCCCTTACCGGGATCTGCCGCCCTCAGGGGCCTCATTGGGCATGCCCTGCCCGCCCGGGCCCGACCGCCTTCACCGGACCCTGCCGCCCTCACTGGGCCCTCCCTGCCTGCCCGGGCCCTGCCGCCCTCACCGGGCCCTCCCTCACCGGGCCCGCCCTGCCCGCCCGCGCCCTGCCGCCTTCGCCTCCCTACGGCCCCCGGCAGGACCCACCCCCGCGGACACCCCAGCAGGGCCCGTGGCCGAGAGGGGCTGCCGGGCCGCCTCTTTTAAGTTCTTCTAAACAAACGCTCTCCTTCCAACACCGCTCCCTCCCGTCTCGGCCGCAGCACTCCGGCCGGCTGCTCCGGGCTCCCACACCTTGTGCTTCGCTGTCTCACCAGGAATCTTCTCCTTGAACCGTGGCTTAGTGTTTCCCACAGACTTTGAGGATCAAACCCAGTTTTTCATAAGTATTTCGTTTTTTCCGCTCTCCGGGGGCAGCCTCTGCCAAAGCAGGTGGCAGAAGCGTTTTGGTTGGACTGTGGTTTCAGTCTGAGATGCTCCACTTTCTCAAGGCGTTGGTTAGGGAAGGGGACATCAAATTTTATGTGAATAAACAGGAGAACAGATCTCAGTGACCAACAGCTGGGGGTGCTCAGAACTTTTGAAAGTGTCTCAGGAGAGAGCTGCTCGAAAGCATTAGGTGTTTGTCCCCCAGGCAGCCCATCCTGTGCTGCTCAGGGAGCCTATCCTTGACAAGTGGGGGAACTGGGACTTTAAAACGTGCCTTAGACTGATACACCAAAGAAATCCGTTCACCTTAATGGAAAAAAAAAAGAGAAAAACGAGGCAGTGGTGATGTTCTGGGGCTGTGCCTGCCCATGCCAGTGGGCTCTGCCTCCTGCCATCAAGCTGGGCAGTGCTACAGCCATTGGGGAACACGATAAAGGGCTCTTATCTTCTTGTGAGCAGGGTAAGTCAGTTTACTCAACACTGAAAAGACCATTTTCTCCTTCCAGTAAGTGTTGAGTGTTACTTACTCCAGTTTTTCTCAGAGGGCAGGGCCCCTTTGGGCTCTAACACACCCTGTTATGGCAAGGCTGGGTGTGTTTTTAAAATGAGTCAGCTATTCTGAGGTAGTGCTTACACGGCTGACCTCACTCTGCTAATGAATTACCCGCTCCTCACAGAAAGTGTGGTAAACAATTAAATGGTTTCATTCAGACCTTTCTGATTCAGAACAAGGAAATTATATTGTTACAATTCCTCTGTAGACAGGGGTGTCTGTGTTCTCCTGACTCCTCAAGCACTTTCCTTTCAGCCATTTGACTTCCTGCCCTTGACTCCAGCTGAACCTGATGGCTCTAAGAGTGCCACTGACAGGAGCAAAGCCCTCTCAAGTGCCACATGGTGGGGGGCACATTTCCTACCTGCCTTATGATGACAATGATTAAACACAGTGACAGAAAGCTGTCTTAAAAGGAAACAAAGGAAAGGGATTTTAAATAGCTGAAAGAATCTTGAATCTGAGTACGAATGGTCTCAGACTCCAGCTGATGGCATTCCTGTTGAGTAGACACTTCTGAACACCACATCTCATCAGCCAGGGTTTCAGGAGATGGGGCAGGGTCTGATGAGTAGAACACTAGGAAATCTGGGAGAGAGAGGGGCAGGAAGGATAATCTTCCTTAATGCTAGTTAAAACTCCTGACATCTTCAAATATCTGAAAATTTTTAAAGATTTAAGAAGTTGGTGGCAACTATCAGCAGCTGGAGGTGAAGGGAATCACTGGGAGGGGGCAGAAATGAGGGGGAAATACTTTCTAGAAAGGAGAGAATATATGGAACTCTGATGTGTAAAAAAATGAAAAAGCAGAGTGAATACTAAAAGAAGAATTAGCTGTTTGCAATAAAAATGTTGAAAGGAAAAATAGTGTAGGAGTGTAGATGTGACAGATTGGAGATGTTGAAAGGACAACATCCTCAAGCCATGGAAGTACCCAAGTGTGCTAAAGTAGTATTTATTTTAAGGTTTCCCTCTGAATCAGTCTGTTTCTCTCTGAAATTACAGAAATAGAACTGAGCTGGTTTATAATCCTGAGGAATCGCCTGGGATTATTCACATCTCCTCTTGGTGCAGAGCTGCTCCCTGGAAGTGAAGCACCTTCATCCCCTCTCATCACGATACCAACCAAGGTTTGAGTGTGAGATCCTGTGTGGGGGCCGTGCTCCACTGGCCCTGCCAGAGGGCTCCAGCCCATGTCCTTTGCACCACAGCCCTCTGGACCCCAGAGCCAGGTACTTCAGGGAATGTGAAATGAGGCAGGGAGTAACAAGGCTGGGCAGTTTTCATCCTCGCTGCAGAGTTACTGCTGGTGTGCTTGCACTGGGATCATTCATTTTCCTGCTAGCATGGCTAATTTTCTTCCTGGAATCACGTCACTGTGCTACTGCTGGCACGGCTGGATCTGTTCTGGAGCTGTTGCTTTGTTTTTCTGCTGCAACAGCCTCGGCAGCCGGAAGATAAATAAATCCCTTGGCCATTAGCACTGAGTAAGCACAGTGTAAGGTGCCTTTCTGACCGGCAGGCTGGGCAAGAGGCCCTTTTTGGCAGAGTGGAACAGCAGCAGGTGTTGGGGTCTGCTCCCTGTGGCAGTGGAGCTTTGCCAGAACCAGAGCCTGGTGAGGAACAGGCAGAGCAAAGGAGGCCCCACTCAAAAAGCTCGAGTTTGGTGAGTCAGAATTGAGGAAGTGCCACAGCTCATGTTGAGAAAGATTTTCTGTGCTGTGAGTTCCTGCTGCCCATAATCCCCTCTGCTCTCCACTATTTCAACATCCTGCATTAATGAGGGAAGTAGACTTAACTGAAAAAATAATCCCCTAAACTATATATCATCTGCTCCAAAGCTAAAATAGCTGCTGAAAACATCCTGTTTTTTTTCCCCAAAGCTGTGCTGGGAGTTAAGAAATAGCCCGGTGAGGGTTGTGCAATCTGAGTTCAAAGCTCAATGACTCAGGGGTATGGGGTGGTGCCAGTTGGAGGATTTTCCCGTCTCTCCTCAGCCTTTAGGGAGCCTTGGACATAGGTACAGTGGCAAATCAGCTGGTGAATTTGTGAAGTGAGAAGCTACAAAGAGGAAAAAAAGCAACCCAAACTCTCAAATCTCAAGTGGTTTTATTATGAAAACTAATGATTGAAAGTGTTAGCCTTCCCCTTGAGAGCTCACGTTTCAAGTCTGGGTTAGTCCCACACCAGGTTTATAACCAGTGCTCTGAGGAGTGGCTTGTAATGAAAATGTGCTCACAGAGCCATTTAAGGAATGAAAATGCCCCTGGAGAAGGACCTGAGCCACTGGGCAGAAGAATGGCAGGTGAAATTTGGCACAGGCTCACAATTTTCCAGGGGAAAACAATCCTAATTCTAGCTGTTCATCACCAGCCTGTAAAACCAGGATTGCTGTGCAGGGGCAACATGTTAGAATTATTAGTTAATCACAGAATCACTAAGGTTGGAAAATATCTCTAAAATCATAGAGCCCAATTGACTCCATGAAATACTTAGCTCCATGGTTGGCAGGAGTTAAAAAAGTGTTAGGAAAGTAAAAGATATTTCCTGAACTCCAGCACACTTGCACCTGGAGTGTCACATGCAATTCCTGTGCCCAAAAGGCACAAGGACACACTGAGGCAAGGCAGAGTTTTTGTGGGAGAAGTTGCTGAATGAGCTGGTATTGCATTGGGAACAGGAAAGAACTGGTTCTTTGTGTGGTTCCCTGTGTTGCAAGGTGTTGGGGATACATGAAGGTGATTTGGGCTTCATGTAGGACTGAGCAAATAGGTAGGGATCTATGTTAGGCTATCACCATGCAAAATGGGATAGAACCAGAGGCAGCTAAGGCAGTGAGGGGGCAGCAGCTCTGAGACAAGGGGAGGTGCAGCAACAACAGCAACTGCTGTTCCTCTCCTAGGTGTCCCCTGGGCATCCACTAACGGAGGGCAGATAACGAGATGGGCCTTGGCCAACAGGCACTTCCTACCCCAACCCTGTGCCAGCACAGGCTGCAGGATTGCTCACCTCCCTGCCCCAACAATTATTAACCTGTTGCAGCCTGTTGCTGGTAGCCACTTGTCAGTCAGCGTAAAACCACCCCCTGGCCATGTGCCATTATGTTCCCTTTGCAGGGTCGCCTGGAGGGAGGTCCAGTAAGCAATGTGGGAGGTCTGTCTGCTCTGTGCCACCCTCCCCCTCTACCAGGCTTGTTACACACAGAGCAGTTTCACAGCTTGCAGAGTTCATGAGCATTGTTTGCCCATCACTCTGCCTTCAGCCTGACTGCACCACCACACTGGAGTGCCCTGAGTCTGTGAGCACCCACATGGGCTTATGAACAGGTAGAGAGCACACCCACCCGTGTTTCACCCAACCCATCGAGATTTATCAAGTCACAGCCTTAAAGAAAGTATGCATTCTTTTATTCAGAAACTCACAGTAAGCTACTGAGACTCACAGCTGCTTGCCCCCGCATAGTTTCCCAAACATTCCCGTGCAGCTTTTAAAAACATCAAGTACACTTCAAGGATTTGGAAGATGCACCTTCATAAGCAAAACCTGCACAAGACATTGGGATTTCTGCCAGAGCAGCAGCTTCCTGCGAGAAAAACAGGGAGGTGCACAGTGAGGGGAGCAGGGAGTGAGGGAAATGGGCACAGAACTTTCTAGGCAGCCTTCTGCAGAAGCGCCTCGATGTCGTCCTGGATCTTGATGGTTTCGAAACGCCGGCTGTAGCGTTTGAAGGGCACCCCATCGCGGCCGATGAGGAACTTCTCGAAGTTCCAGGCGATGTCGTTGCGGCAGACCGGGGACCAGATGATGTACTGCGGGTTGGTCATCAGCGAGGAGGGGTCGTCGTGCGGGAAGGGCAGCGCCTCTTTCAGGAACGTGAAGAGCGGGTGCGCGTCCTTCCCGTTCACCTCGCACTTCTCGAACATGATGAAATTGGGCTTGTACCCGTTCCCAGGACGAACGTGCTCCAGCATGGGCAGGATCTCATCGTTGGTGCCATTTTCCTAGGGAAACAAACACGAGCAGGACCCGTGAGAGCCCGCTCGGGGTGCGCAGCTCCCCCCGGCTCCCCCCGGCCCGCCCTTACCTGGTGGCCGAATTGGTTGCAGGGGAAGCCGAGCACCTGGAGCCCGCGGGGCCCGAAGCGCTCCTGCAGCTCGTTGAGCTGCAGGAAGTCGCGGGTGGTCGTGCCTCAGAGCGACGCCACATTCACCACCAGCAGCACCTTCCCCCGGAACGAGCCGAGCGACAGCGGCTCCGCCGCGCCCAGCGGCCGCGCCGCCAGCCCCGCCAGCCTCGCCAGCCCCGCCGTTCCAGCCATCGCTATCGCTATCGCTATCGCGACCGCTCTGCACGCCGAGCTGCCCCGCGCCCGCACCCCGACCCGCCTGGACCCGCCTCTGTCACCGCCCCGAATCGCCCGGACTCGCCTCTGTCACCGCCCCTGCCCACCGGGACCCGCCTCCGCCACCGCCCTGAACCTCCCTGACCCCTCCGCCACCGCCCCGCACCGCCCGGACCCGCCTCTGCCACCGGGACCCGCCCCCGCCACCGCCCCGGTCCTGCCGAGGCTGCCCCGCGCGACGGAGCAGTCCCCGAGTGGGCTCTAAGAGGCGTGCCGGGTCCCTGAGCAGGGGGTTCAACACACAGGGAAGTGCTGCAGATTTTTAGCGCTGTGGCAAAGCAGCAAAACGCAAAGAGGCCCCAGGGGCTCCAGGCTTTGTGGTGCAGCATCCTCCGAGAGTGGCTTCGTGGGGAGGAACACCTTCAGTTTGTGCTCCAGGAGGGACCATAAATTCCCTCCTTCAGCCTCCTCCTATAATTTTTCCACCTCTTTGAGGCTGATAAATCGTACATACAGAGCTACCTGTATATCTTCACTAGATAAAGAGGAGGAGGCTCCTTCTTCAACTTCAGAGGTTGCTTTTCCCATCCTTGACTTTTCCATTTCTTGCCTTACTGCACTGGTAAGCCACACAGTGGTGATTTCTCTTTCCCCCATGGATTCAAGGCAGCCCCAAGTGAACTAGGCTGTTTCTTGTGCCCACACGAGGCTTGGCAGTGACAAAGAGCCAGAGCCTCAGCTCCAGCACAGCTCCCAGGGGGAAACAGGGAGCCCCTGCTGAGGCGTCTGTGCCAAGCCAGCTCCCTTCACAACAGCCCAAGGTCAGACAGCTGCTTATCAGCCCTGGCCCCTGGCCAAGGCAGCCTGGGCCCTGCACAGGGGGATGCACTCAGGGCCCTCCCATGCTGTCTGCTCTCTTTCATGCTTGGGAGCAGGGACTTGTCACAAAAGGCCAGCTGTCACTAGCAGGCACCACACAACGCTCTATCTCTGGTCTGGGTGCCCAGGTGACTGCGGGGTCTGGGGGTTTTGCTTTGAGCCACTTTGGCACCTGCCCCCATGACTGGGAACTGGAATAGTTCCACTTCCTGTCTGTGGGAAGTTTTGGGGACTTGCCCCACTATCTTGCATCTTTGGAGAACTGCACGGTATTGCAGCAGAGATGGCAGGAGCCATGACAAGTGTCCTGAAGAGAGATCAGAGCTGTAAAAAGGGCTGAGGGATGAGCAGAGGCAGGTGACCTGTTGAGTAAATGGATGGTTACAGCCTGCACAGACTCGTCACCCACCCCCAGGCACAGCGAGCCACAGTTCCTGGAGAAGAGGAATTTCCCTTTGGGATGACCTCTAGGGCAGGGCCACAGAGGCATCTCTGCTGCCACTTGACACTTGCTCAGACTGTCACCTTCAGTCCACTGTCTGGAGCTGGGAAATTAATCTGAATTAGGGAGTTTGCTGGGGCCCTGCCCTTTTCAGAGAAGCACAGGTGAGGGCTCTCCCCTCCTTGATGAGCAAAGTTTAACAACACCAAACGAGTTGAACTTCCTTGTTGGCTCAGAGTTACAGCCTGTGCCTGGACACATTCTGTGGCACCAGCTGAACTTGGACCCAGAGGAGTGCCAGAAGCTCTGGAGGGACTAGATGGGCTCAAGGGACCCCTTTTGAGGTGTGTGACAAGTGAGGGTTGTCCTGCAAGGTCAGAAAATTGCTATTTAACAGCAGTGAGTAATCACAAATGCCACAAAACCACACCTTCTGGCCTTCTGCTGACATCATCTACCTACTCCAGGCACATGGAACTCCCTCCCCTGCCCAGGGCACTTGGCTCCTAGCTTTTCCCCTGCCCCTTTCACAGCTCCTTGCCAGCCTGGATCACTCTCCACAAGTGCTGAACTCTCATTTCCCAGTCAGGTCTGGCTGTTTGTCTCCTCTGCTGTTTCATGCAGAACAAATGTGGCTTCCAGGGGTGACAGATGTGGCAGGAACCAAAAGGGAGCCAGGCTGCCAGCCCTGGAAGGCTGAGGATTCAAATGGTGCTGGAGGTCAGCAAGAGCTTAGAGTAAAACTGGGATAAAGTCACCTCTGGTGGAAGATACGCAGCCCATGAGCTGGCTCTGAGGAACAGGCCTGACTCCAAACCCCTGCTCTGTAACTGTGACACAGCGAGCTGCAACCCCATGGCCCCGCAAGACTGAAAAGCCCCAGTTTTGCTCAACTGCAACACTCCCCCCCAAAAAAAGGGAACTGCAAGTGAGTAACTAAACTTCGCACCGCTGCAGCTGTGAACTTCCTGCTCCGTTCAAGCCGGTCACCCCCGTGGGGGGAGGACAAGCACCCAGGAGAGGAAGGAGGGAAGGGTGGGGCAGGTGATACCACCGGAGGCTCACTCTGGGTGTCTGTCTGCACAGGGAGGACAAGGACCAGAGGTATGGGGCACTTCTATGGCTGTGTCTGTTTCTCCTTTGCTACAGGAAAAAGAATCAGGAACATGGTCCAAAAAAAGAAAAAAAAATGACATGGGTGTTTTGTAGGCCATTGTGGGATGCAGCCAGGTGCTCACTGACATGGATTGTCATCAGCAACTGGACTCCCTCCTGCCCAGCCCAGCGTGGAGGCTCCTGGCTGAGCAGCAGCTGCTGTAAATACCAGCGTGAGCATGGAGATGCCCACTGCTGTTCCCTGTCGTTCCTCCCCCAAGAGCGGCACAATCTGCTCTCCAGCCTGGGTGCAGCACAAAGCCCACACGGAGAGCCCAGCCCTTGCTGCAGCACTCCAAGGCATCCCTTATGGAATAGCACAGCAAACACCCTGCCACGTGCAGCCTCTGCCACTGCTCCAGCACAGCCCGGCTGCTGCAAACCATCACATGCTCCCACAGCAACACTGCTCCTCCCTTCCTGCTGCACAGCCTCCTCCTGCTCCTCCACTCCTGTGCTCAGGACCAACAAATTCAACTCAACTGATGGCCTCTCATCTGGTCTGAATATCAAAAGCTCCTGGGAAGCTCTGCTGCTCCCTGCAGGGGCCAGGTGAGAGAATTCCACCTCTGCTCTGCTGCAACATTCAGAAACCACCATGAGCAGCGGATGGTATCACTTGCTGGGAAACAAAAATCAGTATTAAAGCACTTGCAACTGCTCAGTGAATCCTCTCACAGCTGTATCAAAAATGCTATTTCTGATTCAGGCTGTCAGATGCTGGGCCAAAACCCCAGAGTGAGGAATACAGACACCAGGATACAGGGAGCTTAGAAAACTGCCTTTATTCTATTAGTTCTTGGAAAAATGAAGATACAGAAAGAGTTTAGTTGGCTGCAGAACAGCAAGAAGTTCACAGGTTAGGAGTCTGATCACTACATGGTAACCAAACTTACACAAAAAGTTTCTTTTTTTTTTGTTTTGTTTTTAAAGTTTTGAAACTGGGTCCAGCAATGAATTTAAGGCAACTGAACAGTTCAGAAGCTTTGAGTGTGAGCAGGCTGTCTTTTCTCATCCCTACAGCACGTCATGGAAAAAACTCCTCCTGGGTGTGCAGACCACTCAAATCATTCAAATGGGTCAGACTCTTACAAATGAACAGGGGAAGAGGATCAGCTGCTTTCCATCGGACTTTATTTTCAAATACAGTTTCTTAAAAAACCCAGAACACCTTAACGCAGAGGTTACAAGTAACAGTATTAGGAAATCCAATTATACAAAAAATACTACATCTAAGCTGGGGTAAATAGATTTATTTTTGGTAACATACATTTAAACTGGCACTAATTACACAGTAACTAAAAGGTAACTAACATGAAACCACAGAACCCTCACTTTTCCTTAGCTGAATGGGACTTGGTCATTTCAGAGTGATCACATTTTCGAACTCATGTTTTACACCACCGAGCCATGAAAATCAGATCTTCCTAAATGTGATAGCACTGAAGCTACGCTCAATTCCATACAGCCATGTAACTGTTGTACTCAATTAGAATAGGACGTTAGTTATAAAGTAGTTACAGACCAATCCTCTGTGTTGACAGCTTTTTCTCTTTCTAGAGAGAAGAAAGAAGATAGAGAATTGTCTTCAATTAGCGCCTGGCATATCCTGTGAGTGCAGAAAAGGTTTGTTAGAGGAATGTTGAGGTTAACCTTGGGTGCACAGATGAATTTGATGCAGATTGTTATAAAAATCATGGTTGGCTTCTAAATACTGGTAGCAAGATGACTCGATTTTTAAATCTCTTAAGTAAATTATAGATAATGAAAAAGGCCAGTAATCATACACTAAGATTAATAAACAGCACTTCAAAATTACTCAAGTGCAGGGTGCTGCTTTGGCCATCTTCCTCTGGCCACGCTTTATAAGAGAAGGCACCCGGACTTTTTCTTGCCACGCCGGGCTTGCAAAGCAGCTCTAGTGGCCATTTCAAACACCTCCCTCACACCGTCTTTGGTCTTTGCCGAACACTCCATGTACCCGAATGCACCAATGCGGTTTGCCATATCCCGGCCTTCCTCGGGCTTGACAGGCTCCTGAAACGGCACAAAACCAGCACGTGAGAACAAGCCAAACCCACACTGGGCCTTCCAAACCCCAGCTTGATGGGTTTTCCCCACTCAGCTTCCCAACAAATGCAAAGGAATTTCTGGATCAAATGCACATAATTACTTCATTAGTTAAAAACCCAATGCCCAAGGACATGATCAGTTTGCTGACACCTCTCAGGCCTGCAAGACCCTTTGAAACTTGAGCAAATGATTGCTTATTTCTGCAGAAACATTTATGCAATTCTTTGCTACAACTGCAAAAAAAAGCCTATGAACAAATCCCCAAATTAATGCCTCAATCTTTGTATAAAACCCCCAAATATTATGCTATAGGAGCAAAAAATTCCATGACAGAGTATCTGCAATCCCATTCCCAAGCTGGGGGTATGAGGCTCACTCTGAAAACAAAACCTAGCAATAGGCTTGGGAAGGAGCTACAGCACCTGTGGTTATCACCTCAGAACACCCACCAATAAAACCATTTTCTTTCACATCCTGAATACACCAAATAAAGAACAACTCCAGAGTGCCTGCACCGATGTGCTGTCTCCTAATTAATTCCTTTCTACCTCAGGGATCCAGCTCTGCAGCAGAGAGCAGCTGACTGTTAGTAACCCCATACAGCCTTTTTAATTGCTGAGGATGCCTTTTTCTAAAAGCTACATCTCCAAATAGGGAAAAAGAGACACTCAGTTAAAGGCAATAGATACTCATGGTGTCTGCCACGGGTAGATGTTGATCACACAGCCCACAGCTGCTGACAGCCAGCTGTGGGTGCCTTATTTAATGCTCTACAACCACCACACACATCTCCCATTTATTGTAAGACTCTCCAAAAGGAACCTGCCTGCTTCATTTTGGCCAGCTCTCGTCTTGTGTGCTCGTCATTCCTCAGGTCCTTCTTGTTTCCTACCAAGATGATAGGCACGTTGGGGCAGAAATGCTTCACCTCTGGGGTCCATTTCTCTGGGATGTTTTCTGAAAGAAATAAATGGAAGCATGACTGTACTAAACCCCACTTCTGGGGAGTTTTATTTTAAAGCTTTTACCCACTGCCTGAGTGGTTTTATCTTGCTAATCCACACTGATGCCCTGTTTTCTGCTGTTAACATGGGAGGCAAATAGACCTATTCTGGTATTACCAAAGAAGACAAGCCTGTCTGTGGTAATATGAAGGCTGAGGGACACATAACCTTCTTGCTTAAAAGAACAACTTAGACACAGATTTTAAAGCCAGTTTTTGCACTACAGCCAAAACATCAATTCTGCAGCTGCACCTGGAGTGCTCAGGTGTGCTGGCCTTTAGATACTGTACACCTGAAAACCTGTTCACTGCTCTCAGGGACCCTGGCACCTGGATACTGGTGAGCAGGAAGGGAGGAGAGGGAAGACAATTTTTACAGAAACTCACTTCTTTGAAAAAATGCTATCACCATGTATTTGTTTAGCAGACTACACTGGGTGGATGGAGTAATTACCATTTTAAAGGGACAGTGTGCTGAGTGTTAGAAATGAAAGTATCTCTATCCCCTGCTCCTTATGCTCTTCAAAAACATCTTTGCAAGATGAAATACATCAATATCTACACATAAGATTTATAAATCAATCAGTGAAGATTTCAGTCTTGGACTGCACACAGAAGAGGTGCCCACTGAATACACAGGTTTTTGAAATTTATTGTCTTTAGAGCTCAGAAATCATAAATCAGGCAACTCTTCTCTTTTCTCCATCACAAGCAGATGGAAATCTTCATCCCTGGAAAGCAGACTAGGAGAGTATAAATCTCCTGTGAGAGAGCCCCTTCCAGTGTAGCTCTAGCCCATGTTTTTAACTCACCAAAGAGCAAAAGCACCCAGGTTATTTGGGACCAGTAACTCAAGAGTATTTTGAGCTTGAACAAATGGCGGAGTGGGGGCAGGGGATGAAGGGATGAAAACACACAGCCAGTTCTCCCATCTACACAGAAAGGAAGTTACTCCATTTTCCCATTGAGATATATTGTGGTCTTGAGTGTATAAGAACCTACAGCTTCCAAAGATAAATTAAAACAAAGAAGTAAAATTAAAACATGGGAGGGCCATGCCCCTCAGTGGTCACCTTCTGTACTCGCAGTGCTCCTGGACACAGCAGAGTGTAACTACAGCCTTTGTGTGCTGGGGGCAGCCCCTCCAAGGGACAGGCACACCAGCACACAGCTGGGCTGGGGTGCTGACCCATGGGAGCTGCCCCCCTGCTAAGTGTGGCTCAAATTAGGCAGCAGAGCCCAGGCAAACACTGAGTGCTGCTGTGGCTCTCGTGATGCTCAGAGCTGCTGAAGAATGCAGGTTCCTTCAAGGTCTTGTGTCTGACAACTACACACTCAAACCAGCCTGGATTCTGAAACTAGGAAAGCTCTCAGGTGAAAATATATCCTACAGCATGATTTCCAAGGGGAATACAGTGACACAGAGACGTGGTTCCAATTCAATTAGTGATCTACTTACCTAAACTATCAGGACTATCAATTGAAAAACACATAAGTATAACATCAGTATCTGGATAAGAAAGCGGTCTAAGTCGATCGTAATCTTCCTGTCCTGCTGTATCCCACAAAGCCAACTCAACCTGCAAAATAAACATAAGGAGTTAGTCAGATCACCAGGGAAATTCTGATTCAGAAGCGAGTAACCAACAGGAGTGGATAAAAACTATGAGACAAACCACATTGACAGGAGAACTACTAGAAATTTTATATTCTGTAACTCCAAAAATCAACTTATTGCAGCTTATGAGACTTTTCTTTATATCCATGACCAGTGTCAATTCTCTGAGAGGACATAAAAGCCACCAGCAGGAAAGCAAGACAGAAGAACAGAAGTGAATCAGCTCCAAAGGGCTGGGAATCTCTGACAAGTATCCCAGAAATGCCAATTTTCAGTGAAAGTGGACTAAGCACAGGCTTTTTAGGATTATGCACATTTTCAATGAGTTTACAGCTGGAACCTGTATTGACTAAGGAATGTCAAGACTGTACTTACTTGTACACAAATTCATTGAAACTCCATCACAGCAGAAATTTATGCTTGCAATTGCTTGCAATTTACTTTGAAGCAAACCTAATTTGTGTATAAAGCTTCTAGTTACTAAGAAGCAAGTAAAGAACCTAATGTTCTCTGTATTTCTACTTATGCTGGAGCTTGGGGAGAACACCCCCATAGGATTGTTTAGAACAACAGAAGGAATTAGCCAATGTTTAATCCAGGAAATTTAAAAACTATAATCAAGCTCTTAAGGCATACTCTTGCTTGAGATTCTTCAATGAGTCTGCCTTCGCAATGGAGTGGGTTTCTTCTTGTTTAAACTCTTATGTTCAAAAATTCCAGGAAAAAAGTCCACAGCAGCTCAGATAAAGACAAATGGGCAGAACTGGAACCCAAGTGTGATCCTGAATGTGCAATGCAACTGTTTGGTTAAATGCCTTAAGTTGCACACATAGACAAAAATAATCTGTATTTCCATCAGAAATAATCTGAGAGTCACCTCTGCATTTGCAGATGTGAGTTCTGTGGCAAATGTTCTTATTTTTTACAGAGATGTCTGTTGAAGGTTCCTTAATATGACACTGGAATCGGCTCCTTTGTTCTACCTAAAAACCCACATCTCCTACCATCACCTTTTTGTCTTCATGTGACTTCTGGACATTTCTGGTAATGCTCTTCTAGGAAAACAGAGGTAAGTGGCTGTCAAACGGAACAGCCTTAAGCACTGCTCTCCTACAAACTTCTATAATCAAGTTTTCTGAAGACAGAGTACTTGGATAAAATATATCCTCTAGTTATAAAAATAAAATCAGCTGACACTGCTCAAGCTGCTCATGCAATTTTTCTTTAGCTACTGGCTGCATATAGCTGATAGGGCATGACTCCCTGTTCACTCATTCAGAGATGCAGAGATTCAGGCAGAAGGGAATGAGGAAGTTTGACTCAGTGATAACAGAGAAATGGATCTCATACATATTTTAAACAATAGTCCTTACAGTCTAAGATACAACAACATAGAAACTGTAGGAACTGTCACTTGGGGGAAGAAACATATTCTAACATTAGTCTAAAAGTAAATTTTCTCTTGCCAGTTCATATTATGGGAGAGAAGAGCTCCTTTTAGACTCAACTAGCATGACTTATCATGGGTAGACCCACAAATAACCCATCCCTGTAACAGTAGGAAATCAAATTTAATGCAAAGACCCAGATTAGTTCAAAAAACTTCTTTGTTCCAATCAGGATCAAAGCCAAGCAGTTTCAGTCCATCAGTTACTGCCTCTGAGCTAGAATGGATTGAAAGATGTTCTGGCTGTACCTGAACCCAGAGCAAAGGCACATGTCACACCAAGGGGTGGCACAGGGAAGCTCAGCACCATGAGCACCAAAACCTGCCACATGGCTGACCTGCAGATCCAGGCACTGAGTCAGCTCTGGGTGGTTACAGAACAAAACAGACACACTCTGTGGCTGCCTGAGAGGGTTTGGAAGCAACTGAGCTTTCAAGGTGCTGTGAGCTTTCTGCTTTGTGTATTTCTGGAGTATCCTGGAAAGTGACAATTTCATACATCACTCAGCACCTTGCTGACTGTAGTGCAGAAGGCAACCTACCCAGGGATCAGAGAGCAGCCTGACAGCTGCCTCCTGGAGCAGATGTCTGGCACGTCTGCTTGTCTGGTAAACAAAAGGACTCAAGAGCTCCCACAGGCTGAAAACTGATTTTCAAAATATTTAAAACTAAAGTAAAATACTTCTATGATTAATTTACTGAAGTACAAACTAAAGATGAATCTCAGTGAGCTGTGGGTATGCCTGGCTGCTAAGAATTGTGCATCTTCAGACAAGCAGGACAGAGGATGCTGACGTACACTATAAAAATCAGTCCCCTTTGAAGCCTGTCAGTCTTCTGTTCTCACGAGTATCCTGCATGTTCCCAGGAGTGGGCATGAAACAAAAGACTCTCCAGGAATTAGTTGTTAATCACAATACCAAGTCCCTATCAAAGGAGGGACTCCATTCCAAAGGCCAGCAGCCCTGTGTCCTCAATATGTCTTTGAATTACTCTATCCCCTCCCATCTACCATAACACTCTACCTGCACTAAGTGCATGACTTTTAGGACCTCAATTTGTGTAAGGTTAGAAACAGATTGTTAAACAAACATGGGATATGAGCAGGTTCTAGCAAAGCCAATATTTTTTTCCACAGGAACATGCTTAATATTGAAAAATACATTTACAACTTAAGAACTATTCATATGTACTAACAACTCAGTACAGAAGTGCAGAGATCTGCATGCTGTTCTGAACAAACAAACATCCATTCTGGCTCCTACAGAAGGGTTCACTTACCTGCTTTCCATCCACTTCAATATCTGCTACGTAATTTTCAAAGACAGTAGGAACATACACTTCAGGGAACTGGTCTTTGCTAAATACAATCAGCAGACAGGTCTTTCCACAGGCACCATCTCCCACTATAACCAGCTTTTTTCGAATGGCTGCCATAGCTGAAAAACAAAATAACAGCTTATTAATTTCAGTCGCTATAGCTTTTAACTGAGATGCTGCGAATAATTAATGACCACTAAGGTTTCAATTAATGGGAACTTTGAAATCTACTATACATATCCATTAAAGACACAGACAGATACCTGAACTTGAGTGAGTTCCACTTCCCATCCTTTTCAGAAAAAACATTCCCCAGAACTTGTTAACACACTGATAAGCCACTGAGTGCAAAAATAATAGAAAGGAGAGGAGATGGGCCTGGTTTAGCATTTATTGATCTGTTCTAAAGGTTAAGAGAGGAACACCCAGAGAGAGTGAGTGAGTAAGCAGCACTCTCTGAGAGCATTTTCTCAAAAATGTATTCCAGGTACTCAAACATGAGATGCTTTGATTCAAGGGCAGGAACATTTCCTTGTCATGCTGAGTTGCCTTAACTACAAAGTGCCAGTCAGCTAGGCTGAGGAGCATCTGCTGCCATGTCAGAGCACCAGCAGAAGGATCTTGAGGTAACCAGCCCGTTCCTCAGATTACAACCACCACACTGCAAAGGATTTGGGCAGGACACATCTCACTCTGCAATCCACTTTCCTGGGTATTGCTGCTACCGGGTTAATCCAGCCTGCTAGCAGTTTGCAGTGAGTGAAGGGGACACACAGAAGGGGAGACCCCTGTGGTGCTCCACACAGATCTCTGCTATGCAATGGATCCATTTGTATATGTATGACCTGCTCACAAGCAACTCTGACCTCAAAGAGAGGGTATGAAAGCTTGAAAAGTTTTAGGGAAAGCCAAGAGTCAGGGTGAGACTGAAGGGTCTTGTGAAGACTGAAGGGGATGGTTGTGTTGGCTCTGGCAAATCAAACAAAACCAGCACTATCTATGTGCCTGCTCTCTTCTTTCTTTTCTCCAGGCACTAACTTGTGACCAGTGCTGGAACAAACCAGAGATTTAGGGAGTGACCTGGCTATAAAGGACTAGAATGACGACAGAACCATAACTACTTTCTTCGCCATAACATAAAGGCACTCCAGGGGAAGCCGCTTAGTCATCCCATGAAGCTTCCTGGAAATGGAGCAAACAGCAACGCCACCACAATACCTATGACTGCATGACCAAAATACCACAAAGAGAGTACCCCTGTGAGTTAACTTTTGCCATGACAAACTCAGAACAAAGTTTAGGAAGATGAGTAGAGCTGCTGGCAAGGGGTAAGGGCTCAAAGAAGCATAGAAGTGATTTAAAGGACACAGCAAAACCATTTTCTCCTTTCCACCTCTTCTCTTGCCTTATGAAATTAAGTAAAAGGGTAAAACTACCCATCTAAAAAGCAACCTTTAGTACTGTTATGTGGTGAAGAAGTAGCGGGTATTACAGAGATTCTGTACTTCTGCTCCAGGTGCAAACAGAGAAGGACCATTTCAGCCCATCAAGCAGCAAAGGCTCAAGGACTTGTAGAGCACAGCTTTGTCAGACACCACTGCTCAAGAGATTCAAATCTCTCTCTTATGTGAGATTCTTTCACCTTGTGAATACATATGTACACAAGTTCAAGTTATTTACCTTGGGGATTTAGGGTTATTTTTACATTTGTGGAAGGTTTTAAATGATCCAAGCTTTAAAAAGGTTTTCTTTCAGTGGTTCTAGATGGGTTTGAACACTTTCTAGCAGCAGTTGTATTTGAATTTTACATAACTGGAAATCATCTGTCCTCTGTACCATGTCAAGATCAACTACTTCCAAGTTCTACCTAATGTCAGCTTTGGCTAATCTGCTCTTCAAGTCCTACAAAACCTGTGAGGCCATCTACTCTTGTGCTCCACAATATTTAATATGAGAAAACTTCCCCCAATATATACCCTCAACCTTCTTTGATGTAATGTAAGCACATTACTGTTTATCCTATTTGTCACAGCCGTTGGAGAGTAGATTATTCCCCTTCCCCAGCATAGCTGAGAATACATGTCTTCATTTAGTCTTCTCTTCAGGCAAAACAATTCCAGTTTATACAGGCCTTCTCTGTAAATCATATTTCTTAGACCTTCCCATTGCTCCCTTCTGGGCAGAGTCCAATTGGTACAAATGTACCAAAGCGTGGAGCCCAAAAGCTGAATCCAGTATTTCTCCTAGGGTTGTATGAAGAGTGCCCGGAGCTGAAGGATTATTTTCAGGATCTTCCACGATATCCTGCTGCTTAAAAACCAATCTGGAATTGTAGGTCTTTTCTTTCTTCCTCATGTCCCCAGAAGACAGCACTGTTGATACATTCAGGTTTTAATTCCTGCTAACTCCCAGATCTTTTATCATTTGAATGGCCACAAAGAAATAGTCCTCTATTCACGCAGCTGAATATTCCACAGTCAGACTTTTATTTATCCTTCCACTGATTGATGTTTTATTCTACTTCCAGGTCCTAGCTCTGTCCTCCAGCTTAATCACAGTCTGTCAGATGCAAGTTTAATAATCATGATTCCCAGATAATTATCTAGGCCATTGATGAAATCACCCTGGAGACAACGTAGGCGAATGATGGGATGGGATAACCTGTCCTTCCTTGGTATCCTCCCTCTCTCTCCCTTCTGTGCCAGTGGCTGGGGCTCTGGCCTGTGATCACTTGTGTCACCTCCAACAGCACCTGGGGTAGGTGACCCTTTTGGCATCACCTACAGATAACTGCATTTTTCAATGGATTATCAGATCAACCTTCCCTTATCTTCCTCTAAATACTTCCATCACTCAGATTATTTTTTAAGTGCTCCTTGCCAGTTGAATCTCATTTTATGCTTTGGCCTTCTATATACTTATGCCTAAAGTCTACGAGCAAACTACAATTCTGTAAAAAAAAATCATAATCTAATGTATTGCTTTCTACAAATCCTTCCATAAAAAAGCTTGAAAAATTTATGCCTATACATAAAAAATTATTTCAGGAGCTTTATCTTCTCAATATCTTTTTCCTGAGAAAGGCTTATCATGAAACTCTCCCTGCCTAAATGCTTCCTGAGATCCACTGACATCATTCAGACCCAAGATGCCCTTCAGCAGTGTTTGCTCAACCACTTCCTTCCCACTGCTCAGGATCTACTCCATGAGATTCTCCCCTGCTCACAGTCTTATGTGCAGGACAGTCACTAGGACATCTCAAACCTTCTGAGCAGTCCCCTCCATCTAGCACACTGAAAAATTAGGGAATTAAAATTCCCTCATTGCCAGCTTCTAGAAGATCCTTCTGGATAGTCACAAAAAGCCTCAACCACTTTATTTTTGTTTTTTGGTGACCTATGGCATCCTCATTTTTTTTACCCCTTTGAGAACATTACTGCAGAATTCCTTCTGGAACAAATGTGTCCTAAAAAATTCAATTCAGGATGCAAAGATCACCACTTATAACCTCAGATTTTCAGAAACAGCCCAGATTATAAATGCTGGGTAGACAGAGATACCTCAGGATGTCAGGTCTGATCACTATATAGGCCCCTGATCTACCTGGGAAGGAAGTCACCAAACACCACAACCATGTTTTTCTTCCTGACATTATCAAAGAACCATAGAATGGTTAGTGTTAGAAGGGACCTTCAAGATCATCTCATTCCAACCCCCTTGCCGCAGGCAGGGACACCTTCCACCAGACCAGGTTGCTCAAAGCCCCATCCAATTTGGCATTGAACACCTTCAGGGATGGGGCACCTACAGCTTCCCTGGGCAGCCTGTGCCAGGGCCTCACCACCCTCACAGAGAAGAATTTTTTCCTAATGTCTAGTCTAACACAACCCTGCCTTCTGTCAGTTTAGTTATCCCCTATCCTATCACTACATGTCTCTGTGAAAAATCCCTCTCCAGCTCTTTTGTAGCTCCATTATGTACCAAAAGGTGGTCTAAGGTCTCCTCGGAGCCTTCTCCTCTCCAGGCTGAACAGCCCCAACTGTCTCAGCCTGTCTCCAGCCCTCTGATCATTTTCATGTCCCTCCTCTGGAGCTGCTCCAACAGGTTCACATCCTTCCTGTGCTGGGGGCCCAGAGCTGGATGCAGCACTGCAGGTGGGGTCTCACCTGAGCAGAGCAGAGGGGCAAGATTAGCTCCCTTGATCTGCTGCTCAAGCTGCTTTTGATGCAGCCCACGAACATTTGGTTTTCTGGGCTGCAAGTGCACTTTGCTGGGTCATGTTGAGCTTCTTGTCAACCAACACCCCCAAGTCCCTCTCCTCAGGGCTGCTCTCAATCTGTTCATCCTCCAGCTTGTACCTGTGCTGGGGATTGCCCCAACCCACGTGCAGGACCTTGTCCTTGCTGAACTTCAATTTAACCACATTAGTGGTTACAAGCTTTATTGCTTTATGGCACGTGAAGCTTCTTCTCTTTGGTGAAGGTGAACTTGCTGCCAGAACAAGATACTTCACTTCTACTGACCTTGTTCAAGGATGGACACTGCTGGCGAGCCTGCAACTAGCTGTTTTCTTCTTTCATCTTGTCTGGATCACTAAAAGTGTGTGTATGGAAACCGTTCTAGTGGTGCTACAATGTCCCAAAACTCCATATGCAGTGCTCAGATTTTAGCAGATATCTGGCCATGGCAACAGCAGCCCATCAGTCATGCATTAACACATTTACAGTAATAATTTCCTAATTTAGAGGATTCAGATCAGCAGCTTTCATCAGCTGGTTATTTTTAGATAAAATAAATACATTCCTCTCCAGTGGGCAGCTGTAAGGGATTGTCGGGTGTGGCAAAGACTCAGAAAAACAACATCTTGGTAGTACAATAGAGAAAAAAAATGGATTGTTACAACGGAGCTACATCTTAGTGGTGCACATCACAGGGACAACACTAACAGCATTCACAGCAGTCGGGTCTTTCTACCTCATTTGGACATGCTCGGGTTTTTTTAATCAAGCATTCTGAAACATGGAAATATATCAAATTTGTACAAGCAGTATGTAAGAATCAAAGCACTTTGCTGGCCTAAGGAGTTTAATTTAGGATGTCCATTACACCCAAATTAGTATTTGCTGCAGCCCAGCCTGTCACCAGTGAGTATGTGTCTAAATTTAGAGCTAAAAAACTCCATGAGCTACCTAAGAATACATAACTAACAGACCAAATCCAAGGTACTACTACCTCACTGTAACTGAACACAAGTACTACACATTCATCCTTTTACACAACACATACAGCAGGGAGAACCAATAAATCCAGAAAGCTGCTGGAACTGCATCACTGATGATGCATGCAGAACATTGAGCAAGAAATGTTCTATCCCAGTTAGTGTAGCAGAATGGCTGCAGTGATCTTCTAGGAGAATCTGTGCTGTCTTCTGCAGCAAGACAACAGATCTGCAATTTTTCCTGCTCTTAAATGAACCACTCCTCCCACCTTTGCCTTTATAGGATTCTCAAAACCAGCTAGTCTGCTAGATTCTAAGTGGAAACTCTCACAACATGACTCAAGTGACTCATCTGAATGGAAGGGATTCAATTATGACATTTCCTCAACCTAGGCCAGTGTCTTTCACAGGTATTACAGGAGTTTTAGACATCATTTGCTCAATCCCACTAACATCACAGGAGGTTACAACACAAGGAGCTCCTGTTTGCCGAGTTGCCACACTAATATCCTTGTTACATGAGGCTGCTGTTTCTAAGGGCAGTAGCACTCCAAGACTTCTGCAGCATAAAGCCCTGCTTGTTAAGGGAACCTACCAAAAACTCCAGAAGAATTAGAAATGGGGAAAATACTTTTCCCCATGTTTTAAATGTACTCCCCCCAAGTATTACTGTTTACTGCAAGGGAATTTGCTTCTTCAGCATGCTCTTTATTTTTCTGAGGAGCAACTTTTCCCGTGCCTCCTCTCCGGCAAATCCCAAGGCCATACAGCATGAGTGAGGATTGTGGACATGCTGTTGACATTCTGAAGTTGCACAAGCTGGTAACAAACATACCAGGTTTGTCTTTCTCACTCTGGATCTCATCCTGGAGAAAGTAATTAATAGAAGAAACAGCCCTTTATCATCACATAGATATCATGACTAGATTTAATTACAACGACCTTTATATTGCCTGCTATGCCACACAGGAAGATTTCTTGTATATTGTAGAATTTTGTGAAAAAAAACCTGGATTACTGCATGTTAGCAAGAACTCAGCAGCAGCAGTTCAGCAGGACCATTAAGGATATTTCTGATGCTGGGGCAGGGGAAATATCCTTTAAATCCTTTCTCACCTAATCTTGCTGAAGTCCTTAAAACCAAAATGTTGGAAAGCAAAGGTTTTGAAATCTTAGAAAGCCTGCCTTGCTGCTGACTCCTCCACACAGCACTTAAACAGTTTGCTGCTGAGTGAATTACAGCCTGGCACTCTTCTCACTTGCTTCATTTCCCCTTCATTCAGCCAGCCCTGCCCTGGGAGGGACCAGAGAAACACTGCTCAAGTGTCCCCCACCCTGACCAGTCAGGCCCTGCCCTCTACCTACCACAGGGGGGAACTGCCCCTGCACCAGCACCTGGATTTATGCTTCAAACATACTCACTTTTGTTCAAGTCTGAGGAGGAGGAAGAAAGAGTTTCCCCAGAGACTCCAGTGATGAAGAGTGGATGAGCAGGCTTTCCACATAGTTTTTTTCTGGCATCTAGCAAGATCCAGCACCAAAACTCAGAACTACCAAAGCAGTTTGGAGTCCAAAGCTGACCAGCCCAGAAGCAAATAGGTCTGTTTTTAGGGCAGCTGAGTACAGCCAGTGAAGAGAGTCTGAATATGGAGCATCTGAGTGGGTGAAAAGGTCCAAAGACCACAACCAGGGAATGGAGAGGGGACAGGCAGGCATGTCAGGAGGAGGATGGCAGAAGAATGTAACCACTCAAACCCACCCTTCTCTAGAGCAGAATCCAGGATTCCCACATCTCCCAACAGGGGGCAAGTGTCTCCATCTTCTCCTCCACTGAAGTCCCAATGGAAAATGTCAGCAACTATACATTTTATAATTCTTTTTCACCACTGCACTACTCATTAGTGAAAACATGTATAAACAACTGTCAGAAACATTGCAGTCTGCTGCTGAAATGCTAATTCTGTTACCTTAAATCAGCTTCTTGGAGCATATGTAAGCCTTTATGTGTTGTTATGCCATTTTTCGCACATAACTAACAAAGAATGGCCATGTTCTTACACAGCAATACTTGTGAAGTAAAGGAAAGTATCACCCCAATTCAGCTCTTAGAGAAGGTGCAAAATGGGGAGCAAACAGCCTTGGGACTGTAATGAGAGTAAGAAAAAAGTTAAGGAAAAAGCTGACTCAACCACATAAAAGAGTGAGATACAACCCATGTTTCTGCTACAGGGTTCCTAAAAGATCCTGGAAGACTTACATACCCCAAAACATTCTGCAAGTGACCACTTATTTACTGTCCTGAACTCATCTGTACAGCCACACTGACAGTGAAGCCAGACACACTCAGAGGGATCTGCTCTTTTGACACCATATACAACCTGAAATCAAGCAGTACTGAGGTGGAAAAACAGCTCCATTACAACCCACTGGAATACAAACACTAAAAACATGAATGCAGTCACCGCGGTTGAGGAGACAGTCAACACAGTTTATTCCAATAATTCAGATTTTCTTAATCCTGTGCAAGTTTGCCTGTGAACACCTGCACTCATAAACCAAAAAGCCATGCTATTTAAAGTGTTGCTAACAAGGCCTTTGGGAAACAACTATATTTATATTCCTTACTGCAGCCAGCACATAAAGCAGTTTGACAGTGCTGCAAAATAGACCTATTTCTAACTACAGCACTATGTGGGAGCAGTTAGTGAGAAAAAGCTATCTGCTGGGGTTTTTTTTGAGGGTTACATATGAAATTTAACACCTCAAAAAAGTCCCAAAGCTGGCAAAGAACAGGGTAGGCTACTGATGTTCCACATTAAATGTAATCCAGAGAGAAATGGAAATTTTCTGGTTTAAGACTGAAGTACAATTGAAAAACTGACACAGAAGGTCAGTGTAGTATCCAACGGGATTAAACAGAGAACATGGGAAGGTCCTTGGGCAGGGCAAGATGAGCGTTCAGCTTTCTGCTAGCAGTTCATTCAGACTGTGTGCTAACCAGGCTGAAGTCTGGCAAGTTTTACTAGTTTGGAAAAAGTGCCTTGCAAAGAGAGCTGCACATTTCCAGAGCCAGCTTTAAATCGGGAGCAGCATAGCTGCGTCCACCCCCACCTAATGAACCTCCTCAGGTCTCAGCTAACTCCACAAATAACCAGCTCAAGCCTCTTTGTACCACATCACCAGAACTGGGAGCAGGGTCAGCTTAACTGCATTAGGTCTTAGCAACATCAGTTGCCAGCCCCGGTGAACCCTTAATGACTGATTAATTTTATACAGTCATTACAAGTTATCAAAAAATACAAAATATATGTTTCATAGGCATATAATGCATGTCTGTTAAGCATGCTGTGTTGTTCATGCTGCCTCTGCAATGGCTGCAATAGAGCAGGAGATTCCTCATCCAGCACAAAACCTGCCAGTGCAATGTTTTTGAGGAAACCTGAATCACCTGTCAGCACTAGATCCGTGTTGAGTGTCATGCGGACACAGTACGTCTAATCCGAGATATCATGTGAAGTCTCAAAGCAGGATTCATCCTATCAAGTTACAGCCTTTGCCCTTGCTTTCCTCTTCAGGATAAATCTGTATGACAACACACAATTCATCTCACTCGCAGAGAAAATTGATCTGGATTCTAATAAATGTTCTTGATTTTTAACCACCACAGGGAAGAGGAAAACATTTTGCTTTGCTCTCCTGCCCTGTACAGCCCACCTGCCCATGCCTTACAGGAATAATGCCTCAGCACCATCAAGCTGGTGAGAACACACAATCTTTTATTAAAATGCACAAACCACAACCTGTGCAACCTTCTACACTCAGCACTGTGTCCTGCAAACAGCTCCAACACAGACACTGACCACTGGACCAACTCGTCCTTGCAGCTGAACTTGACATTTCCTACATCTAGGTGCTCACAGACCATCCTTTGCTACAAGTCTACACACATATGAGAATGGGTGTATTGGCTTCTGCCTCTCCACCTCAGCATGGGGCATTCTGGATGAGCTCACGGCTGGATTCCTACACAAAAGGAGAAGAGGAAAAACAAAGAAACTTCCCCCTGCATGCTCTCCAGCCATCTTCAGCTCAGGAGTTTCTCAGGTGAGATGTGATTCCCATGAATTTAGTAACCTCAAACAGATTTCTCTTCCATGAGCTTGTCCAGACTCCCTTTGAACCCATGTAAACTTCCAGCACACACAACATCCTGTTGGAGGGAGTTCCCACAGCTTAATTATGCATTGTGTGTAAAGCCACTTCCTTCAAATTCAAGATTGACCCTATTGCTTTTTCTGCCTTCTAACTCTGAAATGAAAAGAGTGAACACTTTACCTCACTCACCCTCCTTCTGCTGCTCACGTAACAGATTTTCCAGACTGCAGATCCTAACACAGAGCTGGTTATTTTTTTTTTAATTACCTTTGTCATTAGTGACTGTCTGCTTGCAGCATAAGGAGTAACAAAATGGTAGGTGTCACGGTGAAGTGCTTCAGCCAGGAGGGTCCTCGAGAGCCCAGCAGCACAGCACCGTGTACCTTCGATCCCTTCCCCATCCCACATTGCCCACTGCAGCCCCAAATGCCCCTGGGCTGGTGTAGCAGCTCCAGGAGTGGAGGCCTGGAGGGACACCCCAGTTCTGACAAGGGTGTGCTGTTAAATCCATTTATGCTCTATCAGAGAACCACACCCTGAGCTGCACTTCAAGTGCAAACAAGCCACAGCTTGGTCATTCCCTGCTACAAGTTTCACTCAGTGCACTAACTCAAGTGTGGACTACCTTGACTTTAAAGCAGCAGTAATAGAGAATCCCAGACCATGCTCCTTGCTCCAGCAGTTAGTGACATTTTTCTGCATTACAATAAGGTTTTACTTGTCGCTTCCTCATTTCTTCAGCCACTGTGAATTTCCCATTACTGGCATTTTGTGTTTCCTCCAGGAGACCAATAAGAAATACAACCCAAGAGCCCAAACCCTTGCTGTTCTTACTAGACACAGACTTACTTGAGCCTCCACTTGCCTTTTACAGCTGTCCTCTTTCTACTAAATTTAATATGAACCACATTGATTTTGTTCTGGCTTAGTTTCTCACTGAAAATGATGTGCAATTACTGTCAAGTGCTAACCGAAGGGTAAGATGAACACTTGCACTTAAGAACCAAACTAAAACAATTAACACCAATTGTTTCTATTTCCCTCATTCCAGGTTGAGTGACATTGCCTTAATTCTTTTCTGAATGCTTCGTTACTTATTTCATTATTGTGCCTGGGATTGATGTCTTAGTCTGATGGGATTATAATCATTAAACTTGTCCTACTTCTCTTTATTATTACTGCATATTAGCATTCTTTCAAACTCAAAATGCTGCAGTATGTAAAGAACTTTCTGAAAAAAAATAAATTACATAAACCCCCTCCATTCTCAGAGCAGAGATCTCCAGATCTCTCAAAACAGAGGTGTCAATTACCACCATCAGGTGTGCAGTATAATTCAATTTTTTAACTTAATGAGATAATCAAAATACCTGATTAGAGGGAAGTTCCCTGTGTATAGATAAATAACTGCCAAAAGATAGGAAACCAGACACAAAGAAATGCTCAGTGCACTCAGAAAATCACCCACAGAACCTGCACAGCTCGACATTCTTAAATGACCTGAGAAAGCGAAGAAAAATAACAATACAACAAAATTTACTGATGATGTCAAGATTTACAGGTAGTAAAGGTAAGGGTTTAGTGTGATGAATTTCAGAACCTTAAGAGGCTCTGTGCCTAAGCAATAAAATTTGAAATAGATAAATGTGAAGTGATACGCGAGGTAAAAACCACATTCAACTGCCTATATAAAATGATAGACTGGGAGCTGATCACTCAAGGACAGTATTTTAAGGTTATATAGCTAATTTCTTTCAAATATAAGCTCAATACTCTCAAGTACTACAATTTTTATTTAAGATACCTGTATTAAGAACTAGGAAAAAATGACACAGAACAGAAATCATTAACATTATGTAGGAATCCACCTCACGCCTGCATCTTCTGACTGTGTGCAGCTGTGATCCTCCCCATGGCAAATGGCTGGAAAGGAACTGGAAATGACTCAGAGTAGGGCACATGGATGATTAAACTATACAACAGTGACCATATGAGGAACAACTACGGCAGAACTGGAAAAAGGACAGTCTGGAAGAGATGTGACCAAGGAAGAAAACGACTAAACACTGCACTAAGATCCTAAGGAGCAGTGAGGAAAGCTGGGCCTGAAACAAGAACAAGGGCGCAGGGAATGAGCCAGGCTCCTGGAAGCAAAGGCAGGCCCAGCAGGACACATGGCAAGGCCTTGTTGTTTCCACCACATATCAGCTTTTTAGATCCATAATTTCTTAGTCATCAGCTTCTCTTTGAGCTCCCTTTTCCTCCCAGTTACTTTCCATGATTTTGAGCTTCTGTTTTCTATTTTCTATGTCCAGTTTCTACTGTTCTCCTATTTCATCAGTAGGGCTTTCTTGCATTGTTTTTTAAGCGTGAACAAAACAGATGTCTTCATTTCCTTTCCAAGCCAGGTTATTTAATTCACATTCAACACTTGATGGGGGAAAAATACCACAAAAGAAGGTTCCTGAAAATCTTTTTTAAGCATGTTTAAGCCAAAATTGTTAGAAACTAGAACAGCAACATGGGCAAGCAAAACTCTGTCTTAACATTGTCCCCGTGCATCCTGTTTTGCTAACACCAAACTTAGTAACGTCCTCCTTATCTACTACAAGTTTGTTCTCAACCATCTTTAAAGTTCACCCTTACACTGTTCACCTCCCTACTGCTATATGATCAGTAAATTCACACTATTTCAGAACTCATGGAGGAAGACTAATTTGAGCATTTCTCCCCTGCCTTACACTACCGTGCCAAGTCCCGCTCCAAGGCTGAAGGCAAAGTCTGAATCATGGAGGTAGAAAGCAGAGTTTTGTCCTCAGGATCTGTGGCTGCCATTGCTGTCCTTCCACCCTCACTTAACATCCTTGCTACTTTGCCCCGACTACATCTTTGCTATCTGCAGGCATGATGACTTACAAGAGCACTTCTCTTATGCAATTCCGAGTCCCAAGATTACTCTGCACAAAATGAGATTAGGGATTAATATTGAGGTAATTATAGTAGATCTCTGGATTTCCACTTGTGTGTAATCTGCAAAACGCTTTGCATTTGGGCCAGTTTTTTCTTGGAACCCTCTCTTCCCAGACACCTCCAGCATGTCAGACAGGATGTGGGGTACCACACACGGACAAGACAAGGCTTGGGTGAGGTGGCTCTGTCTCCAGGCACTCACAGCTGCTCCAGAGCTGTCAGCAAAGCACATATGGACAAGAAAAACTAACACTAACTCTTCCAGACAACCATCTTCTTGTACCCACAGCTGACACTCACCTATGTTCCTTCCTCCTCCCACCACAAGACATCTGCTGAAACTGCACAGGTTCAGATGAAGCACCCAGCAAGCCCAGCACCCTCCCTGCCTGACACAAGCAGGTATCTCAGATGACTAAGACACAGTAAAAGACGGAACAATCAAAACACATTGATACTTCTGCAGGTGTATTTTCTCTGTTTCCAGTTTGGGGGTGTTACTTTTTTAAAATTCTTTGTGCGTAACAGCCCATCTGACAGCATTTTCTCCTGTGATTTCATCTGTTTGGTTCTGAAGCCACGTAAATCGTTGTCATTCAAAGCACTCTGTGGCGCTGCATTCTGCGGTCTCAGTGCAGACTGAGGGAGAGGCACCATCGGTTTTGATCTAGACCAGACTGTGCTCAGTCATGTCTTTGCCAAGCTGAAGAGTTGAAGTCTTTTTGAGCATCCCTTGTAAGGAATCCATTCGTAATCTCTGATCATTTTTTTCACCTCATCTTTGCTTTTCCAGTTGCAATGTATCTCAAAGCACATCTTTCTTTGTGCAAACCCACTGTAATCAGTGTGCTGAGAACTGAGAGCCATGATGATATCCCTGTTTTCCTTTTTAATTCCTTTTCCAAAGCCCCTCTCAAATGCTCATATGACCACTGTTGAACATTAAAATTGCATTTCCACAGAATTATGAAAGTTCTTCCTTTTAAGTGGCAATAATTAACTTTCCCCCATCAGCGCATAAACAAATTAAGATCTCCTCCTCTATTATTTATCTGGAACACATTTCATTTGGTATTTTACTGCCTATATTTCAGTGTCAGAAGGACAAGCTGCAATTCTTTCTAGTCAGCTTTTGTCTTTTCTTCCCCTTCTACTCAACACCTTTCTCACCAGAACATTTATGAATATGCTGTACAGTAGAGGTGTAACACAGATCCCTGTTCTTCTCTTTTCCCAAACTTCCTTCTCTGTGCTTGCTGGGTCATTTAAAACCTCCAGTGGATACAAGTCGCATTGTTTCCTTTACAAAAGCCACACTGGCTTTCTCCTACTATAAGTTGTTAGTCCATCTGGTTACTTTTTTTTGTAATTTATTTTTTAAAAGGGCACTGAACTGTGACATCCTGCTGAATTATCTTTAAGAACTGCTACCATGTAAAGCATTCCCTATTTCTGTGGCCTCGAGGTATTAAGTGAGAAGTTACACAGCATAATTAATAATTTGGTCATTTCAGGCCTGAGTTTCCTTTGGAACCCTTGGGCAAGCACCATCTGGTCTTGGCATCTCGTAACTGTATTTATCACTTTGCTCTAAAAATTACTTTGCTGACAATTCAAGCAGAGACAGATCTTCCAATGAGTCCTGTTCCCCATAAAGAGAATTTCTGGCACAGGAACCTCTTTGGACTCCTGGGCTCCTCCAAGGGAAACAGGAATGCACATAAGTCATCTAACTTTCTACTCATGGCTTCATCATCAAATATTTCTTTCACTTCTTCACTCCAGCACCTTTCTGCTTCTGATGGACTTGGAAAATATTTTTTTTTTTGCTGTTAGTATGACGTTGCTCAGAGTCTCTCTGGCAGGCCTTTGTATTTTTCATTTGACTTGCCAGAGTTCACGTTCTTATTCACTTTTCTGGTCAACTTCACAACTTAAAACTTTCTGAAGGCTGTATTCTTATTTCTAATACTTTCTTTATCCCAGACTGCATGCTCATTCTCATCTGTCAACATTCCACAGCATAATTTAAAATCTTCCCAAGAATATTTTCAATTTCAAGTGCAGAAGCCTAGTTCTGCTGTGGTTTACATGGAACCCAGCCTTTCCAAACAGCGCTTGGACTGAGGTTCAAAAAATGAGCCAATTCCCGTGGTGAGGACCAAGTCAAGATCCCACTGTAAGACGGCCTTCTCACCTCCCACAACTTCAACAGAGCAGACAGGAGGTGAAGAATAAGGAGCCTCCAGGTGTAAAATAGAAGAAAAATGAAATGTTAGCAAAGAATGCAAACAGAGAAAACTGGTACTTGGACAGTTGCTGGTTCTTTGAAACCACTGACACACGCAAAGACAACTTCCATTAAAACCATGAAGATGAGGAGGAGAAATCACTGTGCACACATCAACACTGGTGACCTGCTCCAAATGTGACAGTTCAGGCCAGGTGAGACAGAACTATTTGTGGTTGCAAAGCACTGCTAATTGAATTGAGCCCTATTTCTGATTAAAAACAACAACAAAAAAGCAAGCAGAAAACCCACAACTGTCAGAGCCTGAGGAAAGCAAACCTCGTATTTGTCGTGGGTGTACTGCCCAATTTCATTGGGTATATTTGGGACTTTCTATCTGTTCCTTTTACTAAGGATCCCAATCATGAAATGTGGTCAGAGAAAGACAGCAAACCTTCTCCTGATTAGTTTAATTAGATGATTCACTTAGGAAGGGCTGGCTGTTAGTTGTGTGGATGGCAAATATCTTAATTAAAAGGTGGTCTATAGATATCTTAGTTCTTTTACAGTCTCAAATGTCCTTCTCAAGTGAAAACATGGTGATAGGAAAAGGACAGAAGAGAGGATGGGCAGGGCAGTGTCATTCTACCAACTCCAATTATCCTTTTGGTACTTTTATTCAGAGTTCAGAATGAGTGATAATAAACGCCAGAAAGCACCCAGGTATCTAACACTGGTGTAGAAGCAACGATAACCAACAAGTGTACCACACACAGTCTTTTGGGATATTTGTGCTTATTTTTGAGATGGCACCAAAAGCAATAAGCAACAACCTCTTTCTATTTAGCTATTTACAGCAGGAGAGGAATCACACCAAGGCACAGAGCAGAGGATTTCCATCGTGCATTCAGGTGTGCCAGGTGCACAGCTGTACCCCAGGAATGAAGGGCGGCCACTGTTGGATGCATTTATTTTGCACAGCACTGTTCTGTATTAGAGGGTTTCACCCTTACTATGCATTCACTGGGACAGATTCATTGAGCTACTGTTAAAAAACATGAGGAAAGACAAGGATAGTTCCAAGGCCCCTCCAAAATATCAAATTGTTTTTATTTGGAATTTGCTTATCTGAAGAGCCATCGCCAGTCCTACATCCTGGTGGCAGTTAAGATCATTTAGGATGTTTTTACTGTCAATTCCTGGCTCAGAGAACTCCCTGCCTCTGGCGCTCGGCTGCTGTGGCACTGGGCCAGAGCGTGAGCTTGGAGAACGAGCAGGGATAACATGAGAGCTGCTCAGCTGAGCTCTGCTGTGACTGAATTTATTTTGCCCCTTGCGTGAAGGTGCGTTTATGTCTTGAGAAATTATTTTAAGAAAAATCTTCATGCAGTCTAATATTAAACGGTACAAATCATCCACTCAAATTAATTTATGTCAAGAGTTTATGCTGAACATGCTGCTAAGCATTCCAGTGAGCTAATTAAAATGAAATAAGGCTAATGGCAGTATTTCTTTTTTTATACATGTAGTCTTGGTCCAAATCAGAGCCAGAATTAGGTTGTATATTTGAAAGAGAAATGCCAGTGCTATGTGACGGGAGACCTGGGGAAGGCCAAAACAGGGCAGGAGGAAGGCACACAGATGCATTAGGAGAGCCCTCAACAGAAGGCAGATATTTTCACAAACAGTCTTTTCAGGGAGGGAGGGACTTCCTATTTCCCTACTGGGAAAAAAACCCACCAAAATAAATCCACTGGAGAATCTAATACTTTGACAAACAACATTTAGGGCATGTAAAACTAACTTTTGAGACTTTATATAAAAAGAGGATTAATAAAAGTTTGCTGCTAAAAGAAATGAGCCACTTCAAAGTCCAACAGATAGTAGAATTGTTACCTATTCTATGCTCTGGAGTTTAAAAAAGAGCAACAACAAACTTAACATTCCCTAGGAACATCTTGGGGTTTAGTTTTGTCCAAATCCTGTATCACACAGAGAAAGAGTGGGTGGGAACCACTGCTCATGAAGGGTTCCCTACAACAAACAGGTGAACTGTACCAGAGAGAAACAAAAGCTGGATATGAGGCAGCAACTAAAAACAAACAAACCCCCTTCCAGGAACACCTCGCAGGGACAGACTTAAAGAGATATCAAAGTAATTGTGGCATCATTTGAGAGGGAACAATACTTTATCCTGAGTCTCTCTAATGCCTTTAACTCTACGAATCCCTCTGAGAAGTTTTTGGGTCTTTTTTTTTAGGCCGAAACACAAGTGAAGTGGTCTCAAGGTTCCTCCAGGCCCTGAAAGGACCGAGTTTCTTGACAGAAACAGTTCGGGCAAGGTGGAGCTTCACGCCGGGCGGTTCCCACTCCACGCAGGACCCCGATTGTGCCCAGCCCCGCCGGGCGCTGCCCCGGCCGAGCACCACCCCCCAAACTTCGCCGCGTCTCCGCCAAGGGCGATTGCTGCCCGAGCTGAAAGTTCAGCCCCGCACAGCCCCCGGTGCCGCCCGTGTCACCGCCGGGGCCGCCCCCCGCTCTCCCCCGCCCACGGCCGGGCGGCGGCCCCGGGCCCCGGGCGGGGCGCGGGC
>WBMV01004760.1:2013521-2026497 GCA_013396655.1 Campylorhamphus procurvoides
GGGTCCCTCACGGTGCGCGGCCTTCAGGGCGGCCGTGCCGGGGTCACTGACTGAGCCCTTGTTGTGTGCTGCTGTGCTGGGGCGGTGTGGGGTCCCTCACGGTGCTCGGCCCTCAGGGCGGCCCTCACGGTGTGCGGCTCTGAGGTGAGGGCGGCCGTGCTGGGACCCTGTAGAGCAGTTCGTCAGTGAGCCGCTCCGTCCCCTCTTGTTTCTTCCTGTGGGTGTCCAGCTCCCGGTCCCTCCGTTCGGGATGGACGCCGCGGCGCTGGATGGTTCAAGGCGACAGAGCTGGTTGTGTCTGGGTGTGGAGTGCGTGTCCTTCAGGGCCTGGAGGAGCTGAGGGATTGGGTGTGTTCAGCCTGGAGAAGGGGAGCTCAGGGGTGGCCTCACCACTCTGTGGCTGCCGGGCCAGGAGGTTGTACCTGGGCTGGGGTTGGCCTTTTTTCCCCACACAACCAGTGATGGGACAAGAGGGCACCCTTGGAGGGCACCCGGGGAGGTTTAGGTTGGGCATTAGGAGGAGTTTCTTCACAGAAAGGGTGATTAGATGTTTGAATTAGGCATTAGGCACTTCTGCCCAGGGAGGTGGTAAAGTCACTGTCCCTGGAGGTCTTTAAGGAGAGACTGAGGGGGCATCACTGCAAAGGGAATGTGTGTACAGAGGGGGTGATGACAAACACCCTCTGTCTTTCAGGGCTCCTGTGTTCAGAAGGCACAGGAGCCTTTACCTGGCATTTGGAGGCAACCTCTTTAATGTGGGTTTTGCTAGGAAAATGGTGCTGTGCCGATCCTGGTAACTGATCTTGGGTGCTTCTCCCCATCCCCATTCTCTCCTTATATGACAGCATTTGCATTGCCAGCTAACTTTAGCCTGACCTTTTTATGGACTGCGCTCTGGTGTCTGTAGAGGAAGGAGCTGCTTAGCCCCTGTCACCAAGCGTGTCCCTCTGAAGCATTGCAAGGACGCTGACTTTTTTAATCAAGCAAATGTTTGATACAAACTGATAAATGCTTGGTACTGATTCTTGACAGACAGCTGATTGTGTGCAGTCAGAGGCCTGTGAGGGTTTGCCCTGTGGCTGACCAGTAGACCTCCACCTCTGACACTGAGACAGAAGTTTGTTTGTCTGAAGGCTGCAGTGAAATTACCTGTGGCTTGGACACCAGCTTGGTGAGACTTGAACCAGAAATCAGTTATTTCTAGGCCAGAGGTCCTTTTCATAATTAGTTTTTTATTCTCACTGCTTGATAGAAATCCTTGTGGACAACTACTTTTTTCATGGTCCCTTGGGAAATTTGGCCTTTGTTTACAAAACACTGTCAGATGTTTTGATCACAGTATGTGTGTGCTCCTTTTCCTACGGCAGCAGCTCCTTGCCCAAGACAGAGAGCTCTTTGGATTCAGATGGGTCTGTGGCCCCAGGTCCTGCTCTCTCAGGTGAGCACTATTTAAGTGGGCATCATGTTAATCAAAGTACTTCAGCAGCTTATTCTTCCCAATTTGGTAAATAGGTAGCTTTTAATTGGATTGAAAGCTTTGATTTTAATCAAAGAATCCAACAAGCTCTACTGCTGGGAATAAGGATCCAACTCTCTGTTAAGCACAACTTCTGAAGGTGTCCTGTAGTGTGAACTTGCCACCTGCTCTTGTCTTGTGTATGTGCCATTGTGTGAAACACACAATCCTGACTTTTATCCTGACTTTCATGTTATGGCCAGTATCCCAGTAGGTTTTAATCTTCAAGGATGAGAATGTGGTAGGGAAGTGTATCTCTTTTCACACGACACATGGAGACTGTTTATGAGTTAAAAGCAATGTATTCTGAAAAACTTCATTTGGTCATAAACATAAGTTTCCCTCTCACACCGCACCCTCCTAAAAAGAAATTCTTTTGCCAAGATAAGGGTACATACATGGGAAGAAAAGGTTTAACTGATATCAAAAAACACTCCAGAATATCTTTTGCAGATATTTTTATTGCAGAGATACCTTTTGCAATCAATTCCACTTAAGTCAGGCATTCTTCTGTGTTTACGGTTATCAGAAGGAAAAAAACCCAAATACTGAGAGGAAATAATAGAAAGCAGTAGTTAATAAGATTTTTTTGTTGGGTTTTTTTCCCATAAAGAATGTACCACTGGTTATATTTTTGGTCAGACTATACATTTGACTGAAGAATAAATGTAGTTTCTGTATCAGGAAACCGTGAGAGCTTACTTCTGACATCACAGCATTGGTATGATCTAGCAAAAGGCCTTCCATAACTTACCCAATTCAAATGTTAGTTAACTGTATTGTAATTGACTTTTAAAAGTCTTGTCTGTAAACTGGGAATAGTATTTAGAAATGTTTTCCACCCAGACATGTTGGTATGTCAATGTTGTCTTTGTTCTAGAGCTGAGCAGGGTGAAGCACCTGTCTACTCCACTAAAAATGTGGGTTTGTGTGTGGTGGTTAAAAAAAACAAACCAAAACAAAACAAACCCACCGAAACCCCAAAAATATCCAACAACTTACCCTTCCCAGCTGATTTGGCTATCCAGCTCCTCCTTAATTCAGGAACTTTTGTCTGAACCCAGGCTGCTCACATTCATAAAGGATGAAAATTAGCAGGTCAAGCCACTCCAAACATGCAAAGTGTCTTCCCAGGTTCCTCATATGTGGCCTAATTACGCAAATGGGAACTCTCCCAATGGTGCCAGTATAAAAAAATATAAAAGCAGCAGAGTCCAAACCAAAAGATCTATTTCTTCCATGTAGGACATCATTCTTCCCCTCTCCCCAGTCTACTCTGCATTTAGGCCAAATGACGAAGTTAGTTTTTGATCTGTCTCACAGATAAAGAATCCTGAAGGGCAAGCCACCTGTCTGGAGTCCTGAAGGAAGTGGTCACCTTGAAAGCCAGTCCTTTAGCCTCATTCTTCCCTGTTGCTGTAGCAATTAACTCACTTGTCTCTCCATGGGCAGCAGCTTTCAGCTGGCCCAGGGGTGCTGTGTTGATGTGTTGCTGTCACAACAGCCCTAACGAAAGGGAGAATTCCAGTGCCCTGGATGGGGGATTTTAACAGAAGAGAGAACTGCCCTTCCACAGGGATTTGGAAATCCAATGCCTCTGATAGCCCAGGGGGAGCAGAAGCTCCAAAAAGCCTCTAGTCCAATACAGGCTCTTAGCCATGGCTGGAGAAATGAAGCTTACAAGCCCCATCTCAGTGCAGCTATGGGGTCTCATACAGGCACCTCCAAGATGGCATTGGTCAGGCTTTCCTGTTGCAGGATTGCAGGAGGAGAAAGCAGCTCTGTATTCCCAGTGAGAGAATCCCTGATACGGAAACCCCTGAGGCTCAGTGGAACAGGCCTTTAAAATCCTACAGCAAAGCCATCAGAAGTCTTTGTGTTCTCTATTCCCTGCCCAAGGGTGGGATCCTCTCAAACGTTCAGTTCAGGTAAGAAATCTTCACATGAAGAGATTATCTCATGTCCCTACCTGGAACTGTGTATCCAGGAGGCTCTTAGAGAGCCTGGCTGGCTCTTGGGCATGACAGCTCCAGACAGCAGTGACTTGCACAAGCTCATCCCTTAATCCTGGAGTGACCCATCTTCCTCTCTCTTGAAAATAGGGCACAAACATCTCCTCCTGTAGTCCTGAAAACCTTTTTCATATTTCACTATAGTTTTCTTGCAAGTCATTTATTTTTTTGCACAATTCTTTTAGTTTGGGTCTCAGTTGAAAGATGAACAATTATTTATTTTCACACCAACACAACAGCTTTGCTTCAAGTGCACAGTAGCTGCTGTGGCAAGAAAATGCAATGGCACTGAGTAAGTTTGCCGTGTGGTATGTGCAGAGAGACTTAATTGAATTAAAAACCATATTAGAAAAATGTATAGTTTTCCTAGCAGGCAGCAACCAACACTAGTGAAATTCAATTTATGCTCAAAGACCAAATTATTCCGGAACTTTGGGTTTTTAAATGGAGCAGAACAGGCAAAATTCAGAGATGTTTAGTAGACTCTAACAGTAATTCTATTAGAAAATTTTAATGCTTTGTAAAACAACAGAATATAGAATAGAGGATGAATAGAAGATTCTAATTGTACAGTAAGGCATTTAATATTAACTCTTTTTGTGGAGTTTAAGATAAAATGCTTGTTCCATTCCTGTTTTCTGAATTTAGAATTTTTTGGAAGATCTCTTACAATTTATACCAGGAGAAAGTGGAATAAAACTACTTTCCACCTTTAAGTTTTAAAAAATAAACTGAAGAGAATATATTGATATATCTTGATCCTGAAATAATTGAATTTCCTTACCATTTTATTAGTATTTAAAAATTGTTTTTTCTGTGAAGTGCCTGTGCCCTGCTCTTCCAGTTTTGTTTCAAGAACCCGCAGAAAATCCCTTAGCCCTAAGCATGAGGTGCAAATGTTCAGCACTTGCAACACTCCACTTATATCCCAGGCTGACTTGTCAGCAGTGGGATCACATCAGGCATAACATCCCTCTGGGACTAAATTTTCATAAGTGATTTCAACCTGCCATTAAATTCTTAGTAAATCCAATATTTTTCTCACAGGAAGGAGGGAAGGACTGGCAGGTGCCCCCTCTGTGAAACAGGCTGTAGCTGTGTGAAAAGGACAGACAAACCTGCCAGTGACCTACAGGATCCTCCAGTCGTGCCTGAGGAGGGTAGTGCTTGTGCTCTGCTCCCTTCCTGCCGTTTGCACTCTGGAGAAGCCGCAGGAGGACCAGAGCAGGACACCTGGTATGTGCTTACACAGCTGGAAGGGGAAGGAGGTCCAGGCCATGCCCTGCTACTGTGTAAGGCTCACCCAGATCAGCTGCAGCAGGGCAGGATGAGAACTGAAGCTTTAGCAGCGCTTGATGCGTTTGGCAGGGGCGCCCTGTACCACCGGGAAACTGCCCTGGAGGCTCCCCCCACCTGCCTGCAAAATGTGAGAGAAAATGTGTAATATCCTCTGTTATTCAAGTCCCCTGCTCCGAGTGACAGTCGGACAGACTTTTAGTCCGCTTTTAGTGCTTTCTGACAGAGGAGGGAGCTGTCAGCTCAGCTTTGAGTTGCTCAGTGGGCAGAGGTGCCTGCCTGGGAGCTGACTAATCCGTTTGGGCAGCCCACCGAAGGGAGATGTTAAGTCTGACTTGCAGGACTGAACTAACCTGAAAGTGATTAAATCTTTTGCTTTAAGTGCATCCATGGGGTGTTTTGTGTCCCCGTACAGTGAAAACCAGCCACTAGTGTGTAGGGACAGTGGGAGTAGCAGGCTTGAGCTGTTCAAAGGTGGAACATTTGGCAGTGGGGTCTTACACTTTTTGTTGCTGTAGCAATGTCCCCCTCTGTTGTACCAAGAGACCCTGAAAAATTGGAGCCTGTGCAAACCTTCCTGCTAATGTCCAGAGCTGCGACAGCCTCCTCTGTGCCCGAGCAATGCAAGCAGCCCTTTCATCTGGGAGACCTGCCAGGAAGCAGAAACAGGCAAGGAAACAGCAAAGTTAAACTGGTCTGAGGTCGACTCAAGCCAACGTGAACTAGTCTGAAGTGGAACAACAACCTGATCCTATCAGCCATTTCTCCTGGTGCGACCCATCAGTAGCCATCCTGCCTCAGCCAGTGGCAGTGTTACAAGGTATGGCTTAATTACAACCCTGAAATAAAAAGAATTTCTTCATTAGACGTTGCTTTACAGCTGCACCAGTCATCTTCTGTCCAGCTGCTCGTGGCAGAGCTCCAAGTGGGCTGAATCGGGCTGGTTTGGCAGGTATGTGGGGTGGTGGTGGTTGGAGCGCGCAGCTGGGCAGAGCGGGGCTGAGTCAGAAGCTCCTGGTGACGTTGCTAAATTCAGTTTGCCACAAAGATCTTTTTCTCCTCCATACTGGAGCTGTCTTTATCCAGTCTTTCTGCCTTCGGAAATGTGGCTCAGACCCAGTTCCTGCGAGTCATATGCATTCATTCCTTAGCCATTGGAAAAAAAGGCAAGTAAGAGAACGTGGTGTCTGTGCTACATGTTTGGGGACTGGTTTCCTCCACACTTTTCTTCTGACAGCAGTTAGGTGACAAAAAGCCTGTCTTCCCACCCAGAGTACTGTGCTTTATTTCTCAAGCCACAGAGATAATTCCTGGCAGATGACTTCATTTTAAATTTGTAGTGAGACCCTGAACTGATGATTTAGGAGCGTGCACTGTCTTTGTTGTGGTTCTGATTCTGGTATGTTGCTTTGTGCCCCAGAAAGACAGATTGTTACTTGGCTAAGGCTAAATGAGGAGCTATTGCCAAGTGCTGCATGAGATGGAATCCCTTTCCAGCCCCAGTCAGTCCTCCAAATCTTGTTCCTCTTTCCCCCAGCTGATGCTAGAAATCAGCAGCCTTTCCTCTGCCTCAGTCAGTGCACCAGCATTGGCTTAGTGCTAATTTCTGAGCTGATCTGAATTAATGGTAAATCTTATGTGTCTTGTACAGCAGAGACTGACTCACATCAGCTCACTTGATCACTTATTCCAGAAAAATAACACTCAAATCTGCCAGAGAACTGTCCCTGCCACACTGAAGTATTTGTGAGTTCAAAGCTTTTGCAACTCAGAATGATAATTTCTGGATGTTTTCTTCTAAAATTGTTCATATTGAAATGTGGGATTGTATAAAGAGCCTTGACAGACTTCAGTCTGAGAAGAGTTTAAAACTGATCTCTTGGACCAACAGGAACCTTTGTTCTAGGCAACTCAGCTTAGACTAATGTAGAGTTGCACAGAAACCTCCCTAAGAAAAAACAAGGCATAAACCTGGGGCGTAATGTCTCAAATTCATGCAGAGTTAGGGTTTTTTTAAAGAATATTTTAGCCTCAGTAACCCAGGAAAGGGCTGTATTTATCTAGAAAAAGTGTCTTTTCTCAGTGACGGGCTTAATTCAGTCCTTTTATGTTGGTTTTTTCCTTTTTTTTTGGACAAGAAGCAAAAAGTGCAGTAGCAAACACTGCAGAGGCATAAAACTTCCCCTCTTCTGTGGGAGAAACAGAGGTTTAAATAGAAAAAAGGCTTGCTTTTAGGCTTCTGAGTTTTGGCACAAGTCCCAGTGGGATGTCTGTGACTGGCACTCCCCAGCTTCTGTACAGTGTTGCATTTCTTCACAAAAATAGGACCTTTGCTGGTACTGGGGTAAACAGAGGAAAATGTAGGGGAAGTGCTGTGGACAAGGGGGAGCAAACTGGGTCTGACATCTGGTGGGTGGCTCTGAGTTAACTGCTACTGCTGAATACCTTTAGCATTCAATATGTGCACTAAGGCCCCATCCCAGGGATGCAGACCCTCCTGCTCTCTCAGAACTTCTGAGGGACTCTCTTAGGGTAGCTCAGACGTGGCTGACTGATCCCTGACTGGCACCAGGACCAGTTATGTCTCAGAACTATCTCATAAACTTCTAAAATTTTGGAAAATCGATTTTCTTGCAAAAGCGAAGGCAAAATATGCCACGTTGAGCCAAAATATCATTTTGTTATTTGGACATTCACCTCAGCTCGTTTTCTGATGCTGTGTTCAGGCTCAGCTGCTGCTTAAGAGCGAGCCAGAGGAATTGTGTGTGCTGTTGCCCACTGGAAGGGACCCTGACCAAGCCACAGAGGGTGAAGCTGTATTATGTAGAGGAGGGCAGTGCAATTTCTAAGGGTCACTGCTGTTCTGGTGCAGTGCAAGGGTTTCTCACACATTATCCTCTCCTGCACAGCAGCAACAAAAAGTGCAATGAAAAGAAAAGAACGCTGCAGTGCTTTATTGTGATACTATTCTCTCTCCTCCCCCTTGTTGGTGGTAGAGCTCTGCACTCAAAATTCAGATGCAGTTCACAGTTGGTGTGATAGCAGAATAAACTGTAGGATTAAAATATTTCTGGATCTCCCTTTTAAGTGGTTTCCCTTCTCGCTATGGCATCCTTGGCATTCCTGGGGATGGGATTTGCACTTCTGTGCTCTGTTGCTGCAAAGTTAAGCCTATGGCAGTGACATTTGGAGGAGGGAAGGGAGGTCATGTTGAGGTGGAGTAATGTCAGAAATCCCTTGTGTTTAATAGCTTTTTAAAATTAATAATATGCCCACTACAACATGAAGTAGTGGAAAGAAAAAAAGGGAAATACAAGAGTATATATAATTGAGGTTTCTGAAAGTCCTTTTGGAAGTGCTCCCCCTCCTCAGATTTGCAGCAGCTCCCTACAGCTGTTCCTTAGTTGGAAGAGGTTCATGAAGTATTTTTTCAAGACAGTTTTTTTGCCAGGAAGAGATGAAAATCTTAAACCAAAAATGTCTTTTAACTTTAAATTTGGAGTTGTTGTCATAATGTAATTCTTTACAGAGCTGCCAAAGAGGTTTTTAAAAGTGCTATTTATACATGTGCACTGAAAACAGGAGCACACCATGGCTATATGAATTAATTTTCTGGTTTTGAAGCTAGTAATTAAGGTTGGGACAAATGTTCCTGCTTGTTGTTCCTCCTGCAGTCACTCTTGTAAAACTGAAGGAGAACACTGACATGAAAGCCCTGTTGGTGTCATTACTGCTGGGCTACTTTGCTTTGTGGAATGTCAGCTCCTCTCTGGTTAGAGGGACATTGTGTAAGGCTCTTAAAATCCTGCTGAAATCCCTGAAGCCTGTTAGGGGATCCCTCATTAAAAATGCTGGAAGACAGTCTAAAGTGTCACTCACTGTAGAGAATGAGCTTGTTGACAAGACCACATTAAACCCAGCACTTTTTGCAAGCACAGTTTGCAAACCCAGAGAGACAGAGCGTGATGTGTTCCTGCTTCCCTTCTTGTTTCTGTCTGGATGGAAAATGGAAAAACACTCTGGGTAAACTATCTCATGTTTTCAGCAAGAAAAAATAGCTAAACTTCAATCTAGACTTCATGTACAAGAGAGGAGGTTAAAAAAAAGACAGAAAGGCCTGGTTTGTAGGTGTATATTCTTTTGTAGCTCAAAGACAATGTAAGATCATCCTCAGGATGAAGTAGGAAGTACACAATTGCTGCTAAGACAATGCAAGTTGAAGGCATGCCACAGGAGGAGAAACCAAGAGACTATTTCAATGCAAATGTCCCTATAAAATACATTTTTCACCAGGAAAAGATGTGGATAGCCCCGTGCTTCATGTGTGTATGATACACTGCGGTAGGAGGTACAAATATTCCCAGCACAGGTAAAGGGAGATACTTCTCTGGATCGAACACAGGTGTCTGTGAGAAGCATCCCTACTGATGTGAGAACAGATTGTGGCTGTGGAGAAGAGATCCTTCTGAGCACTGGCCCCTGCCTGGCATCACCGAAGGAATTTGGCCAGACCTGTTCGGTCATGAGTCAAAGTTGCGCACCCGAGTCCCAAATGACTGGAGCTATAAACAGTTTAGACTGATTTTCAGGGGAGTTCAAAGATGAATAATGCATCTCTTCAGGCTCGCAAGTGATCTTTTATTCGCAGAAAATCAAAGAGAAGTACAAATGCAGCTGCTGGCCTTGGGGAGGGGAGTCTGACTGCTTGTCATTCACAGCAGCTACCAGAGGTGATGTGACATCTGAAAGGAAGAGATGAAAGCTCCAGGGCAATTTGTTAAATAAAAACCACCTCAGTATCTCTCTAAATAGCTGATAATCAAAGGTGCAGAATTCTATTCTGCTGTTCAGGGCTTCAATAGCAAAAAGAGGAGCTCATAGGCTACAACCTACAAAAGTTTTTCTTCCACAACTTCATGGAAATTTGCTTGTAGTATCCATAGAAATTTCCTGTGACAGAATTCCTAGTCCTGCCACTGTAAGTCTGTGCTGCTCCAGACACTCTGCAGGCGTTACTGAGTGTTTTGTCCATCACTGCAGTCCATTCTGTTTGGTTTGGTGGCTAGAATTTTGTTTTAGCCACTAGATCCTACACTATCCGGGTTTGTATGGTTCAGGACTGGGATCTGAACACAAGATGAGAATCTAAACTTGACCCTTCTGATTCCCAAAGGTAGGAGGTAGGAAAGGATACATGTCTGCCTGAAAAGTTCCTGCCATAACTTCAGAACTTTGCATTTAATTACAGGACTATTTTTGCCAACAAATCAAGGAGGAAAATAGTTTGCTCTTTAGCATTTGTGGCCTAAATAGACAGTTAACCACAATTCACATATTTCTTAGCACTTTCAAGTTTTTCTGAAAAGATGTAAATGCCTTTCCTTACTCTGTAACAGTAAATTTTTTATTCCTGTCATGAGAAAGAAACATTCCCATGTCCCGCACTGGGAAATGAATTCAAATCTGAAGGCAAATTAACAGATCAATAGTTAATCCTTCAGTGCATCCCCTCTTTTGCATTAGCAGAGGCACCAAAAGGTGAAGGGTTGAAGTGCTTCTCACGCTGTTTGCCTTTCACAGGCCTGGCTCCTGTGGGATGCCAGGACGTGTGTGAGCCCTTCTTAGTCGTCTTGAGTTTTCCGATCAACAACAGTTGCATTTTGACAAATCAATAATGTTTTAGAAAGTTTATTGATTGGTACAAGAAGCTCCACAGTGGCAAATATTAAAAATTTATGGTGCCAATACTGAGTGATGAGAAGTAGAATCCTTTATGCAGAGGGGTGTTGCAAACCTGTGTTGTCCTCTGAGTCCCCTGGGAATGGTTCCCAGAGAGTCTTCTGCTCCCAGCACCTGACCCTGCCAGTGACACTAACCCTGTGCTTCAGGAAGCCAGTGGCCAAAACCTTACTGGCTTAAAATCTGAGCCACAGCCTGGTTCCCTGGACCAAGCAGCATGCAAATAGCACTATGTGCCCCCACACTGTGCACACAGCCCAGTCCTGCCCTTTGCCCTCTACAGTGTTTTTCCTCTGGAGAGGACCTGCCAGGTGGGCATTTCCATGTGCCTCTGCTCCCTTCCTTCAAGTTACTTCTTCAGTTGATGGTCTCCCTTGGATGCAAGGGACCAAGTGCTAGTCTTGGTTTATCAACAGTGATGTGGAGTTGCCATACTATGGGCAGCCAGGAAGGACTTCAGAGTGGAGCCCCTCTGTGTCAGTGCTGATGGAAAGTCCCCATAACTGTGCACTCTCTTTGGCTTCTTGCCTGCCCCTCTAGGGAGGGTATTTCCACGTGGAGTTAGTCAGAGCTGTTTGTGTTTTGCCATGTTCCCATGGAAATCAGCATCCTTATCTCATCTATTTGCTTACTGGGCAACCAAAGCAAATTTCACGAAGCTCAGCTCACCTTGTCCAGCAGCTAAAGGTAACGGAGAGAGGAAGGACAATAAAGTATCTTGCTGGGTCACTGGAGCAGGTGAGAGCAGAACTGGGAAGCCAAGGTCTGGGCCACAGGCTGAGCTGAATGTGCCAGCACAGATACCACGTACTTTACTGAGAGGATGTGATGACTGCCCTGTTGAGTATAATTTCTGACTCTTACTGCTGGGATGAAGCTGGACTCCCTCCATACAGTGGCTAAGGTGGATGGAGAAATATTACCTGGAGCCTGAGAAATAGGAGTGTGCAAGGCCAGCTTGCCCATATTTGCTCCTGCTCAAAACCCACCTCAGTTTCTGGCAGCTGCTAAGAGACAATTTAAATGAGAATGGGCTGATCTGCATCCCCCATTAGAGATGTGAGCAGGGCCCAAACAAGTCTGCTGAGACCATAACCCAACACCCAGGGCCCCTCTAGAGAGCATGTTTTACATCCTTCTGCCTCCCTTCTTCCCGATATACTGGATCAGAGTGAAGGCAGGAAGCTGTTAAACAAGACCCAAATTTTAGTGTTGTAATGGGAAAATGTTTGGGCTAAGTATTAAATGTGTGCTGAGTTAAATAACTTCGAGGCTGGAAGAAGAAGTGGCTGATGGTCAGAGCTGGCAGTTAGAGGGCTTTTGAGTTCTGTTCCTCTTCCTGCCAGTGATTCACTGTATGGCTCCAGGCGAGACACGTAGCCAAGCTGGAATATTTTCTTCCAGCTGCAAAAGAGCAGTAACGCCAAATACAAGGACGGCCTCTGAGGTTTAACTAATTCCACTTTATGGAAAGCCTCGAGGACCTCACCAGGAAGCTGCTGGAGAAAGGCAAGTGTGACAGCATTTCATACTGCTGTTCATAAACGAGCTGCACGTTGGTGAAAAGCACAGGTTGGTGCTGGATTCCCTCTTTAAACAGCCCTGATGGAGTGGGTTGGGATATATGGGAACAGATGTGAAAGCACAGCAGGAGAGACAGCAGCAAACTCCACTGCTCTTGTTGCTGCATCTGAAGGTGTCTGATGTACCAGCAAAGAGCAAACTTTCCCTGCTAAGAGTGTTGGAGAGGCTGGAGAAAGCTCAGAGAGGTGTGAAGGTTGCTTTTATGCAGGGGGCAGAAAAGCAGGAGCCAAGATGTTTCTGCCAGGCTGCAACAGCCCCGGCGATGGAACCCGAGAGCGGGTGCTCAGCATCCTCTCTGGGTTTGGTGGGAAGGGCTCGGGCACTGCCCGGACCGGGCAGGCGGTGCGGCCAGGGCTGCTGCGGGGGGGCGCCTGCCTGTCCGGTGCCCGAGGGAGGGGGCCCATTCACCAGCGGCTCTGTGATGGAGCCTGAGGCTCAGGGGCCATCCAGCCGGGATGCGGCCGCAGCCCCAGCACGGGGGAAGCTGTGGGACACAGCGTTCTCATTCACCAGCACGGGGCTGGCAGGGGAGAGGAGAGCCCGCCTTGCCGCAGGGGCTCGGGGGCCCTGCACCCACAGCGCTCCTGTGCGGTGCAGGGAGGGGCTCCGGGCTGCGGGGAGCAGGGCTGGGCGGGCGGGGAGGCGCTGGGAAGGGCGGGATCTGTGCGGAGCCCCTTGGAGCGCCGGGCGGGGGACTCGAACCCGGGGCCCCGCCGTGGCCCGGCCCGGCTGCCAGGGGGCGCTGTGCCCGCGGGGCGGTACCGCGAGGTGCCCCGCCCCCAGGGGAAGCCCCGCCCCCGGCCGTGCCGGCCCCGCCCCCGTGCCGGCC
>WBMV01004760.1:2026584-2068021 GCA_013396655.1 Campylorhamphus procurvoides
GTCCATTGGGATCTCTGTGTCCCCGGGGGTCCGTGTGTCCATTATAGGACCCTGTGTCCATTGGGGGTCCGTGTGTCCCCTGGGATCCGTGTGTCCATCGGGGTCTCTGTGTCCCCGGGGGTCCGTGTGTCCATCGGGGTCCGTGTGTCCATTATAGGACCCTGTGTCCGTTGAGGGTCCGTGTGTCCATTAGGGGTCCGTGTGTCCATTTATGGGGCCGTGTGTCAATTGGGGGTCTGTATGTCCATTATGGGGCCGTGTGTCCCCAGGGGTCTCTGAGTCCCTTGGGGGGGTCTCTGTGTCCCTTGGGGGGTCTCTGTGTCCCTTGGGGGGGTCTGTATGTCCCCGGGGTGCCGTGTGAGCACTCCACTGCCGGGCCCCCTGGGAGTGGCTCTGGTGCCACTCAGGTGTCCCTGGGCTGGGGATGGCCGGGCTGGGGTGGCTGCAGGACACCATCCTCCTTCATCTCGATGTTTGCCGCTGCCCCGTGCGTTCAGCTGCCGAGTTTTGGGAAGGAATCGTGGCCTGCAGGGTCCTGGGGAGCAGGTGCTGCTTAGGGTTTCCCTGCTTGGGACAGCAGGTCCGAGGTCACAGGGCACCTTTCGGCTGCTCCGCCGCGGCTCTTTTGCTTTTGGTCTCGTGAGTGTGAGAGGAAGCAATGATACTTATTTTTTCCTGCTGCAGTGTCGAAGATCCTGCGCCCCTGTGGATGTCCTGAAGCGTTGCTGGGCTGAGCTGGTTTTTCAGGTGAGCGGGGTCACGGTGTGAGTCGGTGCCCTGCCCAGGAGCGTGGCCAGCCGTGTGGCTCAGCAGGGCTTGGTTTTGCCATCCCCCTGCCTGCTGGGGCCAAGCAGAGCCGCCTGCGCTTCCTACCAGGATGTGGCTTTTTCTCTTGCCATAAAGCTGAGTGAACAAGCAGCAGCCTCCCTGAACCACTCTTTGTGGACAAAGTGTGTTTATAAAACGGAGGTAAAGGTGAATTGTTTATTTCAGCATTAGCTTCCAAACCTGTCTCCTGTGAAAGTCCCAGGGGAGTGTCACAGCCAGGCCCTGTGAGCAGAGCTGTGTTTCAAGGGAGTATAAAACACAAACAACTCTCCTGAAATGGTTTGGGTTGCAAGTCCCCAGAGTGGTTGCACTTGGTGGGTGAAAACAAGCAGGAGGCATTCACCAGGCTGCTGTGTCCCACAGTCAGTGGGAGAGAAAAGATGCCAAACAAAACAGGAAGCCTTTGTTGGGGTTATAAAAACTCTTTTAGTTTAAAAAAAGCCATCTAAAAGGAGAACCATTAATTAATTGCACTTGAGTGTTTTGGGGATGCTTTTTCTAGCTGAGTCTTCAGCTTCCTCTGAGCTTCTCTGGGTGCTTGGATGTGGATATAGGACTCAATTCTGAACTGGCATGGTCCTCATTTGGATCATTGCAGGAAGGCCTGGTCTTCTAGATTTACTGACAAAGGTGGTGTCCTGGTCACAGTGCTGGGCCTGGTATCTATAAATGTTAAATTATTTTATTGTGGTCCCCTGATCCTTAGCCCAGTGCTGTGTTTCAGTTACCTGTTGGGTGGTGCAGGCTCCCAGGGTGGTTTTTGGTGTCTTCTGGATGCAAAAATGGACTTGAGGAGTCCTGAGGAGATGGGGATGGTGCCTCTCTGTCCTCCCTTCATAACCACCTTATTCCCAAGTGGCACTGAAGCAGTATGAATTCTACCTGGTGACCAATTGGAACAGGCTGATGCAATGTGGGACTAATATATAGGAGGCTTCTGGGGGGTTTCCACTCTCTTCAAGCGTCACACATCGGAGTAATTGAAAGAGAGTGCATTTTGCTGCACATAAATACCTTTAGAAAGTGATTGCTTGCCCAAGTGCTGGCTTGATTGCCCTAATTTTTCTTCCCTGCTCTTGCTGCTAGTGCATCAGGAAACATGGCACACCAGGTGTCCATCATGACCGACTGGGTGCTCCTGGGGCTGATCGCGGCGCTGGTCGTGCTGCTGCTGCTCACGGTCTTCGGTTTCGTCGTGTACTCGGGGCTCTTCACGGAGGTGGTTGTGAGTGCTGGCTCCCCTCCTGTCGGCACCATGACGCTGGCCTACAAGTTCAGGGTAGGCCCCTATGGAGAATCCGGGCAGCTCTTCACGGACGGCTGCAGCATCTCCTCGAAGCTCTGCTCCATCGGCGTCTACTACGACAACCCTCACACGGTAAGGTGTGCCCGGGGAGCCCACAGGCTCTCACAGTCACCACCCGGGTTCCCAGCTCGGCATGCTCCCTCATTGTGTTTCAGGCACATGCAACTCACCCTCTGTAGGTGAACACTGCGGTTCGCAAAGGTCTCTCAGGTCTGCAGAGGTTGCTCTGTGAGGAAAGGCACCTGAAAGCAAATGGGTTTTTGGATAACCCTGACTGCAAGGCATTGGGCGAGCAAAGCTTGCTGTCTTCTGATGGCCTCTGCTGAATAAGTTATCAGCGGGTTAACGGATCTGGTTATGGAGCAGAGGCCAGTGTTCATGACCCCAAGGTGAGACATTCCTTGACAGATTTCCTGGCTGCTGGAAGTGCAGTCCTGCTGGACTTGCAGCTCTGTGATTGAAAGCAAATAGTCTCTTCAGCTCAGTCTATTCTCATCCATACTCCTTCTCTTGTTTCTAGTGCTCTCATGTGTTTCTGAGCTTCCCTGTAGTTCTTCCATCCCCTGAGAGTTCTTACTGAAACCTCAGGTGCTGCGTGCTGAGGGCTCCTGTCTGATGAAACAGTTGCTCGATGATTCTCTTCAGGCTGAGAGGTGAGCAGAAAGTGTGCTGCCTGATGGCTGTCAGCCAGAGCCAAGTACTTTGATGGGAACAGTCCAAGACAAGGAACAAACAAAAGTGCATGAGAACTTGCTGGGGAGTGAGGATGGGTGACATTGGGGTCTCCAAATAATGGCATGTGGGCATTTGTCTGGGGCAGACAGCCTGGCTCCCCAGTAATTCTGCAGTAACTAGTGTGACCGTGGAGGAATCTGTGGGGTGGAGGGACAATAGAGTGGCCAGCAGCTGTGCGTGTGTGCTTGGGCACGTGTTGGATCTGGCACAGGGCACAGTGCTTGTGCTGATTGCTCTCACCCAGTGCTTCTGCTCTGGGAGTGGCTGGTCCTGTTTCAGAAACCCTATTTTGTTGCTTGCAAGATTGTTTTCCTAAGGGTTGGACCTCCTTCAAGGTAATTTGTCCATGAAAATGTAGTGCTGAGAGAACAGGAAGATGTTGGAGATCAGAAAGCACTTAGCGTGACTGTGCTCAGTGGAGCCTGGTGTGCTCAGCCACCTTGTGTCTTTGTATCCTGTGATGTGCTGACTTATCTTTACCTACCTGGATCATGGCAGGCAGAGAAGACACTACAGTGCCACTTCCTGGCCTGGGAAAAATGGTGGCAAACAGGACTTCTCCCCTTGGGATGCGCTGGGCCAAGGCTTGGACAGTGCTTTGCACACTTTTGTGTGGAAGAAGTGTCCTCTCTGGAGCAGGAGTCACGGGGAGTGCCTGGTATATGAGGGCCCACATGGTCAGAGTGGCCATTTCACTGCCACTAATTTGTGTCCTTGTCCTTGTGTTGAGGTTCTTGCCTGGAGCTGAGAGTCCTGGTGCTGCTGCTTGTTCCCAGTGGTCTCTGGGGGCGGAGCAGGGCAGTCAATGCTGTTGGAAGGGCTCAGTGTCCATTCCTAGTGCTGTCCTGCTCCAGGGACCTGATGTGGACGTGCCTGTTGTTGCCTGCAGACCTTCTGCTGGCATTGTGGCAAGGGCATTGCGCCTTGCCTCTTTGTTTGCCAGAGCCTGGGCTAGTGAAAGCCTGTACTGCTGAGGCCCCCAGATACAGATACAGATAAGGATATTTGTGGTAAGTCTTGCTCTGACTGGCACAGAGAATACTTTCCCTGGTAGGACCAGGTGAAGCTGGGAAGGTGCAGCTTCTACCTGACTCTGAAAATCTGAGCTCTCCATGCACAGTCAAGCTGCCTTCCTGTCTATTTTCTCCTCTTCCTGCATCTGTCGCATCTCTGCCCTCACATTGTGACTGGAACAGGCAGTGGGTCTGCTGAACTTCTCATGTGGCCATCCAGGGTTTTGTACGCAACTGTTTCTCCTTGTGGCAGGAGCCTAACCTGCCCTCGAAGGCTTGGCAGGCAGCCCCATGGACCTTGCCCTTCTCTGGATGGGCTGCCCTTGCTTGTGACATAAAGCAGGTGACACCTGCCTGAACCTCCTGCCTCTGTAGCCACTGTGGTGGCTGGGACACAGCAGGGCTGTGCAGAATGTGACTGCAGTGCCTGTGGCTCTGCATGGGGATCTGCCTTCTATGACCATGGTGTCAGACCTCAGGCTGCTGGAGCAGCTGTGGTGCTGGTGGAACCTTCCAGAGGCTGTTCTGTGGCTCCTGAATTGATGCCCACAGAGATTCATGTCTCACCAACAGGCAAGTCAGGCCAGGCAGGGTGCGGGGAGTGAGGATGGCTTTGGGCAGATGGCTGTCTTGCCTCTGGGCAGGTGAAGAAAGGGTCAGTTTTGGGTGGGTCACTGGGCTGGAGACTGCAGCAGTCATACCTGGCTTGCTGACTCAGGTACAGAGCACCTCAGACACCTCCCATGGGGTGGTGTCCCTGTGTTGTTGTATCCACTGAGCCGTGATGGCATGGGAGATGGTGTGTGTTGCTGGCTTCTTCTTCCTGGAGGACCAACAGGGTGGGATCAGTCACCTAGACTGCCTTTCCCCTGGAAGGAAGAGATGACCTCCTCCTCTTCCTCCTCATTCTCAGAGCTCTCCTGACCTCAGTGAAGCACCCTGTGGCAGAGCTGGCCCGCCCAGAGCTGGCGACCTGCTGCGGATGTTGACATGTCTCCAAAAATAGGCCCTTTGTCATCAGGCAGCAGAATGTGCTGGCTGTGTCCTGCAGCATCCCTGGCTGAGTGCTGGCGGGCTCTGCCCAGACAGCCACCCCCAGCCCAGCTGTTGGCCAGGCCTCTGGGGGGTTTGGTGCCCCTGGAAAGGGCTGGTGACCAGCAGATGCCATGTGGCAATGGCTGTGCTGGTGGACTTGTGGTTGAAGGAAGCTCTGCCTAGGGGAGAGGGTGGGAATGCCAGAGCTGGAGAGCAGTGTCCATGTGCTGGCTCTCAGCTGGGAGTGGGGCTGGGGGCAGCCCATGGCCCTGGACCGTCTGGGCTGCCTCAAGGTCATGCCAGGCCTCAGGGCAGCCACTGCCACCAGCATCCCTGGGGCTCCCTGCTGACTCCTGGCTGTCCAGCATTCACACGAGGATGCTGCCTGAGTGCTGCCAAACCCCTACCAGCAATGTTTTATGTGTTTTAATGGACAAGATTAATATTAATTTGGACTTTTTCCTTTTTATTTAATATTTAGCAGCCCAGAGGACTTCTCCCTCCTTCTCCCACCTCTGGCAGGAACAGAAATAACTCCTCAGCAAGGACTGGATGTGGAGGGCGGGTTTGTGCTCAGCTCCAGCCAAGCTCCAGCTCATGTAGAGCTGTAGGCACATGCCAGGGTCTTTTTGCCTGCAGTCCACGTGTTCGTGTGCTCAGCGACCAGCCTGTGCCCAAGTGTTGGATGGATGAGGCCAAAATTCTCTCTGCAGTAATGGGTTTTGCTCCCATCAGCAAAGCTGCCAGATAGGTTAACTAGTAATTTCCAGAACTGTGTTGGAATGCTTGGGGGAAAAAAGGCTTTGATCAGCACCTGCCTATGGGAAAGGACAGGTTTGTTAGGGAAAGGTTGGTTTTAAGTGGAGTATTTCCTTTCCTCCCTTGAGATTGGCTTTGCCAGACAGGAGAGAAGGCAAATCTGCCTTGCTGCTGCCCTTGAGAAAGCACCTATGGTGTGGTGCACTATGAAAAAGAAAGGTTAAAGGAGAAGGGAGGAAGCGAATACATCTGGCCCCAGTGGTGCTGCACTCCTTCCGACAGTTGCTCTGGGGCTGAGATTGAGCTGTCTTTGTTCAGGACATAAATGGAGATTGCATATTTAAAGGAATTTTATCTTGATTTCCCTTATCTCCTTGATTCATCTGGGTCTTTCCCCATGGATGCCTTTTACTGCTGCCTCTTGCTGGCTTTGGGGTGGATCTGCTTCTCTTTTCCTGCTTGGAGCGTGGATGGATGCTGGGCACAGCTCTGTCTGCAGCTCCCTCTTGCAGCGCAAGAGGGCAAGAGTGAGCTGTGAGGCACATCCTCAGCCTGATGGATGCTGCTCCACAGGCTGTTTTTCTTCCTTCCGTTTACATCTGCTTATGTTCCCTCTCCGGGATGGTCCTGTCGTGTGGTATCAAAAGGTGTTTAAGGGAAAGGCAGGGCAAGCAGTGTGGCGAGAGGAGTTACACTGCAGGAGGAGGCATTGGTGAGCTTTATCACAGCAAAGTTAGGGATGAGATTGGGAAGTGCAGATCAGATTATGGTATGGCATGGGAATGGGAAGTGGTAACAACATTGACCTTGTATGCGCCCTCTCTCTGCTTCGTGTTGTCCCTGTGAGAGCTTTGTGACATTGAGTGGTACTGAGGGTATTGGCTGGGTTCTCCTGCCCCCTCCCAGGTTCCTTCCCAGTGCTGTGGGTAAGCTTGAACTCAAGTGGGGGGATTCTGTTAAAATCCAGAAATGAAACTTGTGGCCTGGGTCAGCTGGAGTCCTTTGGGCCATCATTGTGTTGGGAGCACACCTCTTCCTGGACTGGGAGCCCTGCATGCCCTGTCTCACTGAAAGGCATCCCCAACTCTGGAAAGGAGCATGTTTTACATTTTGCATGTTGTTGGGGCCCAGGACAGAAGTGAATGTTTCTCTTTGTGTTGCTACAAACAGCTTGATGACTGCCTGTAAGGCTTACCTGCCTCTGTTTCCCTCCCTTAACACTGCCATACTGAGTGTACTTGCTTAGGAGGGAGCCAGCAGCCCCTGGATTTCTCTGCAGCTTAGTGCTGGTGACCTGTGCTGGTTGGTGGTGTGTTCAGGTGGCTGTCATGTGACATCCTTGGGGGTGGGGTGGAGGCAAGCCGAGTAAGTTGTGGCCACATCTCTCAGCCCCCTCCCTGAGTTTCAGAGGTGCCCTGCAGATGGGGATGGTGGTGAGCACCTCTCAACAGCTGGGTCTCAGATGGGGAATCAGGAGAGACACTTCCTGCAGTGACTGTCACTTGTGACAGGTTTGGGTGAGCATCTTGGTGGGGTTTAGTTTTTCTCTGCTGCAAGTACCTCTGCCCTCCAGGGAGGGATACAGCACCTTCCCCACTGGGCTTGTGCACTTGGACTGGGAGGAGTGTAGATGGTTTAGGCCCGGATCAGCCTTGTTTAGGACCAGACACCTGCTTTGGTGTGCCAAATAACACTGGGCTGTTGCATTTACCTGGTTCACGGTGGTTTTCTTTCTCCATGCTCAGCAGGTTGAACTTTCGGCCAGATTAAGCCTCTGTCTTCTGACACTCTGTCTTTCCACTTCAATCAGGTGTCTCCGGAGAAGTGTCGCTTTGCCATAGGCCGAATCCTGAGCGAGGGAGATGCAAAGCCATCGGAAGAGCAGATCAAGCGGTTCCAGAAGTACGGCTTTAAGATCTTCACCTTCCCTGCTCCCAGCCATGTGGTCATGGCGACCTTCCCATTCACTACACCACTGTCCATCCATCTAGCAGTGAACCGTGTGCACCCAGCCCTTGACACTTACATCAAGGTAAGTGAGTGTGGCATGAAGACCATTGCATGTGTTCAGTGGGCTGTCAGAGGCTTCTCTTCCTGACAGCTGATGGGGCTGCTCTGACGTGTCATCTCTTGATGTCTTCCCTTGGGCACTGCCATCAAGATCTCCTCCTTTTCCAATCTGGCAGGTAGTTCCCCAGTAGGGATGTCCTTCCATTCGCTCCATAGATGCAGGAGTGTCTTTTTTGCTGTTTTGTGTTTATGAGAAGCAAGTTCTTGTCTAATGACTTGCTGCTCCTCTACTTAACGCAGAGATAAAAGCTGATTTTCCCCTTGAGTCTCATTCTTCTTGTTAGGATCTGGCAGGTATGTGCCCTTCGGTGTAATGCTACGTGCCATGGAACTTCTGTTTTGAGTGCCAGTCTCACTCATGAGGCAACACTCGTGTTCTGCAGGGACAGGAGGAGAAGTTAGAAACTTTCTGGCCTGTGGGCTTATGAAAATTTTGTTTCAAGCAATACATTGAAATTTGTGGCCCTTGACCCTGGCTGGGCAGCTGGCTGCTGTGGGCTGTGTTTGCCCTTGCCCTTGAGTGGAGCAGGTGGCCATTCCCACTGCTTCTGGTCTTTTCGAAGCCAGCTCTGCTGCCTTGCACTGTCTGCCAGACCAGCTGTGGCAAGGGTATTCCCAAGCAGTACATCTGACACAGACACCTCCAGATCCAGACTTCCCAGAGAGCAAGGAAGGTCCTGGCCAGCTGAGTGATGGAGGGAAGGAACTGCCCTACCTGGTGTGGGAGGATACTGTGGAGGGGCCGGCGCTCAGCCCTTGGCTTATCTGACTGTCGAGTTCTGACGCTTTCGTTTGTTCGTGTTGAAACACACTATTTATAAACTTGCTTTTCCTGGCGAAACTCCCAGCCTTGTGGGGGAACCGTGTGAATCCCTCCAGCCTGCGCTGTGCTGCAGGATGGCTGCTTGGGTGCCAACCCTGGAACTTCACATGGGGGTTCTTTGCCGACCCTCTCATCTCCCCTGGCCGCAGACAGCTGCCTGCTGGTACCGGCAAAAGGTGATTAGGTGAGACCACCATCTCATGCACCCTGTGCTGGAGGGCTAGTGGAGAGCAGAACCTGTTCCCCATTCTCATCCTCCCTCTGTCCTCTGTGCCTCTTCCCAGAGCTCTGGCGGCTGTTTTGCTGCGGGGGGTGCCGGGCACTGCTGCCAGCCCTGCGGCGGACGGAGGGGGCTGGTGTGGGTGGGAGCATCAGGTTGGCTGTGTGGCTGACGCTGCCTTACTTGGGGAAAGGTCCCAACAGCGCATCTGTCGCATGAGGGATGAAATTGTTAGAGCTAAAAAGAGAACCACGGGTTGTTCTGGGAGCACCTGGCAGCGTTTAATGGGAGAGGCCAATTTTGAGTTAAAATAACCAGAGTTGTACGGAAACACGGCACCCGTGGCCATGTGCAGAGGGAGAGGATGTGTTTTGATCTCTGCCCTAGTCCCAGCAGCACATGAGACAGGGTGTGTGCCTCTGTCTGTCCAAGTGTCCTGCAGCAGAACACAGGCCCCCTGCCCATCTGCCACTGACCGTGGGGACACAGGCAGGGAGACAATGGGGTTGCCTTGCCAAGTGGAGCAGAGGGGAGTGGGGTGCTGTCACTCCTTGCATGCTGCACTGTGGGGATGCCTTGTCTTTCTTTTTTGTGGCATGGGGGACTTTGGAGGCTGTTTGCAGCCGTGCCAGCAGCATCCCTGCCATTTCTCCTGCATTGCTGCTGCTTCTCCCTTGGGCTGGACTGCCTGCACCCCTGGGGCTGTGCTGGCACTTCCTGTGGTGGAGGGATGGGGAGGGAAGGAGGAAACTTTTATGGAAACAGGTGACCTGTGCCCGCTTGGTGGTGGGAATGGGGGTTGCCATGGAGACAGCTTCTCCAAATAGCATCCTTCATCCCACCCCCAGAGCCCGGCTCCCTTAAGCAACCCGAGACAGCAGCGAGACAGATTTTCTTTATTTATTTATTTCATGCTGTGCCTGCTTTGAGAAGGGCGCTGTTAATGAGAGCCGGGGGTCAGGCCTGCTGAGTGCGGGTCCCTCCACTGCCCTCCCATCCCGGCAACCGAGGGGAGGAAGGGGGTGGGATGGCAAAAGCCAGGAGACATGAAAGAGGACTAAGTGGCAGAGATGAAATACCGGCTCTCATGGAGAGAGAGGGAATTAGCTGAAGTGGAGGGAGGATGACATGGCTGCCTAGTCATAGAAAGGAGGTGTGAGAGAGCAGGTGATGGAGAAGGAGCTGGAGGAGGCAGGGAGAGGGTTGGAATGTGAGGAGGGAGAGTGGAGGAAGGTTTGGAGATGCTGAAAATTAGGGAAGAGGAACAGGAGGAGAAGGGAACTGGATGGGGCTGTGTGGGGCGAAGGAGCCGAGGGTTTGGGGTCCAGCTGAGAGAACTGGACAGCGAGAGGTGGAAGGGAAGTCTGGAACCAAAGCTAGAGGAAGCCTCACCACAGCTGGCTCTCTGGCAGCCTTCCCACGGCATCCCCTGAGGTTAACTTGGGGACATCTAGTGCCAAAGGCTGGTGGATGTGAGGGAGGAGTGTGGCTCCTTCTGAACTTGCTGGTACTGCATGGAAGTTACTGGCAGTGCTCATGGCTCACGTTTCCTGAGCAGTGAGCGTGCACTGGTGCTGACTTTCAGCAGTCTGGGCTTTGTGTTTCCCAGTCTGCTGCTGCTTCAGAGGGACAGAAAAAATTAAAAATAAGAAACTAGATTGACAGAGGCTTCTTTTATTAGGGACAGAAGGGAGATGGGCTGGCATGGAACAGGATGTGTTGTGCATCTTTGCCCCCCATGTGGGGCTCAGGGGCTGGCATTTCCATGAGTCTCTGGGTGCAGGCACAGCTTTTGGGAACTCTGGGTAAATGGCTGCAGCCATCCCTGGCAGGTGAGAGGACATCCTTCCCCTGGGATGGCAGGTTGGCAGCTGCTTGCTGGCTGGAATCGCCTTTGGAGAAGCCCAGGAGAGCCTGCTGGCTTGTTAGTCTAAGTGTGGGCTATTTAAGGCATAGACTGGGGTTATTTAGTATCCCTCGAAAGCATTTCTTCCTTAATAACTCCTGCTGATGCCTCTCCCTGTCTCCGGGCAGCTCTTCCCAGCTTTCCTGGGGTATACACTCCTGTCCCATGACACAGCTGCCTGTCAGACCTGGCAGTCCCGACTCCTGAGAGCAAAGAAGAGCTTTGACAAAGCACTTCCCTGCTGGGGACCCTTCCTGACAGCTCTGGGGGCAGGTTATTCCCCTGTAACTTCCTGCCATTTCAAGGGGCGTTTGTTCTGGTTTGGGTATAATGAGATCTCTGTGGTGGGCTGTGTGTGTCTGCATCTCTCTGCATCCATGCTGGCATCCAGTGGGCACTGCCAGGTGGGTGGGCTTGAACCTCCCAGCCCCTGGATTCCTCTGACAGCCGGAAAGGTGGCTGATCTCGTCTGAGGTGGAGCTGGCAGGTGTCTTGCCACTGCAACCCTAGAAAAGTCTGGCTCAAGCTGGCCTTGTTCTATGGGTTTTTGAGTGAGTTTTGTGCTCTCTTCAGCTAAGGAGGATGCCAAGTGGAGGGATGGAGGGATGCCAATATCATCCTGACTGCCTTGCACCCTTCTATGAACCAGAGCACCAGCTGACTGGCCTCAGGCTCTGCCTAACTTGGAAAACTGGAGTTTAACCTCTTTAGATGGTCTTGTGAAAGTATACTCCAACTTCAGCAAAACCTCCAGCTTTTTCTCTTCCCCTGGGCTCTGTATTCATGCATTCCCCACTTCTCTGGGCTTGTGAATCACTCCTCTACAGTGCACATCTTGGGCAGCAGTGGCTGGTATGGGCTCAGTGATACCAGGGAGGATTTGGGAGGTTCTCAGGTTGGCTCCTGCCTGACACAGGCTGTCATGTTCTTCCACACCTCCTCTCCCCACAGGGGGAGCAGGGTGCTCCACAAGGTGCTAGAAAGACATGGCTTGCTCCTGTTTTCAGCCAGGGAAATGTGTTATTTCTTTGACCGCTAACTTGGAGCAAGTTTTGCTCCACTTGTCAGCTATGGCAGTTTAGGATGTAGTCACCTCTTGCCTCTCTCTTTGCTAAGCTAAATATACAGAGCTTGTAAAGTCCTACACTGTCATATTTTCCAGTGTTTTCCATATTTTCTGCTCTTAATTCCTGGCTTCTTTTTTCAACTTTTTTTTTGTACCTGTTTTCAGCTTAGAAAGTTCTCTGACTTGTCAGCAGCACAAATGGATGCTTTATTTCAGCAGTGATCTTTTTGCTGTGGCACACAGATCTCTGGTGGAGATCTAGTCCCTTGCCACAGGCCCCCCAGTCATGGTTTTGTTCTGAGCCAGCTAATAGCACCTTCATATGTGTGCCTGTCCTTTGATGGAGTTGTAGTTTCTCAATTAAAAATGGGAAATGATGGCAAGTCCTATGTCTTCTCTGAGCTTGATTGAACGGCACAGGTGCTGGTTTGTTTATCAGTCAAGCCTGCCTTCCCCACAAAAATAAATCATGTTTGCCAACAGGATCTGACAGCTGTAAACGTGTGTTGGTTGGCATTCATTACGCTGGTCTCCTTTGCTTCCTGGTGATCTGGTCCAGTTGCTGCCATCCCTTTATTTTGCCTTGGCTCAGTCTTTTCCTGACCAGCCTGTGCTTGCCAGGGTTGGCTATTTTCCCATTGAATGTTGGCAGGTACAGGCTGTTGTCTCTCCCGGGACTTTCCAGCATCTCCAGCTGGCCAGAGATCACCCTTTGACATGCAGACAGCTTGTCAGTGGGGACTTCAGCATGCTGAAATGTGTGTTATCTGGGCCTTTGAGCCATGTGCTATATCTTCTCCTGGAAGAGCAAACATTTCACCTGCATCCTCTGCCCATGTCACCTGGCTTTGTCCTAAATTCAGTGCAGAAATACTCCCTGAACTCTCCTCCCTTCTCACTAATGCCACTGGGGTTTCCCCTGGCTGTCATGTCCAGGATCTGTACCATCCTTCAAACTGTCCTCTTCTACCCAGTGCCCTGAACATCTCCGTAACGTGGATGCCTTTCTGTCTGTGGGGGACTGGGAGCCTACACATGGTCCTTTATGGGAGCTGAGCCTCAGTGCCCAGCACCCTTATGAGTATGGCTGCACCTCATCTTTCTCCTCCTGCTCCCCTGACCACACTGCTGAGGCTGCTGGCTTTGTTCAGATCTGTTGAAAATCCTTTCCTCCCAGCTGTTATAAATGAAGGTCTGTGGAGCTGCATTCCCATTCCAGAAGGTTTGTGTTTTAAAGGCAGAACAGTGAAGTGATCCTTTTGCGTGTCTGTGTCAGGAGGCTTGGATTGGGAGCTTTGCAAAAAGGACTCAATTATTGGGATGTTTTTCCACTTAAATTCTTTCTCCTGGATGATTTAGTTTATGTATTTTGGGCTCTGTGCATGAAGCATTTTTAAATGCCAGCTTGTTGTGTGTGAGCAGGCCGGGTTGCAGTCTGCACGTGCGTGAGATCCGATCACAGTGGCAGCTGCAGATGATCAACTCCCACCTGAATTTTCCTCCAGAGGTCTAGGAAGTACAACAGCCCAGCCCTGTCTGCTGAGGCTGCTCTTCAGTCACAACTTCATTTGTCCTCATGAACTTCTTTGATCTCCTGCAATGCGGGGATCATGGGTTGAAGACCACTGTCCAAGGTAGAGCCCTTACTGAGCCAAGGCCACTCAAAGTCTCCTATCCAGGGAGAAGGAGGAGCAGGATACCTTTATCCAGAACTTAGAACCACCAGCCTGGGGCTATGCTGCCCTCAGTGTCTCATCATGTGGTCCTGGAAGGACTCATCCAGATGACCTTCTCCCTCCTTGTGTCAGTGGGTCACTCTGAAGAATGTGCCTGCAGCTTTCTGGGAGATGGAGCTCTCCATTCACCTCATGCCCTTTTCCCATGCCCCAAAGTGACAGTGGGCATCAGTTTGCTGAGAGTGTGCTGGGGAGAGAGGTGGTGCCTCAGCTGCCTGGCTGGATGGGATGACCTTCAGTTTAAGCCCATGTGCTCTTGGAAATAGGTCAGTGGAGTTCCAGGAAGACAGGAGCTTACCTGATGTTATCTGGTGAGCGATCCTTGCACACCAAATAACAAGGGGAAAAAAGTCCTGGAGAGTCATAGAGGATTTGATGTGTCTAGCTCACATTGATGGCAGGGATAAGACCAGAGCTGACAGTCTGACAGGCTGCTGGGCCCTGGGCTGGCAGGCATTTGAAGTAAAGACTCCAGGGGTAGTGTTTTGGGAGCCCTTGAATGGGTTCCAAGCCAGGCTGTAGGTCGGGTCACATGTGGCTCATGCACTGTGCAGGGACCATCCCTGGTTGCTCACCAGCCTGGTTCATATTGAGGAGGAGCACTGGAGTGACTTGGCAAGCAGGACTGGAGAACACCTTTGGCTGGTGTGTGCTCTCTGCCAGGAGCCAGTGAAGCTGTGAATCTTGGACTGGGTAGGAGGAGCTGGCAAAGGGTGGGCAGTGTGATGCTCCAGCTCCAGCCTGTCCAAAAGGTGACATGCAGCAGCAGGAAGAGGAAAGGGACCCTGAGGTGTCTGTGCCTTTGCAGGCACGTTCATCTCTCACTGACCTGCACTGACAGCTGGTTTTCAGTGGGCTCTCTCTCCAGCAAGGCCGCTCGCTGCTGGTTGGCAACCCCCAGCTGCATGTCACATCACATCAGTTCCTGTGTTCGCAGCGACTTTTATATATTAAATATTTTTAGCGACAAAACCATCCAAAATGGTTTTAGTCCTGCGAGTGTGAGTGACCTTGCCTTCAGCATGGAGCGGGCAGGGGGAGGGCAGGATGCCCATGGGCTCAGCCCGGGAGCTGAGCCAGGTGGAAGGGAGTTTTGGTGGGCAATGTCATTTAACACCACAGGGACCTTTGGACCATGCTCGGGGTCAGCTTGTGCAGTGGAACAGGTCCGTTTAACCTGTGTCTGCAGGGAAACGTGCTCCTCCTGCGCGGCTAATGGAACATATGGGGATCCGGGGCTCTGCGTCACGTCTCCTGCCACTCGCGGCAGGCATCCCTGCTTTCCCGGTTCTCCAGAGGAAGCTGGCAGCCCCTGGACACTACTCATCTGCTGTCAGCATCTCCCCGGTCCTTGCAGGCAGGCAGTGAATTAACACTGGCCGTGCTTCATATTCAGTGCTGGCATGGCCAGGCACACCAGTGAGCACTGGGCAGTGTGTGCTGGTGTCCCAACCTGTGCCAGCTTCTCCACTGCCTTGTGCCTGCAAGCACCGTTCCTCCTGCAAGCATGAATGTGCGGCTTCTGTTTCAGCTCTGCTGTTCTATTGCACGGGGGCAGGTGTAAAACTGCAGCTCTGACAGCATGGCTGCTTTGACCAGGAAAGGTTTTCTGACCAGCTTTGAGTTTTGGTAGTTACAAAGGCTCTTTCCCTGCCTCTGCAGCTGGGGCCATGTGTGAAATCACTCTTTTCCCCCAGATGTTTGTTGACTGCTTTCAAGAGTCTGTCCCAGCAGGAGGCAGGGGAATCCGGGTCCCAGGGAAGCAGCTGATGTGTGATGCAGGCTTCTGGTCACTGTGGCCTCCCCATTTCTTGCTCACGAAGTGGGAACAGACCAGGCTCTAAGAGACCTGGAAAAAGAGTCTGGTCCAGCCTTTCATGGGAAAGGGAGCATGGATGAGCTTATCTAGCACCCAATTGCATCTTGAAAACCTCTGGCGATGGGGACTCCACCACACCCCTGGGGAGGTTGTTCCAGCTCACAGCTCAGGGACTCTGCCACTGTGGGTGCTTTCCTGTGACATCCAGCATTTCAATCCTATTACCATCCTAGCTCCTTTTTCAGGGGTAGTTCCAAAGACAGCTCCTGGAAGAAGAGCAAACTTCAAGCACCTGCCTTCCCGTGCATGCCAAACTGTGTGGGCATCTCTGATGGCCTGACACCCAAAAGCCTGGCCCAGTGCTGGCTGTCAGCTGGTGGTCCTGCTGGGGGGCATTTTCATCCCAGGAGGTATCAGGAAGCCACCTCACTCTCCCAACTGCTGCTTTGAAAAGCTGGGAGAGCAGCCTTGTAATGACTTACCCAACCTTGCAAAATTATCACAGAGATGAATCTGTTCAGGCACAAAGATTTGCTCCCGTCTTGCCTTTGCAGTGGGGATTAATGATCATGGAAGAAGCTGGGGATATTTCATACAGCTGTCCAAGAGAGAGAAAGAACTGAAATGGTTTGCCTTGGGCAAGGAGGGACAGTAAAATACTACAGTGCTTTTCTGTCAGATCTCTTTATCGACTCAATCTGCACGTATGCTTTCCCCAGATGTATTTATAGAGAATCCCAGAGGATGCAGGCAGCTCAAAAGGTTTTCTTTGTCAAGCATTGGAGATGTATCCTGCTCTTTCCAGCAGTGACAGTGTCCCAAACCTTGGGGTCTTCCCTTCCTGACAGCTAGTCAATTAATACAAGGACGAGATTGATCTGCCTCTCTGCAATTGTTTTAGCCAAGTTCTAATGAATTTTGTCTGGACAGGTTCTTCCCTATAGCCCTCTGAGCCAGACCTTGCCAGCTGTGCCAGGCTTGAGAAACAGCAAAATGAACCCAATGAAATGCGAATCACCTTCTTAGAAATATTGCTCTTTTCCAGCAAATGCTGTTGGCCCAGATTCCCTGGCTGTGAAGCTCCCACTTTGAAACCTATGGAGCAGACAGATAATACATTTGAAAGCAGTGGCATTTTTACCTGCAGAAAAAGGACCATTATGCTGTGACTAACTTGCACTTTTTCAATCCTAGTTAGGTATAAAAAGGATAGGAAAGGCCCCGCTTTGAGATGCTCAGGAGAATGAAAACATTTCTCTTCTGCACTGAGTCAAAATATGGATGGATGACTCGAGAGGTTCGGTGGTGATCAGATCACAGGGATGAAAGAACAAAATCGGTTCTTGCTCCTTCTCATGCTGAGAGCTTATGTGCCGTTGGCAAGGCACAGGCTTTGGGGCTGCACTGGCGGCTGCAGCACCAGGGGGGCAGTTGAGCCCAGCTGTTTGCTCTGAAAGCAGAGGGTCACGCTGAAAGTCCCTTGGGGTCTCCTTTCGACAGGGAGATAAATATACACACACTCAACCCCCTGTCATCTGCCTGCCTGCAGCAGCTGCTGCCCTGTGGATGCTGTTTGAGTTGATGCCACTGTGTGCTGGTGGCCCTGGGCAGAGGCAGCAGGCTGTAGGTGTCCAGAACTGCCAGTCCTCCTGACCACAGCAGGTGTGGAGGTCTGTGGAGATGCCCATATCCTGGGGAGGTTTTCATGGGCTCAGTGTGTGCTTTTCCTCTCTTTTGCTGTTGCCTGGTGGCTGTCTCTCTGCCCAGACCTGTAGGGACTCACAGCTTTTGAGGAGTGGATGCAGGGAATGGAGAGGTGCAATGGTTCAGTGCACATCTACATACAACCAGTACATCCCATCCTGCTTTGAAGAACAAACACCCAGTGCTGAAATCTGTTTGTCCTGAGAGGCTATGGAAAATTGTGCTGCCAATTCCTGGCCTTCTGAACTCCTCTGGTCTGGTGAGGACTGGGTTCATCTTTGTGGTGTCCAGCTGCCTCAGCTGTTGCAGGGCTCTGGAGCAGCTTGCAGCTTGGTCTGTAGCTCCTTGAAAGAGGAAGGTTGAGCTGTGCTTAATTATTGGTTTGCAGGCTTTTGGAGAGTGCCTGTAAGCCCCCCGCTCTGGGACTGCTTTTGTGCCTTTTCCAGCATGTGGCAGCTTATTCCAGCCTGTGCTTCAGCCAAACCAGGGGAAATCAGAGCCTTCAATAAAAATGTTGGCAGTTTGTAACTCCACCGCCCATGCTGGGGGCTGGCAGGGATTACTCCAGATTAGAACTGCCCTGAGGCAGCTGATGGAAGTCTCCAGCCTGGTGGGCTTGTCTGAGCTTCCTGTGCTGCTTGTCCTGCTTCATCCTGACCGACAAGCCATCCCAAGCCTTTTTGCCGCTGTGGCCAGTGTGCTGAGTGGGTAATCATCTGGCCCCAGATGAAGGGGGGCACCTGGCTTCACCTGATTGCATAGGGATGAAGAAAGGCTTTCGTTCCCCTGCTGTCAGACCACAGTGGGCAGAGGGGCCTGAGCTCCTGGGGGACTGGCTCAGTCATGAATCAGTGCTTGTCCTCTGTCACCCTTGAGCTGACTTCTCTCAGGATCTGGTGCAACACCTAGTGATGGTAAGACATCGAAGGTACCCATTGCCCTCAAGAGTGGATCAGCAGCACCTGAGGAACCAGTGCCTCCAGCTGTGCCAAGGCACCATCCCTCTTCTTTATCTCCAACCCATCCGTGGTTTGCCTTTCCTGGGCTCCTCAATGCTGTGGTGAGTGTGAGGAGGTGGAGGCTCATGCCTAGCTTGTGCATGGGCTCATGCTTCCTGCTGGATTTGTTGGAGATCTGCTCTCCATTAGGTAGGGTGCCCCTGCTCTGTCAGGACTGGTAGGAGGGCTGGGGCTATAGTGCAAAAAAGGATGTGCCTCCAGCACAGAGGAGAGGAACAAACCCGCCTAAGAAGGGAGATGATGATGGGGAGTCAAATCTCTTGGGTACCAGAGATGAACTGTACCCAGGTTTCTGTGCTGACTTGGAGCAGAGCCTTGATACAGCTTTTGGGACAGGATCAGCCTCCTCTGGCACTGGGGTGGCTAAACAGAGACACTGGGACAGCAAAATGGAGTCATTGTTGGGGCTTGGGGTGTGCTTTTCTTCCAGGCCACTGACATCTGGATTTTGCACATGTACATTTTGCATGGCTGGGTTCCTCCTAAAGCTCAGCGAGGCTCTGCTGATCTGAGGCTGAGCTCCAAATTAAATGACACCGAACAGTGCAGCTTTACATTTCAAAGGCTCCGAGCGGAAGGATGCCCAGGACTTTCTGGCGCTGTGGTGTAATTGGGATGATTTCTTTTTCGGCGGCTTGGACGATGACCGCTGAGTGCTTGCTCCACAGACAGACAGTTTTACCTGTTCATCTTCTGCTAATGTGAGGATTTATAACAACACTACTGGGCTGAAGGGGGGTGACAGCACAGTGCAGTGAGGAGAGTAAGTTAGTAACTGCTCTGCATGCCTGACTGACTGCTTATCACAGTGATAACTTGTGAATGGGCACATGTTTGCAATGCAGGACCCCTGAAAACTTCTGCTTCTGTTCACCCCCTTTCTTACACCACCAACCAGAAGATCTCCTGGTGTATTTAAAGCTGCTAGAGTGTTTATTTCCCTTACCTTTTCAGCTCTGCGGGATGGATCCTAAGGCAAAAGTGCTGCTTGAAGGTCAAAGATGGAAGTGTAAGGCAGCTGAGAGAGTGGTTGGTCTGGGAGTCCTAATCCCAGCACAGCACTGAAGGCTGTTGCCTTTCAGATGAAACCCAAAGGGGGTGTCCTGGCCCTGTGGGGATGAAGAGGATGTGCCGTGGCTGATTACAGAACTGCCCTGTCCACAGCTGCCTGCTGGCTTCGTGCATTTGCTGATGGGCTCTGTTCCCACCCCGTGTGGTTATAAGGCATCCCAGGAAGGCTGGAGAGAGGAAAACCTTGGCCTTGTTCCCACTGTGGACACCTGCATTTTCACCCTGCCACTGGATGGCTGGTTACTCTCATCTACTCCTGTGGGTTTTATTTCTGCAGGGAGCTGATGGCAGCTCCTTGACATGCAGGAAGGTAGATATCTATCATCTGCTGTGGCCAGCTGCTCTGCTTTTCACGCTGTGCGGATTCACAGCTTGGGGTAACGTCAGCCCAGTGATACACTAACCAGACCGTGAGTTGGCAAAAGCTTATCAAGAGGTCAGTGTCAGAGAAAGACTTGCTCTGGTACTTCTTTGCTGCTCAGGAGAGGAACAAAGTGAAAGTGTCTGTTGTGGCTGCAGGAGCTGCCTGATGCTCTGGGCTCACAGTGGAGGAGGCAGACATCGGCTCCTCTCTGTTCTTGCATCTTGCTCGTCCTCTCTCACATGCATCTCTAGGTGCCATGTTCACTTGTTCCTCCCTTGCTCAGTTCTTGCCACGCTGAGAAGCCTTCACCTGCATCTCCCACCAGCTCCCCTGCAAAGCTGGGTCTCCTGGTGGGAGCTACTTTGGGACCCACAGCACTGGCTCAGCTCCGGCCTTGTGCTGTTCCATGAGGCTCAGGACCAGTGTCCAGATCCCTCCCCTCTTGCTGGCCAAGACCCAGCATCCTTCCTTGGACAGAGCTGCAGTGGGCAGAGCACACTTGCTACCCGTGACAAGCTGCAGGTGCTTGGGAAATGGCAGATGGGGTCAGAGATGCAGATATGCTTCCCCAAAGGCCTCCCCATCCTCCAGGTATCCAGAGCTTGAGGAAGGACATCACAAGCACTGGGAAGAGGAGGGATGTCCTCCAGGTCTCAGAGGGCACTACTGGGGGTCTTTGGCAGCTCTGGAGGCTTCAGCATCAGCTGATGTGCTGCCATCAATGATGTTACACAGAGCTGTGTATGGTTTGGGGTACCTGGGAGAGCAGAGCAGTGGTGGAGATGGGGTGTTGGCTCCCTGGCAGGCACAGATCTGGAAAGCTGAGTGGCACAGTGTGTCTCTGGATCGTCACTGGCTCATTGAGCACCTCTGGGACCTGGAAAGCCACAGGCATGTGGAAGGGCAGAGTACGGCTGGGCTCTGTCCTTGCCTAACTGCCTCGATTTCACCTTCTGATTGATCTGCACAGTCAAACTGATGATCCAGTGCTGGCGGAGGAGCAGTCGCCAGACTGCAAAGGTCGCTGGAAGCAGCTGCTCCCCTCACCTGCTGCCTCTGTTGCCGGCAGAAGAGCCTGGCTTTGGAGGCACTCGGTTTGTGTCCCTGCTGGCACTGCCAGCCATTGTCTCCCCGCACACTCAGCACACCGCAGCATGCTCAGCAGGGGCTCTCCTCTGCAGACCGAGGTAATGAGCCCCCTGGGACTCTGTACCAGGGTCCCTGGTGGGCCAGAGAGGAGGAGGTGAGTGCTGCAGAGGAAAGGCAGGCACCCAGCCTCACCTCGCCGTGACACCTCCCTGTGTCTGCTCTGGGCAGGGCGGATGGAGAGGTTGGTCAGCACGTGCGGCCACCGAAACAGCGTGTCCTGGCTCGAGGACACCTGGAGCTGTCCTGAGGCCCCTGGTGAAGTTGCCTGGTGCCACTCATTCACCTCCCTTACCCCCTCCTTGCCTCTCCTGCATCCCCACCTCCTCCCGCATTGCAGGCAGCCTGCCTGTCTCTGTGCCATTCGCTTTCTGCCGCCAGCACTGTTTGTTTGTGCTGGGGATTTCCTCGGGCGAATCGTTACCGCCGCTGGCGTGTGGTGGCTGGAGGCTCTGGGGGCTTCATTAGCCGAGCTCACCGGAGGAATTGTCACACCAGGGCTTGACAGAGTTTCTGGCTCTTTGCCTTTGGACTCGCAGGATTGCCGCCTTTTTGGGGAGAGGTACAAGCTCTTGGACATGGGAGTTTGAAGGCAGCTTTCCTGGAAGCCTGTGGGGAAATGCCTCTTGTTCACTTATACACATTCAGGAAGGAACTTGTCCCAGGCTCTGGCTTGCTTTTAAAACATGGGGATGTCTGTCCCTGGGGCAAGGGAAGGAGGAGCAGGCAGGGCAGTGAACTGAGGGTGAGCAGTGGTCCATGGGTGCGTGTCTTACAGCAGAGAGCCTGGGCAGGATCCCTGTCACCCAAGTCAAGCCTGGGTTTCCTTGAGCAGGAGCTCAAGCAATGTTTCTCCACTGTTGGCTGCACTTATCTGATAGCTTGGAAGATCCTTCTGTCCTGGAAACTTGCTTTTTGACATCAGATCTGCCAATGTGTTGTACTTGGGATGTGCTTATGGATGTCGTGATCAACTTGCCTATTCCTCCTTAGAAAACCAGGCTGAAACCTGCTTGATCTTCCTCTTTGGTGACTTTCCTTGCCTTCCAAATGAGGCCAATAAGCCTGACTGGAAGTCCCTGTGGGTGGGGAGGGAAAAGACTATTTTGTCTGGGAATCAGGCGGTTGCATCTTGGCTTTGCCCTGAGCTGCTGGTGGCTTTATCTCTGCAAGTTCAGCGAGGTTAGGTTCTTCAGCTTCCCTTTTTGGCTTTCTCAGCTGTGAAGGGATGGTGTGAGGCTGAGCTTAGCTCATCGTGAAATATATTCCATGTAGCCTGGGAACTGGGGGCGTTGCAGAAAGACAAGGTTGTTCAAGGAGGTAGGAAGGGACAGCAGGGTATTTATTCCACTGCACCATTTTCTTCCTGGGGGTATTAATGTGACATGTGTCCTGAATTTGTCCTGGTGACAGACAGGCTGTGGAAGAGCAGCTGGAGATGCCTGCAGTCCAAAGAACAAGAGGAAAGGGTTGATATTTGGAAGGGACAGCCTGGTCTTTGGCTTGGGAGACTCAGAACTCCCACATACTGTGGGCACCAGGCGGTGCTGCTCCTGCTCCATCTCTGTTGCATTGGCTTTGCCACACAAGGATTTTGTCACAGGACCTGTTGCAGGAGAGGACATGTGTGAGAAAGCTGGGAATGAAAAGCCCCCACTGGACATCCCTGTTGCAGAAGGATAAGTGCTCAAGCGAGTGGTGGCCCAGGAGAAAGCCATCAAGGTGTGTTGGGAGTATCCACCTGGATGAGGAGCCCTCCAAGTTAACCTACCTACAAGAAACTACCTGCTGTTAGATGTCTCGGTTCAGAATGGGGCAGGTTACTCTAGGTTAGGGGTTACCCTCCCTGTGAGCAGGCAGATGAAGACACATTTCAAAGAAGCCTTTTTTACCTGCATGGTGCCCCACACAGGGTGGAAGGCTGTAGTGCAGTGGACTGCCTGGCTAGGGCAAGACAGGAGAATATCTTGGGTGATGATCCCTTTCCTGAAGGGTCCTGCCTTGACAGGAGACAGGGAAATTGCCACAGCTGCTGCTCCTGGCAGCCTCAACGAAGCAACAGAGCAGGCAAAGCGATTTAGCATCACTGCAGTCATCCGTGATGGCAGAGATCATGGCATCAGCCCCTTCAGCTTTGCGATTAATGCTGAGGAAAACATCCTCTGAGGGCTGGGAGGAGAGTGTTGGTCCCTGGAGATCTGGTCTCTGAAGCAGAGGCAGCCCTCTCCAGCTGTGGTCCTCCTGTCCCACAGTCTCATCCATCTCCCTTTGTGTGCAGCTGTGTGCTCCCATAGCAATGGAGTTCCTAGGAGTTGGGACACGAACACAGGACTGGTTCCTCAGGGGAGGAGAGATAATGTGGATTTACACAGGTTTCATCTTATAATGAAAATCCAGTGTTTGACCTTTCAGAGTGGTTAAAACCAAAGTCCCCTTTGGAGAGCTAGTGTGTAGCTGTAATGGGGAAGGTGGAGGAGAAATGGGTTGTGGTAGGGTCGGGTAGGAGGAAGAGTGTGAGAACATATAGTGGAGCTCTGGGAAGCTGGTGAGAATGGTCTGCCCAGCTGGCTTTGCTTACCACAGTGGTTACAGGAGCAAGGCAGAACTTGGGGAACATGGACAGCTGAGTCTTTAGGAAAATTTATATTTCTTAATGCGAAAGTTTGCTTCACTTCTGAAACTCTGCTCCAGGACTAATTACTACCAAATAACCATAACACCAGGGGGGACCCAAGCCCCATGAATTGTGTGTGTTTGCACCATCTGCTCCTTATTCTGCAGGTAACATTTCCATGGTTGAGGGCAGTAGAATGCATCCCTGGAAGCACATGGACTAATGTACCTGAGCATGTCTGGGCTGACAGCTTTGTCCAGGGCTTGTCCTTTCTCCACACTGGGGGCTCTCACTGCTCCTGGCTACTTTCTGTAAGGTTTTATGTCGCTGGGACTAGCTGCTGGTCTCAGCTCTGAAGATGGGGGATGCTCCTTTGTGTGCTGCAGGATTTCTCTTGCATCTCAATTGGGTGCTGAAAGGGGAGGAGGTCCAGAGCATGTCTGCACCTGCAGCGAGGCAGGGCTGGAGCTGACCCCCTTTTGTTGGAGGACAGGGTGGAATCTCCCACCATCCCAGGGGGGAACAATAGTGTTCATGACTGACAGCAGCTTCCAGCAGTGACCTGGGAGCCCGTGCCTGGTCCCTGCCAGCCTTCCTAGGGTGCTGGGACCTCACAAACCCTCCAACCCACCCGGGCTCATTCCCTTGCCTCTCAGTCTGGCCATGCCTGGCAGCTGCCACTATGCAGCTCTGGCCCTGGAAGAGCCAAGGGAGCAGCTGGGTGATTTGGCCCTGGGAAGCGCAGGCGGGCGAGGTGTAAATTGCATGGTGGGCTGCCTTCACTGAGGTGAAAATGAAAAACTCTCCCAGCCATCAAGCCCGGTGTTTCACGGCTCCCGTGGTACAAATGCCCTCCCACTCCCTCTCACTGCTGGGGAGAGGATCTCAGGGGGCTGATTGTCACCTGCCTGTCCCGAAGCCATGGTGCTGCTGTGTTGGCAGGGCCGTGTGTCCTGGTTGCAGGCAGGACAGGTGCCTGCTGTGGGAAGGGGGAATGTGCTAGTGCAGAGGGCAGGGAGGGATGCTGATGGCGTGGGAGGTGCTAATTGCCAGACGCTGTATTCTGCTACCTGGAGGATTTGTTATCCTTTGGCGAGATTTTGTTTTCTGCTGCTGTAGCGCTGGTGGTGCCACTCGTTCTTCCTGCTGGCTGACAGAAACGGCCTTTTCTTGATTGCAGTAATATCACCTGTTTCTGAAACACCTTGCAGCCCAGAGGATTTGAAAGTAAAGTGTACGTGTGTGGGAGCAGCCTCACCACCTCTGAAATGTGAGTTTCTCCAGGCTGGGAAGCAGCAGCTGTTCTGCAGCCCTTGGCAGCCTGGTGTTGGTGGCAGTGCCATGTGCTGGAGCTGGCTCTGAGTGCCATCACACCAGGAGGCAGGGCCTGCCCGGCTTCACGTGCACCCAGCTTGGGCTGCAAGCTGAGATGTTGGGGTTTCCTTGATGCTTGAGATATTACTGGTCTAAAGCACATCTGCCTGCCTCTCCCTCTAGCAACATGTCCTCCCTTCTACCCAAACCATCTCTTGGGCTGATGGCTCCTTCCCTGCCCCTGGCTGACTTCTGTCCCTTGGTGGGCAGCCCTAGGCACCCAACCTTCATCCCTGTCTCCTGTGGTCAGGCTGCAGCTCAGCAAGGAGGATCAGAATCAGGAGTGGGTTTAGAAGGGACCTTCAAAGGTCACCCAGTCCAGCCCCCTTACTGTGGGAGGCCTTTCACTAGACCAGGTTGTTCAAAGCCCCATCCAGCCTGGCCTTGAACACTTCCAGGGATGGGGCATCCACAGCTTCTCTGAGCAACCACTTCCAGTGTCTCACCACCCTCCTCACAGGGCATTTTTTCCTTACATCGTATCTAAACCTGCCCTCCTTCTGTTTAAAACCACTGCTCCTTTTCCTGTCACTACAGGCCCTGGTAAAAAATCTCCTTCTCTTAGAAGCCCCCTTTAGGTACTGAAAGGCTGCAATGAGGTCTCCTTGGAGTCTTCTTCAGGCTAAACCACCCCAACTCTGTCAGCCTGACATCTCTATAGGTGCTCCAGCCCTTGGACTGTTTCCATGATCTCCTCTGGACCCACTCTGACATGTCCACGACTGTCTCATGCTGGGAACCCCAGAGCTGGAGGCAGCATTCCAGGGTGTGTCTCACGAGAGTGGAGCAGAGAGGAAACATCCCCCATCTCCTCCCTCAAACTACTGTCCATGCTGATTCTAGTGTGGCCCAGGAGACTCTTGGCTTTCTGGGCTGCCAACGCACATTGAATCCGAGTTTGAAACCTAGGGAGGAAGGGATGCCTCTTATTTTTTTTTTTTGCTTTCATCATCTCAGATGTGGGTCCAAAGCAGTGTTTAACTTCAAGCTGCTCTCTGGGCAAGGAGAAATGGAAACAGGGACGTCCCTAGTGCTGGGTATGACACAGTGGGATGGCCCAGCAAGGAGTCTGTCCCCTGGCTGAACTGGGAAAGCACTGAAGGGTGCTGGATGCTGTGCAGACTGAATTGCAAAGCCTCTCAGGACTACCTAGTGCTCGTGTTCTAAGATAAGCAGGGATGACACACCGAACGTGGAGCTTGTGAGGAAGTGAGGAGGATGTGGCACACAGCGCGCTCCCTCCAGTCCTTGCTGGTGGCTCAGTTTCAGCATTTAATTTTAGCAACTGATTTAGGGCCGTTCAGCTCCAAGTGGCTTTGTTGTTTCTTAAAAATCCCTGGGACTGGAGCGTCCGACCCCATCACTGAGAGGATGGATGCCTCCAGCTGGAAGGAAGATATGGGGGAGTTGTGTTGTCTGAGCAGGCAGGAGTTGCTGGCGTGTGAGGACAGGGCTGGTGGGTGCCCTGGGGGTCTCCCCACACTCTGCCTGGCGCCAGCTGACTTGCCAGCACTCACTGGAACAGCCCAAGAGCTGGCAGCACAGGTGAGGGGAGGCTTGTGGCAGTGAGGGTGTGATGATGCTCTGACTGGTTGGGGGAATGCTGGTGAGACTCCCCAGATTAACCATCACCCTGTGAGCCGTGCCAGGAAATCATGGTGGGGAGTCAAAGGGAACTGTGGGGACAGAGGGCTTGTAGTCAGAAGCGGGGTGAGGACAGCAGCTGCCTCCCCACTGCCATCCCAGCAACCCTGGAAATGTTCTGGGATCAGCTGGAGTCTGATCGCCAGCATGCCTGGGCATGGCAAGGATCCAGAGAGCATCCGCAAGGCTCATTTGTGGTCTCCTAACAAGAGAAATTCTTCCAGCAGTGGGAGATGAAACAGATCCAGTTGGTGACATTTGAATTCCTGAGCTGACGAGCCTGACAGAGTGACAAAGCCAGTCCCTGCAGTGCCCCAGCTCATCTTCTGCTTCCCAGCAGGTGCTGAGGGGCACAGTGTGATGTGAGCACCCTGCTGCCTCCTTCTGCCTGTGCACAATTCTGCTGGGATTTTAATGACTGCAGGTCATGTCTCAGCCACCTTGCCATTTGTCCCATAGCCCTGAGGCTGCTCTCCTGCCCAGCAAGGGAAGTGGGGGCATCTTCTCTCTGGGAGTCTGTGCCATTTCATGGGCAGCTGATGGGGTCTGTTCCTTATGGACAGGTAGGAGGAGGAAAATTTGTGCTGCCGGAGGTGCCACCTCCTGCTGCTGGGGAAGGTCTCCCAAAATGCTCGTTTGGTGCATAATCCTTCTCCCAAAATGCTGTTTTGGTGTGTAATCCTGTTGTCCTTATTGATGCATGAGACCAGGGGATGCTCCATTCCTAGAGGGATAAGAGCAACCTGGAGGAGTTCCTACAGGGAGTCAGTGATGATTGGTAGTTTGGAAACAATGTGGGATAAAGGCTGGGTGAGATGCTGTTTCACCTGGGAACAAGGATGCAAGTGTCTTCCCTTACATACAGCCTTGTTCCCCAGAAGGTGGTGAGAAGCACCCCACTATGTTCCTCAGATGGGCTGAGAAGATGTTGGTGTCCTGGGAAGCCGTGGGTCTGACATAGAAGAGCATTCTGTCAGGACTGAACTTGTGGACTCTAGATGCATTTGCCTTTGCTGTGTATGTGTAGGTTGGCTGTATGGATTATGTGCAATGAATCCGATGCTTCCTGTGCCTGGTGGAGGGTCGCGCATGGAAATAGCTTTGTGTTCTGCGCTGCCACCTCGTCTTTGCTGGCTGTAGGAAGGGAAAGTTCCCAGCACAGGCTGAGGAGGGAGGTGGCACCACATGACCTTGTGAAGGGATGAGTCCCCTTCCTTGCCCTACTTACTGGTCCTGCTGTCCTAGCCCGCAGCCTGGCCCTGACACCGTGTCGGTGTCCCACTGTTCACCTCTCGCTGAGCTCCTCCGCCCGTGTGAGACAGCATTGGATTTGACTCCAGGGCTCTGCCTTGCAAACTCAGCATCCCCCTTGCTGCTCCATCTGTTGGCTTCGCGGCACAGCAAGCGAGGGGCTCCCTCCTCAGCGGCAGTGCAGCATTGCCTGTTGAGCCTCTCTGTTGTTTTGCCATGTTGTTGAGCCTTTGCTAATTCGCTCTCTGCTTATGCCTTCGCCTTTGGACTCTGCTCTCCAGTCTCTCTGGGTTGTTTCTTTGACTTGCAGCAGCTCTGCAGCCTTTCTCTCCGCTGGGATAATCCCAAACCCACTCTGTCCTATGCTGACATCAGCCTCTTGGTTGCACTTTTATACACTGTGCTTACCTGGTCTCTGCCTGCTTCCTAATCTCCTTTGGTATGATCACAAGGCTGATCTCCCTGACCCCCTCTGGATGATCCCCTTGTCCATTTTTTTGAATGCTCCTCTTCTCTATTTCTGTTGTCATGGCTCCCTATCTCACTGCCTTTGCCCTTTCCTTCAGTATTTAGGCAGCCTTATCCCTTTGTCCTGGGCTGAATGGGACAGCATTTCCAGCTGCTACCTCTGGGCTCCATCATGGGAATGTCGTCCTCTCCTGAGCCCACCTGTCAGCAGCAGCTCTGTAGCAGCCCTGCCAGGAGCTGTGTTTCTCTGGGAACAAGTGCAGAAGCAGAGGCCAGCTCACTAGCCTGGCTCCCAGCTTGCTCTGTACAGGCATGAATTACTTCCACAAGGTCTAGTTTCTACCCGTTTCCTTCTGGGGAAAACCCTGGATGAAATGGGAAGAAGTCAGGTATTGTAGCTGTCTATATGAGTGTGGGTACTGACAGTGAGTGTCTGGCTATTTCAGTGTCATCCCACCAACCTGGTGTCTGGCCATGGACTTTGGCTCTAAGGCCTCTGGTTCCTTCTTACTTCAGGGTCACAAAGCTGGTTCCCACCTCAGAAGGGTGGAACATTCTCAGCTCTCTTGTAGGACAATCCATGAGTATGAAGCATCATTTGGCTCAAGAGCCAGCCCAGGATCCTGCTCTTCACAGAGGTGTGCATTTTTATTCCTTAACAAGCCAAGATTCCCATATTTCATATGGATGGAGGGGGTGTTGTTTATGCTTTGGAGGAGTCACTACTATGGCTGTGTGATTGAAAGGGCAGTTGTAGCAGCCTAGATATATTGTAGGGAGAGGTTATGTCCCAGATCTGGTCTTTTGGAGTCTCATGATGGGCCTTGAAAAGTCGTCTTGGGATGTCTTGGAGGCCAGGGTGGAGCCTGGTTAGAAACCTCATATGAGTTTTGTGAAGGTCTCTTTGCTCTAAGATCCTTTGAGTTGTCCCCATCTGCATTAAGTGGTGGAGGGCCAGCTGGATGCATCCAAAAAAACCCTGCCAATCTTGGAGATACCCATCTCTGGTGTGTGTTGCAGTAACCTAAAATAACAAGACGAGCTGAAGATTGGCGGATGGGCTTGTGTTTGGTAGAGCAAGGGGCAGAGCAGCGGGGAGGGTTCCTGTCTGCGTTGCTGCTGAAAAAGCAGGAGTGATATGAGCCGCCTCTGCTCTGCTGCTAAAAACAGCCTGGCTTGTTTTTATTTAATACAGTTTTGATCTGCAGCCCTCAGTGTTTCACCTGCCCGCGAGTGGGAACTCCAGGCTCCAAGCGCCTTGGAAGCCCGCCTGTGTCCCTGCATGTCCCTGCGGCACCGGGATCGCAGATGTGGTTCCTCCTTGGCTGGAGGAGGAAATTGGGCCAAAAGTTAGGCTTGAAGGCATTGGGAGGGGATAGGTGAAGCTTCTGCTGGGGTAGTGTCTCTGCTGCTGTGGTGCTGCTGGGTAAACTGGGGCTCTGCACTGCCAGCTCCTGCAGACTTTCCCAGGAAAATGGACCTGGAAACTGCTCATGTGGGATTTTCTCCCTGTTTTGCTTGCGCAGCATCCTGGCAGCATGGAAGTGGCTCTTCAGGTATCCTTGCTGCCAGCACTGGGAAGAGGGTCAGTGTTGGCTCATGTTGTGGATTCTGCCTGGTGCCGGCTTTTGTCTGGGAAATAAATGATTCTTAATCACATTGGTTCACCTCAAGGGTGAAGGGAATCAGGAGTAAGGTCATGATTGATGTGTCCATAGAGCTCATCCTTGGAGAAGGGCCAGATGTGGCTACGGAGAGTCCCAGAGGGATGGGGACCCTGCTGGAGGATGTCTGAGCAAGCCACACCAGTAGGCTGTGAGGGAGGAGACAGGGAGGAAGAAGAAGATTGTTGGGTCAGGGAAGAAGAAGAGGATAGTCAGGGCAAGAGGGAGGAAGAGAATAGTTGGGGCAGGGAGCAGGAGGAGAAGGATAATCGGGGTGGTTGCAGGGTTAAATAAAAGCTGTCAGTGATTTGAAAAGGGGAAAGAAAGAAAACCTGCTGAAGAGACACTCTCCTTTCTCACCCGGCTTGCAATCAGCCGCCCCCTCTGCCAGCAAGCAGCTGGTGGGCAGGCGGGTGAGGAGGGGGTGGCAAGATGGGTCCAGCTGCTCCTCGGCCTGTCCCCGACACCCCAAGAGTCCCCCCAGCCCTGGCTCTGCTTGGGCTGCACAGCACAGGGGGACATGCCCCTGTCATGGGTCCCTGGCAGGCTGGGGGGTCTGAGGTCTTGAGGAGCACTGCCAGGGGGAGGTGGGGTGAGGAAGAGGAGGAGAGGGACTTGTCTGAAATGCCAGGAATTCATCTCCCACTCCCCCTGCCCTAGCCATTCTGAAAGGAGCTGCTTGAGCTGTCGGCTCCGGATTATATTAATTATCAGAGAAGTGCTACGCCTGCTCGTGGGGCTCTGCTGCTGGGAGGAGCTGGCAGATCTGTGCAAAGCAGCTGCCCTGCTCACCAAAAGCCCTTGCTCCAGCCCAGAAGGAGTGCACCAAAGCCAAGGGGAAAAGGGGGAAAAGAATCTCTCATAGTCCTCAGATGGCTGCTTACCCCCAGTGCCAAACCTGCCTGCCCTGGTGCGTGAGGGCTGTTGTGATAGGGAAAGCAGCACTGTGGTTTTGGAATGCTCCTCTCAGTGGGCCTCCATGTCTGTGGGCCAGGTGGGTCTGTGTGGTGGGGGGCTGCTGGGGTGAGGGTCGTGGACACATCCCTGCCTCATGGCTGCCTGCTGTCTTTCAGGAGAGGAAGCTGTGTGCCCACCCCCGGATTGAGATCTACAAGCAGGACCGCATCTACTTCGTGTGCCCCCTTGCCCGCCAAGGGGACTTCTATGTGCCTGAAATGAAAGAACTGGAGAGGAAGAGCAGAGCTGCTGCAGTTGAGGCTGAGGATGCCCAGACAGACATCACAGGTATCTGTGGCTTGCACAGGGGCTCCATCACTGGTCAGCATCAGCCCTCACAAGGGTGGGGTTCCTGGTGTCCCCAGTGCTGCTGCCTGAGCAGACAGAGAGGGACTGACCTGTGCCTACTCAGTGCCCAGCCACTGAGTGTCAGCAAGCCTCTTCCTTTCACCCTGGACTGATCCCTAAGGATCTTGTCCCCAGGGTGTCATGCTGTGTGTCGGGGAGCACCCGGGAACCCCTGTGGCATCTGGGTGAGGGCCAAGCTGCCACTGAGCCACTGGCCCACTGTTGTCAGTGCAGAGCTGAATCTCACAGCTTTTGGTTGCAGCTGGGCTTGTTTTTCTCTTTGTCATATACATCTTCCTTGATCTCATCTTCATCTGTTACATATTGGGACTGCGAAGAGCTTAAATACCGGGTTGCTGTAGCTGGTGGGGAGTTGCCTGAGAGCATCTGCTCAGCAAGATCTGTTGGAGCCTGGATGTATTCATACAGGAAGGGACCACAATGGCTGTAGGCGCAGAACAGCAGTGCTCTAGTAACTCAAAATGCTAGTTGCCATTGCCAGCCCACGTGCTCCCGTGCCTGTGAGATGTGGGAGCCAGCTATCGGAGTGTTCCAGGGCACTGGACAAGGTGCCCGAGCTGGCTGCTGGCAGGGGCAGCCACCTCCTCCTGCCCCACATCCTTGTGTAATGGGCATGAAAAAACCATGATGGCTCTGCTCGCTTCCCAGGCAGTTGGGTCATTTATTTTAACACATCTTCAGGTTTGGGTCGCTTTAATTCTTAATCGTGTGCAGCGTAAAAGCAAGCCTGGGAATTGCTTTCTGGGAGCTCTGTCCATTTAGCACTGCAATGAAGAGTCTAATTGGAGCTGTTTCCTGGTGCTTTGAGGTTCTGTATTTTCACGGTGCTCACTCAGCTCATCTCCTGTTTGCCTTGAGCTGGGGCAGCTGCTGTGGGCACCAGCCCAGCCTGGCCAAAGGTGCCCCAAAGCCCACTTGCTCTGACATCTTCCCATGGTTTTGGAGAGAGATGACAGGATCTGTGGGAGCAAAAGCAGCTTCAGGGTGGTGCCTTCAGTAGCTGCATGTGCTCCTTTGTGCCCTGCTCAGAACATCCAGGAATGCTGGGAGCAGCCACTGCCCTGCACACTGACTGTCTCAGTGCTTTTCCTGGGGTGCCACTGCCAGTGTCCCAGCAGTGGGGGAGTCCCCTGCCCTGCTGGAGGAAGAGCTGGGAAGGTTCGAGACAGCAAATGATGTTGAACTCTCTCACATGGGTAACCCCGGGCCAGGCTCCCTGGCAGCAGCTCCGGGCCAGCTCCTCTACTACCCCTCCCCTTCCAGCCATGTAGATGATCTTTTGTTGGTGCAGTCTGATGCAGTTTCATCTGCTGAGTCTGCACAAAACCAGCTTAAAATAATAATAGTAGCCATGAGGTTGGCCCTGACTCTGAGACTGAAGAGTTGTGCTTGACTGTTGCACTGTGATTGTCACTGCTGGGCACAGGTTTGGCAGGATGTCACAACCTTGCTCTTGCCACTGGAGAGGGCTGAGGATATGGCAACCCTCCTTGTGCAGCTCCTCCCTGGGGGTCTTGTAATCTTCTGCATCCCTGTAATATCACAGTGCCCCAGGCTGGCACAGCTGCTGACAGCTGGGGAGGGTGGCACCATGTAGGGAGGTCCTGGGCTTGTGCAAAGGGAAATGGTGCCCAGTGAGCATCCTTGTCCCACTGCCACTGGCCTGCTGACACCAGGAACTTGGTTTGTAGCCATCAGGCTGCCCCTGGTTCAACAACAGGGTCAAAGTCAGGTGGTAAGGTGGGAGGGGGCAGCTGGTCTTGTCGGGCTTGACATCTTGCTACCAAAGTCCTATGTGGGTTTTCTGAGCCCCAGTGCATGAGAAGATCCTGCTGGAGGGGGCAGGATCTCCCCTCTGCCCAGCTGCTCCCTGGAGATGCCTTGAAGGAGATGCCTTGAACACAATGCCTTATGGATTGAGACTCAGCCTCCCTTCCCAAGGATTTTCTGTGCTGGAATCTGCGCCAACCACCTCTAAGTTGAAGAAAGAGAAAGCTCCAGTCTCTTTTCCCATTTTTTTTGCTCTTCTTCCCTGGGCAGCTGCTTAAGGACCAAGCTCCACTTAGCCACAGCCCCTTCAACAGGCACGACAGCCATGAGACCTTCACGACCCAGCAGATCACAGGGTGCCTGTGACAGCTTTTGAGCTTTCGTCTACGAGCTGGAGGGTGGGCACAGCAATATCCTCATCTGCCTGTCAGTGTGACCCCCCCTCATCCCCAGTTGCATAGATTTGGGTGATTTCTTGATCTGCCTCAGCTCTGCCAGAGTTTCAAGTGGTCCTGCCCTAATGGAGGCTCAGGCAGTGCTGGGATGCTCCTGGAAGGAGGGAAGAGAGGGCTGGTTCCTGGTGGTTTGCAGTCAGCTTCTCTGGCTATGCAAACCCAGAGTTAGGGCTTTGACACCATGCTGCCTCATAGAGTGAGTGGAGACTGGGAAGGTGCTGGACCCCATTTCCTCTCCCAAATGCAGCTGAGGATAATCTATGCACAGCAGCCTTGGGCTCTTGCTCCTGATGTGGCAGCAGATGAAGCCCACTCTTCCCCCCTTGCCCAAAATACTGAAATAACAACACTGAGCATGTGATTTCAGAGAAAGCATCATGTTTGGTAATGCTCTGTTTGGAAACAGCACCTGTTGGTCACAGCCCTCGAAACTCCCTCCCAGCAGCTGGATTACACTTTCCTCGAATTAAACACTTCAGAAGTTCCAAGTGGAAGGTGTTGCCATTTCTCCTCACCTGTCATTGTGGCTGGTGCTAGACAGTACCAAGTGACTTGGATGTGTAAGAAAAGCCTGGATTTCTTTTCTCGAGCCTTCTGACCTTGGAGCACATTTCTCCGTTTAGGCTGTCATGTGTTGTCCTTGTTCCTGAGCTCACCCTGCAAGGTGCTGGGTGCTCTGACCAAAGTCAGTGGCCACAAAGGCTGTGGGACAGGGTCTCTGCTTTCTGCTGCTGCTCTGCACAGAGCAGGGTGCTGGCAGTTCTGCTGAGGATGAACACACTCAATATGCAAGGAAGGGGCCAGGGGCTGTGGCTGTCTCTGCAGTAATTCCATCCCTTCTTTGCGATCATCAGGGTCATCGGAAAGACAGGAAGCATTTTTGGAAGGCGGCTGATGGGTCTCCAGGGGGCCAGTGTCAATCACGATTAGTTGTTTTGTACTTAATTATTTTCTGGGGCTTTGGCATCAGCACGGCGCTCAGCGGGCCCTCGCTCCCGGCTCCCTCTCAGCAGCGCTGACCCCGCTGTGGTGCATGGAAGGTGAAAGCAAACAAAAGCAGCCTCTCGACACGGGCTTGCTGGCATGAACACAGATGGTTCCTGAGCACGTGGCTCTGCCCAGAGTCTCAGGTGCTCATTTTGCTGGAGCTGAGTCTGTCCGGCAGCATTCAGGTACAACTGAGGGTGTCACCCACTGAGCCCCAGTGCCATGGGGAGGTGCCTTCCCTGACGTGTTCTGCCTCATTCCTGCTTCCTTTTGTCCTTTGAAGAGCTCTGCCTATTCCTGCCTGCCCCTACATCCCAAGAAGAGGCTCAGCACACAGCTCCTGCTCTGCCTTCCTGCTGGTCTGCCTGCCCTGGCCCTTCTCCTGGTGGCTTGTGTGTGAGCTTTGGCAAGCATGGAGGAACTGTGCCCCCAGCAGCTCATTGATGTAGTGTTTAGGGGCAATGAATATGTAGTCCTGGGAGCACCTAGAGGAGAGCAATGCTCAGGTGTCAGTGTCACACTGGGGCAATGCAGTAGGGGAGCCAATTCTCATTCTGGATTTGGAAATGCCAGTACCTGGGATGGCACAGGGCTGAACTGCCTTGTGGGGGCAGCTCCCCACCAGACCCTTTGGCAGTGTGGGGTGAGTGGTTCCTGTTTCACCTATCCCCAGCTGATCTCTTGGAGTTGGTGGTTTGACTTCCCTTTTTCCTACATGGCCCTAATCTTGTGAGGCTCCTCAACACCCTCATGTAGCTTCAGCCCAGGTTATGTCTCTGTTTCCTAAATGAAATCTTCCTGAGTTCCATGTTCCTACTGAGTTACGGTGCAGTGGGATACACTGTCCTTGGAAGAGCAGGACAGAGGAGGAGTTTCCACAGGGTGGCTGGCAGGTCGCTGCATGCCAGAGGGAAAAGCTACACTGCATTGGAGTGCTGGTCTGGTTCCTGGTGCAGGAACTGGGCTTAAGAAGGTGGATGCAGGGAATAGGCAGTGGCTCACAGGGAAACCAAGCAAGGTGTTCAGGAGAGGATGGACAAGTGTGTGTAACAGCTGCTGGAAGCCTCTGCCTACAAGGTAAGAGCTGATCCCTGCTTGCCCTTCCAATGGGGCTTTTGTTGCCTCCTTGGAGCCCCCTGCACTGCCTGCCTGGCCTCCCTGAGCTGTGCAGGGACAGCTGGGTGTTCTGGCCACATCCTCTGCCAGAGCTGACCCCATATGGTCCCCAGGAGCAGCAGCAGCAGCTCTGTCCATCACCCTGCTCACCCCTGACATCCATCCTGGCCAGGCCAAATGGCCGTGCCAGAGCCAGCCTTGTCCTGTGCAGAGGAGAGCGAGGCTGCTGAAACAGGCAAATGTGCCAGCTGAGGCTGCTCAAACATGATCAGAAGCGACAGAGCAGTGACAAAGTGCTTGGCTGAAAGGAAACAGGACTCGATTTATTGTCACCCTTTGAGCGAGGGAGAAGAAGGCAGCTACAAGGGTGAGGACAGCAGTGCTTTCCCACGGTGGTGGCTCGGAGCAGTGTGTAGGTCAGCTTCATCCCTGTCTTCCCCTTCCTGAGCTGCTTTTCCTCTCCTCAGGAGCTTCTTTGCTTTGTGGCATGGGGTTATGTGACAGCTTCTGAGTTGAAATGGCCCCTGGTGTGCCAGGGGAGGGGTGCTGTGCACAGCTTGGGGAGTCGGTGTCACTCCTGTCCTGGGTTTCAACAGGACGCAAAATGACTGCGAATGACGTGAGCTGTCACGAAGCCGTGGTGGGAATGTGTCCATGTCACCTCAGGCCACCAATTTGGCCAAACTGGATTATTTCTTTTCTTGAGATCTTCACTAGAGATCTGGCAAACCCTTAGCTGGCTTCAAGGCTTGGGGGTTGCACACTCTCTTCTATCTCCCACAGCTTTCTGTCTTCCCAGAGGCTGCCCGCTGACCCACTGCCCTGCCGAGGTCCTGTCAGGTGGGACAGCACCTCCCACCTTTCTGCTGCCCACTCAGTGGCTGCCATCCCCCTCAGTGAGCGCCTCACTGCAGTGTGCAGAACATCCTTTTTAACTTAGAGTAAATGTAGTTTCCGTGTCGAGGTGCTCCCTGATGCTGCAGCGAAGGCGGTGCATGTCAGCGGGCAGCCGTTCTCTCCCATGCTTGGGGGGTCACCAGGCATTGCTGGGGTGCCTGCCCAGAGCTTGGCCTGTGTCAGCTGCCAAAGGGTTTGCACACTATGGCCAAGGTGAGAGGGTGGAGGCTCAGGCTCCTTTCCGGGTGGGATGAAGCCAATATGCCATCAGGGTGGGATGAAGCTGTGGGTGTGCTGTGTCTGTGGATCTTTTCTGGCTACTCCTCATCCCGCTGCCACTGCTCAGTCCTCTGAACAGCCGTCACTCAGCCGGCAGGACCGTGGGATGATGCTGCTCAGAAGGCAGAGGACTGCCATTTACAAGCAGTTCTGCTGGCAGCTGCCCAGGCTGGGAAGAAAAACAGCACAAAAAGGGATTTCAGGATGTTTGGAAGGCAAGTTCCCTCCTTGGTGGATCTCCTCCAGGAGATCAGTGGCTGCCACGCAGCTGGAGGAGAGGGAGCAGCCCAGCCTTGGGCATCCTGAGGGATGCTGGAAATGCCTGTGGGAGCCTGGGACAGCCTTGTGTTTGAAGCTGAGGATGGAGCTGCACCAGAAGGAGACAGTGTGGAGTAGAGGGCCCTCCTCCCCCACCTGGGAGCCTCTCCATGATCATCACCATCCTCTTTGCCACTTCCCAGCACTGTTGGTGGCAAGTTGCAGCCCTCCACCTGTACTGCTGCTGGGCAGGGCTCCTTCTGGTTTCCCTCCTGGGTGTGGAGCATGATCCTGTGGCAAGGTCGTCCAGCCTGGCATGGATGGAGGTGTCAAGAAGCAACAGAGCCTGGCACACACTTCCCACTGGTGCAAGGCAGGGAGAGAGAAGATGGAGCAGGGAGGGTTGTGATGGAGGAGCCTGCCCAATGTTTGCTGCCGTGTCGTAATTAACAATGTGATGTCATAATTAACCACGTGGATCTGTGATATCGTAATTAACAATGATTAACATTTTTTAGGAGGGTTTTGTCTCCTGGCAGGTTGCTCTGGCAACAGCGCCGAGCTGCTGATCTCAATCTGACACTTTCCTCTCCTTGTCGACTCCTTAATTGTGTTGTCGATGGAGCTAATGAGGCAGCGATCCGGGGAGGGGCCCAGGGGGTCTGCCCGGGCAGGCAGGGGCCACCCCCAGGGGGCTCGGTCACCAGAGATGGTGTGGGCTGGCAGTCAGGTGATGTGGGGAAGCGCCAAGTGGTCTGGGAAGGTTCCCCCATCCTCTGGCAGCCCAAGTCCTGCCTGCTGCTGCCCTGCCTGCTTTCACACTGCTGCCAGAGCTGCAGGGGAACCACGGAGGGAGTGGGAGCAGGTTGTAGGGTGCTGAAGGCACTGGGATGACCTGGCATGAATCTGGACATACACCTGCCTCTGACAGTGGCACATCTGAGGATCTTGGGTGTTCAAACACTGTTGCAGCTCCCCATCACACTCCCAGCACAGCTCCTTGCCCTGTTCCTGTTGCCCTGTCAGGGATGGGGTGGTCCCGCAGCTCTCAGGCTCTGCATTCTCCCTAAGGAAGGGGTTGCCAAGTCCTTGGTGTGTGCACGGAGAGCAGCCTTGGAGCCAGGTCATGGCCAGGTGATCAGGGCACAGCTGGAAGCTGGGGGTTGTTTGTTCTGACTTGAGGGTGCTGTAATTTCAGGAAGCTGCTTGTGTCCAGCTTCTTGTCTTAGCCCAGTCGTATCTCAAAGGCACAGGAGGTGATAAGAAGTAGGGGCTGGTCTCTGCTGTGGCCTGACATCTCTGAGGTTTCTGGTGCCTTTGAAGGTTATGGCACTCCATCCCAATGACCTCCTTCCCACAGCATTCACTCCCTCCCCTTCTCTTTCCATCCCAGGGGTCGACACCATGAGTGAGGCGAGCTCCATTAGCGTGGAGGCCACAACCGACAGCAGAGACACCTCGGTGGCCACCTCCATCCTGCTGCCCTTCCCCGCCAGCCGTGGCCGGGAGGAGGTGGACAACCGCAGCGAGCACAGCTACAGCGAGTCGGGAGCCAGCGGCTCTTCCTTCGAGGAGCTGGACCTGGAGGTCACCGGGGACGGGGAGGGAGCCCCAGGCCTGCTGCCTGACGTGGGCTATGCAGGCAACCAGGAGGTCACAGACAAGTGGACCAAGGAGCCCATTGCTGCTGAGAGAGGAGAGGAGTGAAGCAGAGACCTGGCTGCCTCGCCTCCCGCCAGGGTCTGAGTTACTGGGAACCAGTCGCCTTTCCCACCTCCTTCCTCTCCAGCCAAGAGATTACGGTTGCTGATTCCCCCCAGAACCTGTTCTCCCTCTTTGCAGAAAGGGTGTTTGACTGTTTTGGGGGTGCTGGGAGGTGGGGGGGTTTTCTGTGGTGCTCGGCGGTGCCGGGGAGGTGCAGGCTGGGGGAACGACAAATCGCATTTGCTGTTTGTGTGTGTCTGGGTGCGTCGCAAACTCCTCACAGGTGTCTCGGGGGTGGTGGTGGATGGTAGAGGTGTCCCCCATCATCTTTGCTGGTGCCCCTCTCACCCACAGCTTCTCTCTGCCACACCACCACGTTTTCTAGCACCAAAGAGCCGTGAGTTGGGTCGGTTGGGTTTGTTGCCCTCTTCTCTTCCCCTTGCTGAACAGTGGAAACATCCCATGTAAACGTGGTCCTCCTGGCACTGCCACGGGCGCTTTGGGGTCTCTAATAAAGTGGATGCTTTTCCTCACTGGTGGCTGGTGTGTTGCTGATTGCCTCTTGGCTGAGTGCGCCATCCTGCCCCGTGGTGGAGAGTGGGCTGTGGGTGGAGGCTGCTCGTTGGCTGCCCTGTGCCCCCTGACTGAGTCAGGGAACTGCCCAGGGGTTCCCTGCTGCTCACACTTGCTCCCTATCTGGGCAACCCTGTGGGGCCATGGACAGCATCCTCAGCTTCTGCAAACAGGGGGGAGCAGGGAAGTGTCCCAGTCACTGTCCCAGGCTGGGTTGAGCTGGAAGGAGGTGGCATCCATGCTCCTCATGGGAACATGCAGAGAGTAACACCAGTAAAGCCAAGTCCCTGTGCTGCTGCTGGGCCTCCTCCTGTGGCAGGGGACATCAGACTGCCTGTGCTGTCCTTTCTGACATCCAATCTGCCTAGTCCTGCCTCTGTGGAGTGCAGGCAGAGAGGGCTGCTCATGCTGGTCCCAGTTCCCTGTCCCCCAGCTTGGGACAAGGGAGCAGCCTGGACATCACTGCCATAGTGTTCCAGGACAATGCCAGGTGCCAGAGTACTTTACTGAGTGCCCTTGGTGCCTCCAGCAGCCCAGGGATTGTATCCCGGTGGTCAGAAACCAGGACTTGGTGTGGGGTTGCAAGGACCAGGGGATGCCTGGCTGTCCCTCCATGGTGGGAATGTGTCCTCCCTGGCTTGGAAAGGTCACAAGTAGTCCTCAGCTAGTGATTGACATGAGATTGTTCATAAATATTTTGTGTGCTGAGTGATAAAATATTAAACTCCTCCAGCCCACATGGAAAAATATTGCTCTTCCTGGTATTTATCTTTGTTGCCGCTTATTACAAAACTGCCAAGCCCCCTGAAATATTTATGCCTGGGTGAGGCTCTGGGGTGGTTGGAGCCAGGCAGCATATCCCAACGCTGCTGGTCCCCTAACCCCTCTGAAGATGGGGGCCAAAGAGGCGTTGCAATCATCCTCCTGACAGTGCTGAAGCAGCAGCCAGAACAATGCAGCCAGTGCCGAGGTGTGTGTGATCCTGGTGCCAGGTCTCATCTGCTGGGGGGCAAGCAGGACCATGGTAGTGCCAGCATCTCTTGGCACAGCACACCTCCCTCCCCTGCTCTCTGTCCCTCCCAGCCTGCAGTGGAAGGTCCCCAAGCCCAGGCACACTCCTCTCCCTGGTGTCCCACTCTGTCTGTGCTAACAGTCTTGAAGGGAGACAGTCTGGTGGGGTCTGGGGTCCTGCTGCCATGGGACTCCTGCCATGGAAGTTCTGGGGTATCCTCCCCAAATCAGGATTGCTGGGAGGAGGGAGTCCAGCAGAGCAGGTCTGACTCACTGCAGTGCCCTGACCCACAGTCTGCAAGAGCAGGAGCTGGCAGGAGGGCAACTGGGACAGGGGCAGTGAGGTGGTTACTCGGGGTGATGCCCCAGAAAAACCCCTATACCCTTTCTTGTCCCTGAGTCACAGAGCTCTCCAGGACAGCTGGGCTGCCGGCACAGGGACTGTGGAGATGCAGCACATCAGGATCCTGGGCAGCTGAATGGCCCTAGAAAGGGTTTGGGCAAGTGGTGGAGATCTGGAATGCTGAACCTTGCCAGTGCCTCTGTCTTCAGATGTCCAAAGCCTTGTCCAGCTTGGTGCTTGGACTGACAGTGAGTGCTGGGGGCTGCGTGGAGTGCAGGGGGGCAGTGGGGTGATGTTGGGCCCCTGGGCTCCTCCCAAGGGCTTGAGGAGCAGGGGGCAGGCCAGGCAAGGGGGAAACACACCTAGGGCACCAGCTTGTGGCTGTGGAGCTTGAGCTGGTGCTGGAACCCCTCTTATGGGCAGGGAGTGAGCTGGGGGTTTCAAGGCCAGGGAAGCAGGTGTTGAGCTGTGTCCTGCCAGGTCTGCCAGGGTGCAGAGCAGGTCCTGCCTGCTCTGGCCATGTCCTACCTCTACCCAGCTTGGATTTGGCCATCCCTTGCCTGCATCTAGCCATGCCTTGCCTGTGTCCTGCCTGGATGTGGCTGTGCCCTGCCTTCTCTAGCCATGTCCTGCCCGTGTCCTGCCTGTGCTGTGGCTCAGTCTGGCCATCCCTTGCCTGGACCTGGCTATGTCTTGCCCGTGTTCTGCCTTCTCTGGCCATGCCCTGCCCGTTCCTGCCTTCCCTGCCCGTGTCCTGCCCGAACGCGACATCTGCCCCTGGCTCTGCCCCAGCCACACCGGTGCCCTGCCCGGNAGCCCGGACACGGACACCGGCACCGGCTCCGGCTCCGGAGGGTCGGGGGTGCGGGCGGTCTCGGTGGCACCGGGGCCGCTCCCGCCGCCCGGCGAGGGACGCGAGGCTCGGGGAGAAGGGTCTGGGGAGTCCCCGTTCTGCCGGTGCCCCGACAGCGCCGAGCCCTGCCATGGGCATCCAGCGGGACTCGCCACCGCAGCCCCGGTCCGAGGCTGCCCGCCGGCACCGGGCAGGGAAGCGGCGTGACCGCCCGGCACGGAGGGGGCGGA
>WBMV01004760.1:2068092-2081555 GCA_013396655.1 Campylorhamphus procurvoides
GTTGGGGGCGGCTGTGTTTGGGCCGCGGCACAAACCGGACCTTGGGGCGCGTTTGGGACGGGGTGTGGGTCGCCCATGGTGGCGGGGGGCGCTGGGGGAGCGCCCCGGGAAGGCGCCTCGGCCCCACGGGGCACCGGGGCTGGCAGCCCGTGGGGCAAGGGGGCGGTGGGGAGGTCCTGGTAGAGCTCAGAGGCGGTGGGACCTCTGGGACCCGCGAGGGAGGGGACATTCCCCCTGCGCCCCCGCAGCACTGCCACTCTCGCAAACACCCCAGGTCTCACACAGCCCCGGGGCGCTGGGCTCGGAGGGGTCAGGGCTCCTGGCAGAGGGTGAGAAGCGCTCAGGGCACGGAGGAGTCACGGCCCCTTCTCACCCACCCCCCACTCGTGATGCGCTGTGAAGGGGAGGCTTCCCGCAGCCGGCAGGAGCTTCCCGCTGTCCTGTGGCCGTCGGGATGGACTTGGCTCTCCTCTGCCCGGTGCTTCACGTCCCCAGATGTTCTGCAGAGGTTGCCGTGGGCTGTCCCCCACCGGCACCACGCCAGGCCAGCTGAGCAGCTGCGGGAATGGCGGCAGCCCCGCTCTCGCGTCCATCGGGCTGGGTGATGGTTTGCCCTTCAGAGGAGCTTGGCCTGAAGGTGCCTTTCATGTGGTAGGTTCTGCCAGCTGCCCCAGAAGAGCTGGACCACAAGGACCCAGGTTGCAGGTGTTGCTAGACCCCTGTGTCAGGCTCAGCCTGCCACCGATGGGGTCCCATCAACAATCCATGTGCCTGTGCCCGTGTTTCCCGCTTTAGGAACCCCCAGGTCCCTTAGCATTCGCTGTTCGAAATAAGGCAGGGACTCTTCCTTGTCTCTTCCCCAAACTCATTCAAATTATGGGGTCAGGTAGTAGATGTCCTGAGACAGCTGGGGACTCATCACCAGCAGGCAGCACCCAGGGACAGGCATTTTGGGGCATGAAGGAGGAGGTCTGCGTGTGTCTCACCACCCCACCTCATTATGCCCTGTGTCATACTGCTGCCACATCCCCCTGGGCAGCACTGCCAGCTCCAGCTGCTTGCCAGAGGGCTCCTCCAGCACAGCCAGTGGCTGGCTTGGAGCAACATGGGGACATCAAGGAGTGCTCTGCTTCAGCTTGGGGAGAGTGGCTTCAGTAGTGGCTGTGGGGAGCTGCAGGGGGGCCAGCACTCACCAGCAGCACCCTCCCACCCCCTGTGCCCCCATGAGCTCTGCTTGGCTGCCGGCAAGCCCTTGGTCCCACCGCGGCACCAGCAGCTTCCCGTGCCAGAGCAGCCTGAGGCTTCTGGGCTGCCAAGGGGTCTTCTTCTCCCATGGCCCCTGAAACACCAGCCCTTTGGGACTTCAGCAGTCAGCTTCAAATGGGAAACAAATCTCTCCCGTGATTTGGGAAAAGACAACGGAGCTCCGAGGGGACTGCATCTCCTGCCAAAACAAGGCCTGCCTGCTGCAAAAGCCTTTGATTCCCCTGCGCCTCCATGCTTTCTGCAGAGGGAGTCAGCAAACCTGGCTCTTACTTTTACTGAAATCTCTGAATTTAGTATACAGGGAAGGAAGGGGCGGTGGTGAGAGAACAGACTCTGAAGCACCGTGGCTGCCAGAGCCCTGTGCGTCGCTGCTGGAGGATGGAGCCAGTGGCGAGTCCCTGCTCCAGCCCTGGTACCACGGGCAATCCTGGGGGCAGTGGTGGGGTGGGTGGGCTCCATGGTTATGGGATGGGGATTAAAATACTGTGGGTGCTGGGTGCTGCAGGCACGGTGGGCTTGTGGCTGGCTGCTTTTGGCAGCTCTCTGGGCTGGAGGTTGGGAGCTGTCAGCACCCCTGATGCTGCTGCGTGGGTCGAGGGCTCAGCTTGGAGCTGGCTCTGGCTCTACCCGCCCAGCCTGGGCTTCCTGTGCCAGGTGACATCCCTGTCTCTTTCCCCCTCCTTGATATTTTAGGGCTGGCAAGCTGCTCCCTGGCAGGCAGCTCTGCCCAGTGCTGCCAGAGAGGCGAGCTCTGTGCCCATTCCCATGCCACTGCATCCCTGGGAGTGCTGTGGGGAGACTGATACCTGTGCCCCTCCTTGACCCCTGGAATATCTGTCACTTGGGTGTGTGCTGCAGGTCCTGTGTCACTGTGGGATCTATTGCATCTGTTCACCTCACCCTTCTGCAGGGAATCCTTCCTAGGGGCACCCCACACTGGGGGCACAGGCAGGGTCATGCCTTTGCCTGTCTGTGCAGCACTGACACTGCCCCTGGGGATGGTCCCTGTCTTGTCTTTCAGTTCACAGACCCAGTGGCTTTTCTCTTGCTTTTCCAGGTGTCAAGGGCTCTGCCTGGCTGATACAACCCCTCTCTCACTGACACCACGTTGCACTGCCCCCCACCACCCAATGCCTGGCGACTACCTTCCCTTGCCTTGAAGGGTGGCAGCAGGGGACACAGGGTGGCACAGGTCCCCCAGTGGTGCCAGCACACCCCATGGCAGTCCCCTTGGCCGCCTGGCTGTGGCTGATGCACCTGGCCACCTGCCTGGCTGCAGGGCACGGCATGGCTGGCAAGAAGGAGATCAGCATCGACGGGGACCTGGTGATTGGGGGTCTCTTCCCTGTCCATGAGAAAGGAGTGGGGGGAGAAGACTGCGGCAAGATCAATGAACACCGGGGCATCCAGCGCCTGGAGGCCATGCTCTTCGCCCTGGATGAGATCAACAAGGACAGGAGCATTCTGCCGGGAGTGAAGCTGGGTGCCCACATCCTTGACACCTGCTCCAAGGACACCTATGCCCTCGAGCAGTCCCTGGACTTTGTCCGTGCCTCACTCACCAGAGTGGATGGGTCTGAGCACATCTGCCCTGATGGCTCCTATGCTGTCCATGATGACGTGCCCACTGCCATCACCGGCGTCATCGGGGGCTCCTACAGTGACGTTTCCATCCAGGTATTCTCCAGGAAACCCAGCTGCGGGAAACCCCCCTCCTGCCATAAGCTACGGGAGACAAGCTGGTGGAGCTGTCCCTCTGTGGTGCATGGTGCATGGCACAGCTCCTCAGCCCAGGATGATCTTGTTGCTCATGTCCATGCTATGGCAGGCAGAGCAGCACTGTCCCCTCTGCCTCCCAAAACCCAGCCTGAGAGATGCAGCCAGCTGCAAGGGACATGCACGTCTGAGGGGCTCAGCCATAGGGCTGCCAGGACAGGGCAGGGTGGGTACAGGGTGCCACTGCCCCCACCTCCCCCATCATCCCATGGGAACAGGCACCTCAAGCCTTGGATAGGGCTGTCACACTGGATGGGGTGCAGCTCAGTCCCCAAAACCACAGCTCTGTGGACCCAGGGGCTGGCTTCAGCAAGGAGAGGAGCATCCCCTGAGGATGCAGGCACCCAGCAGGCCCAGCTGAGTCCCGGGAGCTACCCCTGAGCCACGTGCCCTCTGAGACTTAATGAGTCTCCAGCATGTGTCAGACCATATCTCCTGGTCCCCAGGGTCCCTGCATCCTCCAGCCATGGGTGGAGGAAGCTAGGGCAGGATGACGAAGGCAGCACCCCGGTCCAGCCCACCTGTGTGTATGTCCCTTCCCTTGCTGGGAACCCGGCACGTCCCCATGCAAGGGGCACCATCCCAACCCTGGATAGGCACGTGGCAGCAGGGGTAGAACGTGAGCCAGCTGGGGAACACAGGAGGCATAAGGGGGGCATGGTCAGCTGGCAGCTCCCACGTGTGGTTAGGACAGACAGTCACATTGCTGCACTCAGGGACCTTCTTGCCGTTAGGGGACTTTGTTGTCGAGATCATTTGTCCACGTTAATTAAGCCGTGTCTCTTGCCTGGGGAGCAGTGAGATGTGGGCAGGCTTGGCAGCCCCGCCAGCACACCCGAGCCCCCCTTGCTGCCCCCAGAGCCTGGATTTTAACAGCCTCATTAGTGGGGCTTTTTCCCCTTTGAAGCTAACGAGGACTTCTGCCAAGCACTGGAAGATGCCAGTCCTGCTGCGGCTTCCAAAGTGGGATGCACAGGTGTCAGTCCCCTGACCCAGCTCTGCAGCATCCCCCAGCCTGGATGGGGGGCTCTGCCCTGGCTCCCAGCCCCCAGAACCCTTCTCACCCTGTGCTGTGGGTGGAGCTGCCAGGCATTCTGGCTTGCTCCTTGCCTACACACATCTCCTGCAGATCACCCACAGCAGAGTTTCTACTTTTGCCACAGGTCTCTTTGTCTCCTCCCCAGCCCTGAATTTCAGAGGGGAGTGTTTGAAATACTAAAAGAAAAAAAAGAAAAGAGAAATGAGCCTGCCTGAGGGCTCAGGCACTCTGTGAATGTGCCATCCATTCATCTTCTCTGGTCCCTCCACAGACCATCATGCTCTGGGTCAGTGTAGGTTGCTCATCAGCCCCATGGTCATGCTTGGGAGCACCATGCAACATCAGGTGTTGGGCAGGGGCTCTCCAGTGGGAACGTCCCTTGCTGGGCCACATCCTCAGGCACTCACCTCTCCTCCTCCATGCAGGTGGCCAACCTGCTGAGGCTCTTCCAGATCCCACAGATCAGCTATGCCTCCACCAGTGCCAAGCTCAGTGACAAGTCCCGCTACGACTACTTCGCCCGCACCGTCCCGCCAGACTTCTACCAAGCCAAAGCCATGGCAGAGATCCTCCGCTTCTTCAACTGGACCTACGTCTCCACCGTGGCCTCGGAGGGTGACTATGGGGAGACGGGGATCGAGGCCTTTGAGCAAGAAGCCCGCATGCGCAACATCTGCATTGCTACCTCTGAGAAGGTGGGGCGCTCCATGAACAAGAAGACCTATGATGGGGTGGTCCGGGCTCTGCTGCAGAAGCCCAATGCCAGGGTGGTCGTGCTCTTCACCCGAAGTGAGGATGCCCGGGAGCTGCTGGCAGCTGCCCAGAGAGCCAACGTGTCCTTCATGTGGGTGGCCAGTGATGGCTGGGGAGCCCTGGAGAGCGTGGTGGCCGGGAGTGAAGCAGTGGCAGAGGGAGCCATCACCATCGAGTTGGCAGCCTACCCCATTAAGGAGTTTGCTGACTACTTCCTTAATCTCCATCCCTACAATAACAGCCGAAATCCCTGGTTTCGAGAGTTTTGGGAGCAGAAGTTCAGGTGCAGCTTCCACACGCAGGACTGTAGCCGGTATTCCCTCAAGACGGGCAAGTTTGAGCCGGAGTCCAAGATCACGTTTGTGGTCAATGCAGTCTACGCTATGGCCCGCTCTCTCCACAACATGCACCGGGCACTGTGCCCCGATGACTTCAAGCTCTGTGATGCCATGAAGCCCGTCAATGGCAAGAGGTTCTACAAGGACTTTATTCTCAATGTTAATTTTGACGGTGAGTCCAAAGTGGAGATGGGGCTTGGCTGCCAAACTGGAAAGAGATGGGTGGAGGCACAGGAAAAAAATGAGACCCAAATTTGACCCAAGACCCTCCAATTCCTCCAGTCTGCCCATGACCAGGGACCTGTGTTCTGTGAGCTTTGGTTGTCCCAGGGTGCCAACAGCCCACCATCATCCTTGGGCCTTCTGCCCCCACTGGAGACATGTGTGGAGATGCTGGTGACCAGTTCCATCCTGCTACAGCTGGGTGGGACCAGCCCCACAAGGGACCCTTCCTTGGAGCGTTCACTTGCAAGTATTGTGATTTATTCACATTTCAGGGATTAAACTGAAGGGATACCCTTGATTAGGGACTCACATAGCTTGGGGTGAATTAGAAACGTGTCCTCTATGACTGGGGCTGAGCCTGGCTATTCAGGTGTCACTGAGCACCATGTAGGCTGCACAATCCCCCTGTTTGCCCCTGCAGAGCTGGCTGGAGCTGACAGGCTCTCAGGCAGGTGGGGATGTAGTTCTCCAGCTTTGCTTTCCTGCTCCTAATGTGTGCACGGGCAGCAAGGACAGAGTGAAGACAAGAGAGAGATTGGACATTTCCTGTGGCCCTGGTGGGATGTGACCCTTTGAATGAGCCCTGGTGGGATATGACCCTTTGAATGAGCCCTGCCTCCAGGCTGGGAGCAAGTGGTTTCCTGCCCCATGGCAGTGACAGTTTTCCCTTGTCCTTTCTCCAGCTCCGTTCAGGCCAGCGGACACTGAGAGCGTTGTTCGATTTGACCGCTATGGCGATGGGATCGGGCGCTACAACATCTTCAACTATCACCACGTGGACGGGCGGTATCGGTACCAGAAAGTGGGCTACTGGGCAGAGGGGCTCATCCTCGACACCAGCCTCATCCCCTGGGCTGAGATCTCCATCCCAGTGTCCCAGTGCAGCGACCCCTGCAAGAAGAATGAGATCAAGAGCATGCAGCCTGGAGACATTTGCTGCTGGATCTGCATCCCCTGCCAGCCCTACGAGTACTTGCTGGATGAATTCACCTGCATGGACTGTGGTCTCGGTTACTGGCCCAATGAGACTCTGAATGGCTGCTACGAGCTGCCCCAAGAGTACATCCGCTGGAAAGATGTCTGGGCCATTGGTCCTGTCACTATCTCTTGTCTGGGCTTTATCTCCACCCTGTTTGTTATCGGAGTCTTTGTGAAGAATAACGACACCCCCATTGTGAAGGCCTCTGGACGGGAGCTGTGTTACATTCTCCTGACTGGGGTCCTCATGTGCTACAGCATGACCTTCATCTTCATTGCAAAGCCCTCCACCGAGGTGTGCACGCTCCGGCGCCTGGGGCTGGGCACATCCTTCGCCGTCTGCTACTCGGCCCTCTTGACCAAAACGAATCGCATCGCCAGAATCTTCAGTGGGGTGAAGGAGGGGGTCCAGCGCCCCCGGTTCATAAGCCCCACATCACAGGTGGTCATCTGCATGGCCCTCATCTCTTGCCAGCTCATCATTGTCATCATCTGGCTGCTGGTGGAGACCCCTGGCACAGGCAAGGAGACTGAACCTGACAAGAGGTACATTGTCACTCTCAAGTGCAACAACCGTGACTCCAACATGCTCATTTCACTCACCTACAATGTCCTCTTGATTGTCCTCTGCACGGTCTATGCCTTCAAGACACGGAAATGCCCTGAAAACTTCAATGAGGCCAAGTTCATTGGGTTCACCATGTACACGACCTGCATCATCTGGCTGGCCTTCCTGCCCATCTTCTACGTGACCTCCAGCGACTACCGTGTAAGAGCTTGAGCTTTGCAGGGTTTATAATAGGGCTTGATCTAAGTGGTCCTGGAGGTTTGGCCCCCGTGTGGTTTGTGATTAGGAGATTTGTGGGCCTGGGAAAGGGTCTTCATCCACACACCTCTGCACTGATGGGCACCTCTGCAGTGGGGCATTTGGAACCAAGTGAAAGATCCTGAGGGGCTGTGGCTGAGGGGGTAATGAGTCTTGGAGAGAGAACTCCCTTGCTTCTCCCTTGCTAGGGTAAGGGTGGGAACCAAGGTCCTGCACCAAAGCAGCATGTTGGCAGGGCTAGGGATGCTGCTCAGTGTGCATTTGTTTTGTAGGGCTGACACGTCCCCATTCTCTGCCTGTGGGTCTGACAGAGGGCTGTGGTGTGGCGTGGGGTGGAATATCCCTGCAGGGTGGAATCTGTGCCACAGCGAGGGCTTTATTCTGCCCTGCTTGGAGCACAGGGTGGGTGGGTGGAGCCCCTGATGCAGCCCCCTGTCTCCAGGTCCAGACCACCACCATGTGCATCTCAGTGAGCCTCAGCGGCACCGTGGTCCTCGGCTGCCTCTTCACGCCCAAGCTCCACATCATACTCTTCCAGCCACAGAAGAACGTGGCCAGTCACCGTGTGGGCACTGCTCGGTTCAGTGTGGCAGCCGCCAGCTCCAGCCAGTCCCATGGTGAGCACAGCAGGGCTGGGTAACGCCTGGGGAGCAGCATCCCCTTCCTGGTGGTGGGGGGTGTGGGAGTACCCCAGTATGGGCTCCTGAAAGAAAGTGGGGGGCGGGCTAGGGCATGATGGGAAATGGGTAGGATAGAGGATGCTGTGCCCCCAGTGACTCTTCCCTGTCCCCTGTCCCAGTGCCTCATGTTCCATGGCAGCACTGCTGCCAGACGGGTACTGTTCCTGAGGGCTTGTCATTGCTCTGAGGGAACATGGCCAGCCAGGGGTACCCAGGGGTATATGGCCAGTCCGGGCACCCTCTATCCCAATCCAGGGGATTCAGCTGCCCCCAGGTGTCTGTCACTGTCCCAGGAACCCTCTACTCCCCTCTCAGGGAATATGGCCATCCTGGGCACCTTTCATCAGCCTGTGGCGCGGAAATGGCCACCCTGGTCATTCTGTGGGATGCTGCTGTCAAACCCCAACCCACACCTGACTGTTGCCTTCCTGGCCAGGCTCAGCCTCGCCGTACGTGCCCACAGTGTGCAATGGTCGTGAGGTGGTGGATTCCACGACGTCATCCTTGTGAAGGACGAGGGGTCCAGGCCATGGTGCTGCCACATGGCACCCCTGCTGCCTCCCCAGGGAGAGCAGTGTCTGTGGCATGACCCAACTGGGTACCTAATGCAGCCAGGAGGCTCAGCCCCTGCTCCAGCACGAGCTACACATCCCATGTGTCGGGTCATGGTACGTGTCCCCTTTCCCTTGCACTGAGCCACATTACATGTACCTTGTCCTCCACACCTTGCACTGAGCCATGGTGAACATCCCCAAACCCTGCACTGAGCCATGGTGAACATTCCCAATCCCTGCACTGAGCCATGGTGAACATTCCCAATCCCTGCACTGAGCCATGGCACATGTCCCTCTGCATCACGTGCACTGAGCCATTGTGCACCCTCACACCCCTGCACTGAGCCATGGTGAATGTCCCCCCATCCCTCGCACTGACCTGTAGTGCACATTGCACGGACCCCACACTGAGCTGTGGTGTGTGTCCCCCATTCCCTGCACTGACTGTGGCACAAATACCCACTCCTTGTCACTTGCACTGAGCCCTGGTGCAGACCCTCCTGGCCTGCACCCAGTCCTGGGGCACAACCCCTGCCCCTCGCCCCAGCCCTGGTGCACAGTGTGACTCCCTCTTCCCAAGCCATGTTCCAACTCCCGCTTCTTGTGCCAACCCACACCGCACCTCCTGCTCCCTCCACGCCTTGCCCCATGCTGGCACACGCTGCCCTCACCCCATTGCCCACTGAGCTTTCCCAGTGCAGGGCCTTCCCTGCCAGACCCTGTGCCAAGCCATGCCCCACATCACCCTTTTCCCAGCGCTTTGCAGTTTCACTTTACCTCCTGGGTTTGGCCCCAGCAGAACTGCCAAGTGTGGCCAGGCTGGGCCCAAGCCCCCATCGCTCCCCTCACTGTGCGTGGCCCTTCTCCCCTCTTTGTGGGAGACGGGGCAGGAGCGGATCAATTCCCACTGGTCCCCAGCCCCTGCAGATCCCAGAGGGGCTGTTGGAGGCTCAGGGCGAGTAATGGGATCCAGGTATTTGAGCCCAACCAAGTTTTTAAGAGTAGATTTTTGCTGTGAGCAAGAGTGTGATTTTTTTTTTGTAATTTATGTAAATAAAGTCGTTTTGGTGGTTTTTTTTTAAAAAATGGACTGTTCCAGAGCTCAGGTCCAGCCGAACCTGAGGGAAGGGGACAGACCCTCGCAGAGGGCAGAGTCACATCGCAACATGGGGGCCAGCAATGTGACACCCCCCACTCACATCCTGCCGGGTCCAGCAGGGTGACTTCACCAAGGATGTGGGGTGCAGCTCCAGGAAAAAAAAGGAGGACCTGCTCCAGCAGCTCCAGGGCTGGAGGGCTAGGAGCTGCCAGGGGACTCAGGGTCAGAGGCTGTGATCTTCTGCTTCAGGGGGATGATGCAAATGCTGTTTTTGGCTTCTTTGACTCTCCACCACCGTCCAAGCCTGTGGATGAGAGAGATGGGGTCACCCTTCAAGAAGCACCACAGGAGAGGGGGCTGCACCCCTAGGCAGTGCCAGGGAGGGGGGTCAGTACCGGTGCTCCTGCCCAATGCCAGCCACCAGGAAGTCACCAGATGCTGAGAACTTGATGCTGTTGACAAAACCCACCTGGAGGGAACAGGGCAGGGTGAAGAGACAGGGCAAGGTGAGAGGATCCCACAGCCTCCTCCTGCTGTTCAGGGAGCAGAGCCCCCACAGTGAGACCCTTCAGCCCAGCTCCAGCATTCCCAACCTGCCCATCCATCCATACCAAGGGGATGTCCCAGAGGTGCTCCAGCTTCCGAAATCCCTCACCACACTTCCAGAGCTTCACGCTGCCACTGTGAGAGCCTGGGACAGAGAGAGGAGGCTGTTGTGCACCTGGACCCAGGGACAGGAGCAGGATACACCTCTCCCACACCTCCAGAGCAGCTGCCACACACCTGTTGCCAGGAGGTCACTGTTGCGCAGGGCAGCCACCGCCGAGATCCAGTATGGCTCCTCCAGGCCCTGGGCATCCTGCATGCCGTGAGCCTGCCGAGCCAGTGCCAGTGGCTTCTTCTTCGTCAGCCCCCACAGGGCTAAAGACCTGGCGGGAATGTGAGGGGTGAGGGGGCTGAGGGGGCAGCCTGCCCACTCCGAGCACTGTCCCAGCCCTGTGCTCACCCATCATCGGCACCAGACACCATGTGCTCCTCGTTGATGAGCTGGATACAGTCGATGGAGCCCCTGTGAAGAGAAGGAGCAACTGCCAGCAGTTACAAATGTGCTTTGGGTTCCTGTTTAGGAAACAAGGACTCACCAGGGCATCAGCATCCCCAGGGTGCTCGGCACCCACACACCACTGCCCCAGCTAGACATGCCTGCCCACAGCCCCCTCTCCCACCCCAGACCTACTGGTGCCCAGAAAACACAAGCTGCGTCTCCTCGGGGATCTTCCAGAGCCGCACGGTGCCATCCCGTCCCCCTGCCGTCACACAGCACTCCCGGCTCAGGCTGTCCAGCCCTGTGATGACATCCTGGTGCCCAAACCTGGAGAAGATGACAAAGCGATGTGGCAAGCATGGCCTTCTGCCCCCTTGCCTCGCTTCCCCCGGGACTGCCAGCACACCCTTTGGCAGGGTCAGTGGGATCATCACCCCCAGTCTTACAGGGTCTCCATGTACGCGTTCTCTGCCACATTCCAGACCTTGACACAGCGGTCATGGGAAGCACTGTACAGCTGGTGTGTCCCCTTGCGGAAGGACAGGCCCTATGGACAGATGGATGGACACGGCTCAGCAGTGAGGGAGGGACAGCAGGGAGGATGTGGCTGCCCAGCCCCACAGGCATCAGGCCCGAAGCCCCCCAACTCACCGAGACAGCGTCACGGTGCCCTGTGAAGATGTGCAGGCGCTTGCAGGTGGCTGCATCCCAGATCATGATCAGCTTGTTCCTGTCTCCCGTGGCCTGGCAGACAGCAGGGGATGCCCAAGACCTGCCCCTTGGAGACCCACAGCCCACCCCAGCCTCTATTCCCACCCCATACACTTTGAGGGGCTCCCAGGGACCCACTCTTAAATCTGTAGGGGGTAGGAGGTCCTTTAACTCGGCAAGGCACATCTGGGCATGAGACACTCCCCCCAGGACCCCGGTAGGAAACATAGTCCCCATGGACACACCGCCATACCAGGTACTTGCCGTCGGATGAGATGGCCATGCAGAGGACTTGGGACGCGTGCCCCATGTGCCGCTCCTCCGTGCCCTTCCTGCCCCCAGGCACCACGCACAGCCTCTTCCCGCTCTCCACCTCCCCTGTGGGAAAGGCACAGCCATCACCCTCTGGGAGCCTCCCACCACTCCCAAAAGTGCTAACGAGCCTCCCAAGGAGCCCAAAACCACTCCCAAAAGTGCCAACGAGCCTCCCAAGGAGCCCAAAACGGTGCACATTCCCAGAGTAGCCGAGGGCTAAGCCACCTCCCTGGGCACCCATAGCCCTGATGCTGGGGGGTCCCCTGGGGAACAGCCACTTGCAGCCCCCGGTGAACACTTGCATTTGATGAGGGCTCCGTCCTTGGAAGCAGAAAAGATGAACCTGTCATCGGGAGAGATGACCAGGCAGGTGACAGGCAGCTGGTGTCCCCGCAGCACACGGATGCTGGCCAGGTCTGGAGGCTGCACCTGTAGGGAGAGCAGGATGTGAGCTGGGCTGCCCTGGCCCCTTCCCCAGGCTTGGGAGTGCCCCAGCACGGCACCCCCGGTGGGACAAGGGCCGTGGGGCGCTGGCCATGCCCGAGTGTCCCCCAACGCTGGCACTTGCAGTCCGGCACCCCCACACTGGGCACTTACATCTTTGGCGACCAGGCGCTGCAGACGGCCCTTCTGCTCGAGCTGGGGGACAAGAGGGATGCTCAGCGGAGGCGGCCCCAGCCCCGGTCCCGCAGGACGGGGACAGAGCCCGCAGCCGGCACCGAGGCCGCCCCCGCCGCCCCGCTCACCACGTCCTCCTTCAGCCGGTCGCCGATGAGATCCGCCGACAGGCCTTCCTCCTCCTCCTCCTCTGCCCGCTCCTCCTCTGCGGCGGGAGAGTTCGTGAGAGCCGGGCTCAGCGCCCGTGGCCGCCCCGTCGGGGCGCCGGGGCCGGGCGGGACTCACCGAGCTGGCGGAGCTCCTCCAGGTACTGCTTGGCCAGGCGCAGCTTCTTCTCCTGCGGCGTCTCCTCCACCTCCTCCTCCGCCGCCGCTGCCTCTCGCCGCCGCCGCCCCAACGACAGGCTGCGGGGACAGGTGTGTGAGGGCACCGGTACCGGAGGGATGGCCCCGGTACCGCAGGGATGGTCCCGGTACCGGGGGAATGCTCCCGGTACAGGAGTGTTTCTCCAGGTACCGGAGGGACGGTCCTGCTACCGGAGGGATGCTGCCGCTACCGGAGGGATGCTCTCAGTACCGGTGGGATGCTGCCAGTATCGGAGTGATCCTTCCGGTACCGGAGGGATGGTCCCGGTACCAGAGGGATGGTCCCGGTACCGGAGGGATGCTCTCAGTACCGGAGGGATGGTCCCGGTACCTGCGTGCGCTCTCGATACCGGCACCCCCCTCCGGTACCGGCACCTCCCCAGCGCAACTCTTACCTCTCCGTCTCNTGATTGGCCCTGCCGATCCGGAAGCGCCGTCCGGCCCTGCCCCTGCCCTGGCGGCAAGCCACGCCCACACACCCTAACCCCCGCCCCTCTTTCGAAAAGCCCCACTCATTTGTCGCTAAGCCCCGCCCACGCCGCGGGGACCGGGAACTTGCACCCCAAACCCGGTTCTCACCCCATGCCCGGTTGTCACACCCCATGCCCGGTTGTCGCACAACCAAGCCCGGTTGTCACACCCTGTGCCTGGTTGTCGCACCCCGACCCCAGTTGTCACACCCCATGCCCGGTTGTCACACCCCAAGCCAACCCCTAACGCTGCCCCCTCTGCCCTCCACGGCCCCTCGGGCTCAGCTATCAGACCCCCGTCACTGCTGGTGGTCCCCCAGACCCAGACAGCGTCGCGGTGACGGTGACAGTGGATGGGTGGCCGCTTCCCAAATGGTCATCAACTCATTCTGCCCCTCTCAGGGA
>WBMV01004760.1:2083748-2105090 GCA_013396655.1 Campylorhamphus procurvoides
AGAGGGGCAGGGTGGGTCAGGGACCAGGCAGTGGGGGGGTCAGTGATGGGCCAGTGCTGGGGTCAGTAGTGGGACCAGTAATGGGCCAGTGCTGGGGTCAGTGATGGGCCAGCTGTGGGGTCACTAGTGGGGTCAGTGATAAGCCAGTGCTAGGGTCAGTAGTGGGGTCAGTGATGGGGTCAGTGATGGGCCAGTGCTGGGGTCACTGGTGGGGGCAGTGATGAGCCAGTGGTGGGGTCACTGGTTGGACAATGATGGGGTCAGTGGTGGCTTCTGTGATGGGACCAGTGGTTGGTCAGTGGTGAGGCAATGATTGGGTCAATAATGTGGCAGTGATGGGTCAATGATGGGTCGGTGATGGGGTCAATGATGGGTCAGTGCTTGGGCCAGTGTTGGATCAGTGGTGGTCAGTGATGGTCAGTGACAGTCAGTGGTGGGGTGGGTCCTGTGTGTTCAGGAAGTGCAGCCGTGAGATGAGGGCAGTAACCAGCTGGGTGATGCCCCTTCTGTTTGTGCACCATGTGTGGTTGCTGTATGGTTTGGAGCAACTAGGGGGCACAGACAGGATGGATGTCCTGGATGGAAGTGTGGTCTGGTTTGGATGCAGGGTGAGGAAGTCAGGGTGCCATGTGGGGCCCTGGACAGGCATGTCATTCACACCAGGGAAGCAGAACCAGGCTCTGTGGTTGGTCATGAGCCTGGGCTGCTTCCTGCTGCCCTGCTGCGCAGGCACCCGGGGCACAGGAGCCATCGGCAGCAAGCAGGGTGAGTGTGAGTAGGATGGGTGTGAGGAGGGTGGGGTGGGTGTGAGGAGTGTGGATGTGGGGAGTGTGGTTGTGAGGAGTGTGGGTGTAAGCAGGGTGAAAGTGCGGAGGGTGAGCACAGGGAAGGGGCAGTTTCAGTGGCAGGCAGGTGCTGTTGGGGTCCCAGCATGGGTTTTCTGGGCAGATAGAAGGAAACCACCACCCACCCAGGGTGCTGGTGGGGTCTTGGGGTGCTTCCTGGCCTCTGAAGGGGTCAGTGCAGGCTGGGCTGGGAGTCAGGGGTCTCAGAACTAGAGAGGTGACTTTGGCGGGCACCCTGAGAGTGTGGGAGGGCAGGCTCACACCCTCCCCGGCCCCCAGAGAGGAAGTGGGGCAGTTTGCTCAACCCCAGTGCATAAACTGGTGTGTCGGTTCCTCCTGCCTTGTGCTTGCGGCTTCTCCTTCGCAATGGGAACAGCCTCCAGGCTGGGAGAGGGGTCCCCATCACATGGGTTTCTGACCCCTTGGAGGCTGTCAGGGCCCCCCACAGCCCCCATGCTGGGGACACGTGATGAGCTGGCTGACCTGAGAGGTGCCCATGTAGCAGGAACTAGGGACAGGACTAGGGAGGGGGCAAGGCCACCACTGTGCCTCCTCCCTCTCTGCTGGTTTGGCAGTACCTGCCTGCAGGTCTCATGGCATGGATTCCTGGAGCTGGCACCCTGTGCCACTTCCCTGCCACGTCTCTGTTGTTTGACCTTGGACCCGGCGCTAACCCCTGTGAGCTCATCTGGCTGTGCTTCTGGAGAACTGCACCTGCACTGGGGCCAGAGCCAGGCTGTGGGGGGACACACATGGTCAACCTGTCCCCCACTACCTCTAAACTATGGCCTGCTTGGTTTCCTGTCAGTGAGAAGAATGGGCTCCATGTCAGAGGAGCTCAGCTTGGTCCCCCTGCACCAGAGGCCGGAGCTGCTGGAAGCCTGTGCTGAGCTGCTGGCCGAGGAGTGGGGGAAGAGCCGGGCATCACGGCTGCACTCCCTGCAGCGCTCCTCGGATGCCTTTCCTGTCTGCCTGCTGCTGCTGCGGAGCCGTGGCCCCACCGAGACCCCCAACGCCCGGGAGGGTCCCTGCCAGCTCGTAGGCCATGTCCGACTCTCTCTTGTGGTTGGCCGTCCCCGTGACCTCTTTGTGGAGAGCGTGGTGGTGGCCCGGGCGCTGCGGGGCCAGGGCTATGGGCGGCGGCTGATGGAGGCCACTGAGCGCTGGGCCCGGGCCCAGGGCTTCAGCTGCCTGCGCCTCACCACCCACGACAAACAGCATTTCTATGCTCACCTGGGCTTCGTCCTGGGTGAACCAGTGCAGAGCGTGGCCTTCCTCAGCCCTGCCATATCCTCTGAGGTGCTGCGGCTCTTCTCTGCCCCTCCTGGTGCTGCCATCACCATCAGGCCAAGGGTACCCTCTGCCCCTCCACCTCCCCTCCCACCCCTCGCTGTCCCGCCACCACCACCCCCACCCACTGTGATCTGGGCAAGGGGTGTCCTGGCTGAGAGCAGCAGGCAGAGCCTCCTGGAAACCCCCCACCGCGATGCCAAAGGGCGCCCCATCTTCTGGATGAAGAAGGACATCTGAGGGTCCGGAGCCCCAGGACAGTGATTAAAAGCAGTGCGGGCAGGAGCTGCCTGCTGTGGCGCTGCCTGACTGCCTGCCGTTCTTTGGGGCTGGCACCAGCTCCCCCAGCCTCCCCATTGCTGGGGTGGGTACTGATAGGGAGGTGGTGCCCATTCCCTTCCCGGCCTGGGCATGCTGATTCCACTCCCACTTGGCTCCCAGCTTGCCTCGCCAGGGCTCTGGGACCCACCAGCACGTGGGGAAGCCAGGCCCACTCCAGGCCATGGGGTTGGGGCTGGTCCCAGGATCGCTGCCCAGTCCCACCAGTGTCTTCTCCACTCAGGGGATTCACTGTGGGGCAGCTGGGGCTGATGGCACGTGGTGGCCTCCAGCGTGGCTGCTGCTCTCGCCACTGAGCACCCCTGGGGAAAACAAGGCACGCGACGGCTGGAGGGGCACCAGTGGGAGTAGGGCACGGCAGTGGGGCTGCAGGGTGAGGTCACTGCATTATTGCACAGTGAGGGGGCAGGTGGCCAAGCTTCCCTGAGACAGCCAGTGTCAGTGAGAGCCAGAGGTATGGGAGTGGGAAGGTCAGGGAGAGCGTCCGGCCTCGCACCGGGGGATTAGTGCTGTCCTTGCTGCATCACGCGGCCCCCAGGCCCGTCCGCTGCCTAATCCCCTCGTCCCGGGCAGCTGGCCAGCACTGGGCAGGGGCGCCAGCACCGGGCAGGGGCACCAGCCCCGTCTGGTTCTGTCTGGGCTGTGAGAGACAGAGCTGCCCCTTTGCCTCCACCATGCCTTTTGTGGGGGCTCTGTCTCTCAGCGGGGCACCCAGCCAGACAGGGCACTGTGGTGAAATGGGGAGGAGGGGGTCATGGTGCCCCCACTATGGGCAGGATTGGGAGCTGGCAGGGAAACTGGGGCTTACAGTGCCACTCCAGGGCTGTGCTGTGGCTGTGGTGGTGGCAGGCAAGGGCTTGGCAGGCAGAGGTGCCAGCTGGCAGTACTGAGGCAGGAGGGGTCTGAAATCCCAAGTTTATCAAGTCCTGTGGGGTTTTTGGGTGGGCAGCACATGCCTGTGGGGCAGCCCTAACCCCTGTGGCTGATCCTAGCTCACCACATGCCAGGGTGGCAGTGCCAGCCCAACTGGGGTACCTGTTGTGCCCTGCAGCCTCACCTCCACTGCTTTCCTTTCCCCGCAGGGTGCTGGCCCTGCAGGTAGCCGGTGAGGTGGGATGGTGCTGGCGCTGGTGCTGTGGGCGTGCCTGGCACTGGACCCTGCCAGCGGGGAGAGCCCAGCACCCGAGCCCCTGTCAGATGGCCAGCCCTTTGCCGTGGTCTGGAACATTCCCACTGGCCGTTGCCAGCGCCGCTTTGGTGTGGCACTGCCCCTCAGCGACTATGGCATTGTGGAGAACCGGGGCGGCCGCTTTGCCGGCCAGAACATCACCATCTTCTACAAGAACAAGTTTGGGCTGTACCCCTACCTGTCGCAGCAGGGTGTCCCCCACAATGGGGGCATCCCCCAGCGTGTCCCCCTCAGTGCCCACCTCGCCAGAGTGGCTGAAGACATCCATCTCCTCCTGCGCCCCACTTTCCATGGCTTGGCCGTGGTGGACTGGGAGGAGTGGAGGCCCCTCTGGGCTCAAAACTGGGGGACCAAGAAGATTTACCGGGCCGCCTCGGAGCAGTGGGTGCGGGACCGGCATGGCATCCTGCCGGCACGGCGTCAGCTCCGGCTGGCCCGGCGGGAGTTTGAGCAGGCAGCACAGGCTCTGATGGAAGAGACACTTCTGCTCGGCCAGACCCTGCGCCCAGGGGGGCTCTGGGGTTTCTACCGCTTCCCCGACTGCCTCAATGGAAACTGGGCCAAGACTGCCAATTACACCGGGCAGTGCCATCCAGCAGAGGTGCAGCGTAACAACCGGCTGGGCTGGCTCTGGGCTGCCTCTTCAGCCCTCTACCCCAGCATCTACCTGCCACCAGCACTGCCACCCTCCCTGCGCCGCCGCTACGTGCACCACCGGCTGCTCGAGGCTCTGCGTGTGGCCACCTTTGGGACCCATGGCCTCCTGCCTGTGATCGCCTACTCCCGCCTCTCCTTCCGCCGCTCAGCCCGGTTCCTGGACCTGGTAAGCACTCTGGGGTTGGCAGTGGGTGTGCCAGGGGGTTCTGCGTGGCACGGGGACACAGCGTGTGCCTCCCCAGCCTGGTCATGTCTCTGTTCCTGGCAGGCTGACCTGGTGCACACCATCGGGGAGAGCGTGGCGCTGGGAGCAGCTGGACTTGTGCTCTGGGGAGACATGTCATATTCCCGCTCAGCTGTGAGTATGGCCTGACACTGCACTGGAGCTGGCACGTGGTGGGCAGCAGGAGGTGGCATGGCACGCACAGGATGGCCATGTCCCCTATGCCTGCTGGTGAGGGGTGGGCAGAGGGTCTCCAGTGCTGTGGCTTGTTCTCACTGGTGCTTCTTTCACAGGAGAGTTGTGCCAGGCTGCGCCACTACCTCGTGTCCACCCTGGGGCCCTACGTGGCCAACGTGACGGCAGCGGCGCAAGAGTGCAGCTACAGGCAGTGCCATGGACACGGGCGCTGTGTGCGCCGGCAGCCCCACGACCTGCGCAGCCTCCTGCACCTCGGCCCCAGTGCCAGCCTGCCGGCTGCTTTCCGCTGCCACTGCTACCATGGCTGGGCAGGCAAGGGCTGTGCCCAGCGGGTCCGGCCCAGCCCTGCCGCCTCCTGCCTGGGACCCACCCACTCCTACAGCCTTTATGGGCATAAAGACCTCCCGCCCTCTGACACCTGCCTGCCACGGGGCACATGGGGCTGGTGACCAGGGCTGGGGACCACCATGGTCCCCTGCCCTGGCAGCACTGCTGCTGGCAATTCTTAATGGTCTCATTAACTTAAATAAATCCTCCTGGCAGAGCTGGCATGGTCCTTGTGGGCAAAGCTGTGGGGGGCTCTGTGGTGCCCCCAAACTGGGCACAATTGCCGTTGCTTCTGAGAGGTAGCACATAAACTAGTTTAGCTCTGGATGCGTCCAGTGGTGCCTCAGTTTCCCTGCATGGGCTCTGCCCTGATCCCGTGGTGAGCATGCAGCCCTTTTACCCTGGGAATGGTGGCACAGCACAATGCCACAACCTGCTGTCCCTTTGCCACACTGCCAGCCGCCCTGACCACGCCATCGGGCCCCCCTCCCCACAGCTATTTTTATCTCCCCCCAACCGTGTTTCTCACTGTCCTATTTTAAGCGGCGCAGTTGGCGCACTGGGAACCCAGTGCCCAGCTCCCAGGGGCCCCGCACCAGCTCGCTGCCCACTCACGCTGCCCGGGTGCAGGGCACGGGGAGCCATGCCCAGGGAGGCTGCAGAAGGTACACTGGGGAGCGGGCTGAGGGCTGATGGGGACCCTGGCACCCCAGGGGGGACTGGGGGGCAGGGGACTGTGAGGTTGGGATGGAAGCAGTGGCCAGATGGTGCCCTCTGCTGCAGGGACTGTGGGCAGAGATGCCTGCCCAGGGAAGAAGGGGTCCTGGAGGGCTGCAGGTGAAGAGCAGCAGGGTTTGGGGAGTGGGAGGCAGCTGGCTGGCACAGCCCCCTGCACCAAACCTATGCAACCAGCTGTGTCCCCTAGCTGGGGGGAGGCAGATGCAGGGGTGATGGGGGTACCCATTGGCCAGTCCCCAGCCAAAGGAAGGGTCCTGGGGAGGGTCTGAGGGGACCCTGGGTACCAGCTGAGGCTCCCCAGCCCTGATGGTTGCCAACCCCGCAGGTGACACACTGTCTGGACAGCAGCAGCATGGCGCCACACTGCCCTGTGACATGCCACTGACCCTGGGAGGGATTGGGAATGGGCACAGTGCCAGCCTGTCCTGTTCTGTCACGGGCATAGCACGTGGGCCCTGCTGCTCAAAAATGCGCAAACACCTAGAAAAAAGTCCTCTCCCTCTACCCTGTGCTTGGTTCCCAAAATGACGCTGGAGCCATGCCTAGTTCCAAAAAGCCCCCTCAATCCCATGAAGGATGTGCCCACTTGGGCGGTGGGCACCAGGTCCCCTGGCACAGCACACATCCTACATCTCCATCTGTGCACCCCCAAGCAATGCCTTGAGCACGGTGCCTGTGGGGCAAGCCGAGCCACACCACAGGCTGGCACTGCCCTGCCCCTGCCTGCCAGCCCCCAGCTGGCCCTGGGAGCCCCAGCCAGCCCCATGGTGCCTGGGCTGTGGGGCCAGGGCGTTGCACATTCCTGCTCCCAAGCCAGGGCCAGATTCCAGCCCCACTAACGAGGCTCTGGGAGGCTCCGGGATCGTGGCCACCAGGTGCCCGCTAACTGGTCCGATGACAGCGGCAGGGCCAGGGGGGCACAGCCAGCACTTGCCTGCCACGGCTGCAGGGCTGTGCCAAGGGAGCACTGGCTTTGGCTGCCTGCCCCGGCACAGCACCAGGCTGCCGAGGCTGAGATCCCCCCGGGAGGGCTCTGGTCCCACAGGGGTGCCTGGGGCAGGCAGGGGCTCTGGGCAGGGCACACGCTGAGCCTTTGCCTCTGCTCTGGCAGATAGCATGGGAAGGGCCGAGGGTGCTGCGCCGGCAGAGCCTGGGGACCCCGACAGCAGTGACCCTGGAGCCATCAGCCTGTGCCCCGTGGAGTCCATCAGCGACCTGCACTTGGCCTCGGGCGGGCAGAAGGGCACAGAGGGTGAGAATGCTGGAGGGGTGCTCGTGCCAGCCCTGGCTGTGCCTGTGGCCGGGTTCTGACCTCTTCTCTACCCTGCCTGCAGGCAATGGCCCGGCTCCCTCCAGCAGCCTGCGGCGGCCTCCACCTCAGCGTGTGTCCCCCATGCCCCCGGCACTCCTGCCCACCCTGCGCCCTGTGCCCCCTGCCAGCCCCTGCCCCTGCCTTGGCCCTGGCCACCCCCTGCTGCTGGCCCTGCTGGCACTCCTGGCACTGGCAAGCCTGGTCCTGGCCACGCTGGCCATCTACCTGAGTGGTATGTGGCACTGGGGGGGAGGTTGGGGTGCCATAGGTGAGCTAAGCTGTCCACCCCCAACATGTCCCCATCCTCTCCCTGCAGTCCTGCAGAGCCAGTCAGTGCGGGCACTGGCCCAGTGGCTGCAGAGCCAGGAGGACGCCGTGCACCAGCTGCGGGCAGCCAGCAGGCAGCTCTGGGCTCACCTCAACGCCAGCACCCAGCCCGGTGGGCACCGCTGAGCTGCTCCTGGCCCCCCCACGGGCTCCAGGCCACCATGGGAAGGGGCACCGAAGGGCAGCAGGGGGGAGCGGGCAGCCTTACCCGCTCAGACCTGGCAGCATCGCCCCTCGGGGCACAGGGGCAATCCTGGCCCCTGCCCCAGGCTGTGAGAGAGACAGTGCTGTAAGGACCGGCACCCGTCTCAGTGACAGCCCTTCCTCTTAACAAAGCAGAAGGCACCCTCCAATTAGCCTTTTAATTACCTCTTACAATCAAAGTCTTAGAAAATCACCATGATAGATACATTCCCGGAGTGGCAGGCACTGCCAGCTGGCACAGCCCCATGCTTGCCTGGGCAGTTGCCCCCCCCGTAATTAATTTCCCACAAGATTACTATTTCATATAAAGCATTTGGCTGGAAAAGGGTTGAGAGTGAGCAGCTGACAGGGCTGGGCAGGACCTGTCACCCTACACTGTTCTGCCACCACCTCTGGTGCCAGGCTGGCTGTGGAGGCAGGGGCTGTGCTCAGCATGGTGTGAGCAGCAAGTGCTCCAGCCACAGGCACAGACACCAGGGCCAGCTGCCTCACAGCCCTGCAAGGCTCTGCCCTCTCAACTGTCCCCAGGCTGTGCTAGGCCACCCTGGTGCCCCTGCAGGACGCGGGAAGGGGGCACATGAGCCCTGCCTCTGAAAGGGGCTGCAGGAGTTCTGATGAAACCCCCTCCCCCTGTGCCACACAGAGCCCCTACCACAGAGCAGGCACACAGTAGACATGCCACCACCTCTCCCTGCTCTTCTTTTATCCCTCCTTTTTTTGGTTAAAAAAATAAAAGAGGGGGCAGCCCCTGGTGGGGCAGCTCCAGGCATTAAATACTCTCCTGTACATGAATAAAAGCCCAAGGGCTGGGGGCACCTGCCCCTCACAGTGCTGGGTCTGCAGTCCAGGTGGGCCGGGGGCTCTGCCCCCCATCTGCCCATCACAGCACGTCTGCCCGCTTGTCCCGCACACGGCTCCGGGCTTTTGTGCGGGCTTTGAAGGCAGCTGAGTTGTAGAGGTGCTGAAAGGAGACAGAAGGAGAGATGGGTTAGGGATGCCCCATCAGCGCCCGCCACACTTGGGCTCTCAACTGGAGCCCACAGTGGAACAGGAGGGGACTGTGGGCATAAATCTGAGGTGGCACCCACCTTCTCAAAGCGGGAGATCTTGCTGGCTTTCAGAGCAGCTGCATCCAGCATCAAGGGGGGGCCAAGGTCGAAGATCTCCCGTAGCAGCTCATTGTTCTGTGGAAGCAGGGGCCTGTCAGTGCCCGCCAGCACCAGCCTGGCACTCTCTGGTGTGTCTGCCCAGCCCCTACCTGGAGATGGTGGCAGATGCCAGAGCCCAGGACCTCTTTAAAGGCTTGGTAGGTCCGCCGGCGTGCCCAGCTGTCCAGGTACATGCACTCCAGTCCAAATCGGATGGTCTCCTCCTGGTACTCCCCACTCTGAGCAGAGAGATAGGCATCAGCAATAACCCAGGCACCAGCCCTACGTGTGCCTGGCTCTCTGTGGAGGGGAATCACCAGGCAGCTGGGCAGCAGCTGTACAACGAGGGGCTTGGCAGCGAGGGGCACCACCAGCCTCTGGTACCTCAATGAAACGCAGGATGTCCCGGAAGATGGATCGCTGCTTCCGTCGGTCCGTCTTGGCTCGGTACTTGTTGCTCTCAGTAGCCAAGACCTTGAGCTGGGCAAACAGGAACTCTGTATCTTGGTGGCACAAGTCCTCCTGCCAAAAAGCAGGGGATTTGGAGGGATGCAGCTCCAGGCACTCCCACCATGGCCAGGATAGCACATAGGGATCACCAGGGCCAGCCCTGCTGCCTGGACGCCTGCTGGTGATGCCTGTCAGTGCCAGCTTGGCCAGGGCATGGGTAGAGTGTTGCTGCCAGCAGCTCCCACCCTGCCATGCAGCTACTGCCCACTGCCACAGTACCTCCAGGTCCTGGGCAAGCTCGAAGACCAGTGCAATAGTTTCCCCGGCCAGGATCCGCAGGGTGATGCTGCTGCTGGACAGCAGTGGGGGCAGCTGCAGCCAGCAACTGGGACAGGGAGGCAGGAGGGCAGTCAGGGAGGCTGGGCATGGCCCCAGGGGCTCCCTACTCCACAGTTGGCTACCCCACACCCCACTCACTTGTCCAAAATGCTCCTGAGATGGGAGGGGGGACAGATGGTGAGGAGCAGGGACCATGACTGGAGTGCGCTGCAGTGCAGAGGCCCATGCTGGACAGGTGCTGAGCCTGTCTCACCGGTGCTCGGGGGGCTGAAGACACCTTCCAAGCAGGACAGGCACGAAACCAGGTCCTGGAGGGGAGAAACTCACTGGTCAGACCAGAGGTGCCATGAAGATGCCATGGTGAGCTGTGCACTGGGGAGGCAGGAGAGACTCCTCCACCCAGAACACTCTGTCTCTGCAAGACAGGCCTCCCCCCAGCTCAGCTCCACACTGCTCAGGAAAGGGCCCTGGGCTGTCCCTGATGTCCCTGTACCCCTACCCCAGCTTAGCTCCAGGCTGCCCTGGCACCGTGGGCCACCGTGGCACGGCAGCCCCTGGGTGCCCTCCTGCAGGGGTACGGATGACACCCAGGCGCAGTTACCTCGAGGTCAGCAGCAGCAATGTAGCAGCACATGCCCAGGGCCGTGGCACACTGGTGAGAGGAGTGAGGAAACAGCCGTCAGAGAAGGCAGCGCCGGGTCAGATCCAGCACCCAACCAAAGGGAATCCAGGGTGGGGTGGCCCTGCTTTGCCCCACTGCCCTCCACAGCACCCAGTCCCATCATCTTCCTGCAACTGCAGGGGCCCCCAAAGACATTGCCTGGGCTCTCCCCACTACCGAGGTGTCCCCAGGAGGAAAAGGGGCCGGGCCTTACGCTCTGCCGGGCGCTGGGGCTGGCCGTGCTGTCTGTCAGGACACTGACGAGCAGGGGCTTCAGGCTGCGGAACGCCTCTTCTCCCTCCGGGCCAGAGCCCATCTGGAGGCAGAGGAGGGTGAGGACGGTGCCCGCCAGCGCCTGTTCCTCCCCTTTACCTGTGGGCAGCACAGAGACCTCGCTCAGACACGGGTCACGGCCCCGCCGCCCACAGCCCGTGCCCTCCTGACCTCTCTTGAGACACTTCTCCAGCGAGTCGGTGAGCGTGAGGCGGCGCTCCAGCAGGAACTCCGACAGGGTTCTGGAGGACAAGGCCAGGCGAAGGCTCTGCAGTGCCGCCTGCCGCGTCTTGGCGCTGCGAGACACCGCGGGACGTCAGAGCCGGGGGTGTCCCGGGACACGGCACGTCCCTGTCCCTGTCCCTGCCCCCGCCTGGCACTGCTGGCACGGACGGGCAGCGCGCCCGGAGCGCCCAAGGCGGGGGTGGCGGCCGCTCCTCACCTCTTGTCCAGGAGATTGTCCATGTGCTCCTTCAGCCTGTCCTCTGCCTCCTCCTCCTGGCCTTGCTCGCTCGCTGCCTCGCTCCCTGCCCGGGCGGCACCACGTGAAGGCGGAGCGCGGGTTGGGGACACCGCCACGCACGTGGGGACACGCGGGGGGCCGGCGGGGCTTACCTGGTCCCTCCTCGGCGGGGCTGGCGCCCTCGCTGGCGCTGCTGCAGTGGCTCAGCACCTCGCTGCCGGCCTCCTCCTCGCTGCCGGGCGAGCCTGGCCGGGCGCTGCCCGGGCCGCCTGCGGGGGTGCGGGACAGGCGCGTGTCACAGCGGCCGCGACACCCGTGTCACATGTGTCACAAGTGCCACCCGTGTCACACGTGTCCCAAGTGCCACCCGTGTCCCAAGTGCCACCCGTGTCAACCGTGTCCGAAGTGCCACACGTGTCACATGTGTCCCAAGTGCCACCCATGTCACCCGTGTCCCCAGTGCCACCCGTGTCCCAAGTGTCCCCAGTGCNATCCTTGTCTATATCCCTGCCCCTCCCGTATCCCTGTCCCGCTCATATCCCTGTCTATATCCCTGCCCCTCCCGTATCCCTGCCCCGCCCATATCCCTGTCCTACCCGTATCTCTGCCCTGCCCGCCCTACCCGTATCCCTGTCCCTGCCCTTCTCCCTGCCCTGCCCGTATCTCTGTCCCTGTCTGTGCTTGTCTTCCTACACACGCCTGTGTCCCTGCCCTTCTCTCTGCCCCTCCTCCTGTCCTGGCACTGTCTTCACCCTGGCTCCTCATTATCCCTGCCATATCCCTTGGGCAGGGTGTGAAATGCTCATGACACCTGTCCCTGCCCACAGTCCTGCCCCTGCCTGTCCCCCTGTCCCCGCTGCTGGTCCTCTCCTTGCCTACATCTCTCCTGATACCCCTGCCCCTGCTTGTAGTGCTGCCCTGTTGTTAGCCAACACTAAGGGGACACCTGTCTCTGCTCCTGCTCCTATCCCTCATGTTACTGCTGCTGCCAAAATCTCTGCTTCTGTCCTTGTCCCTGCCTCACACTGTATCTCTGCCCCTGCCTATACCCCTGCCCCTCTCCCTGCCCCAGCACTATCTTCACCCCTGGCTCCTTACTATCCCTGCAAGTATCCCTGTCCCTGCCCATCTCCTTGCCCTGGCACTATCTGCCCTGGGCCCTTCGTTATCCCTGCCTGTCTCCCTTCTTCTGCCCTGTCCATGTCTGCATCTCATTAGGGACATCTCATTCCCTAACTGTTGTACCAATTAATTTTTCTAGTATGAGATGGTATGACTTTGATCAAGGTCTATATGCCTACAGTTACTTTGTGCACTGCATGGCTATGGGTAGGTTGGTATGGCAGCACGGCCCCAGCTCTAGAGGAGAAGGAGGACAGCCCCACCACAAAGGATGAGGCCTACTCCTTGACTCCCAGCACCCTGGGCCCTCCAACAAGTCCCTGAGGCCCTCCCATCATCTGGCCTCACAGAGAAGTACCTGTTAAGACTGACTCCAGAACAAGGAAGGAAAGATGCTGAAGCCATAGGACTGCACTGGCTTTGCAAAGCCTTGGGGACAACAGGGACTGGTGGAGCCCTGCTGTGCCCCAACACTCAGAGGGTGGGAGATCCATGTGTGAACCACACTTGGAGTGCCCCAATTTGGCTAGGATACCCCCTGGGTATGAATAAAGAATGTCTCTTGTCATAGTCACGTTGGTGTCCTGATCTTTTGCTCCTGAGGCCACATGGCCCAGGTGTGAAATGCTCATGATACCTGTCCCTGCCCCTGCCTGTCCCCCTGTCCCCACTGCTGGTCCTATCCCTGCCTACATCCCTCCTGACATCCCTTTCCCCGCTTGTATTCCTGCACTGTTGTTACCCAACACTAAGGGGACACCTGTCCCTGCTCCTGCCTATATCCCTGTCCTTGCCATGTTGCTGATGTCACCAATATCTCTACTTTTGTCCTTGTCCCTGCCCCTGTCTGTATTCCTGTCCCTGCTTATTTCTGCTCAGCCCTGTCCATACCCCTCCCTATTTCTGTCCCTGACCCTGTCTAGACCCCATCTCCAAATTATACATATCCCTGCCCTTGCTGCTGGCCCTTCCCTGCCCCGTCCTTGTTCTTCCTATCCCTGTTCCTTTCTGCCTCTTCCTCCTAGCCCCTGCCTGTCTCCTACCCATGTCCTGACCCCTTGCCCCTTCGTGCTCATGCCCTTATTCTCTATCCCCTTCTTCTTCCCATTCTTGCCAGCCCCAGGTCCCGGGACCCCACTGCCCCTCTGCCTGCAGCCCCTGCCCATCCTCCTGGCTCTGCCTGACTCTGCAAAGAGTTTGAAGGCCTTTGGCTCTTCCCAGATTATTTGTGCCACTCGCGGCGCCCTTTTGCACTTTCGTTTCCTGGTTGACAGAGTCAGAAATCGAAATTGTAGCCGCGGCAGGAAGAGAAACTGAAACTCCGATTTCCCCGCTCCGGCACTTAAGGCAGCACGGGAAGCGACATCCTGCCCACGCTGCCTGCCGCCTACCGTGGCCGGCATCGACGGGCACCAGAACCCCCGGGGATGCCGGCACCGCCTGCATCCCCCTGCAAAGGAGGGCACCAGAACCCCCGGGGATGCCGGCACCGCCTGCATCCCACAGCAAGGGAGGGCACTTGCAGGTGATGCCGGCGCTAGCCATGTCCCACTGTCAGTGTTGACATCAGGATCCTTCGTGCCACTGCTACTGGCCATATCACATTGTCTGAGGTGACACCAGGGCACCCAGTGGCGCTGGCACTGGACACGTCCCATCACTTGGGGTGACACCAAGGCATCCGGTGGAACTGGCGCTGGCCATGTCCCATTGCCTAGGGTGACATCAGGACCCCAAGTAGTGCTGGCACTGTCTGCATCTCATTGCCTACAGTCATGCCAGGGCATCTGCTGACGCTGGTGACAGCCCGTGGTGACACTAGGGCCCCTGGTGACACTGGCCAAGTCCCATTGTCCCTGGTGACACCGTGCCACGAACCATGTCCTAGAGTTGTCTGTGCCCCTGGCATGGGTGCAGGCAGGCAGGGGCTGGCACTGGGTGCTAGTGGTGGGACCTCTGTCCAGCTGGGCACCCACGGGAGACCCTGTGCCACGCAGGCACCGGGCTGTGGGGTCCCACAGGGCTCCAGACCCAGCCTGCAGGCACCTGCCTGCGCTGCCACCACCACCTCAACTGGATGTCAGAGTGATGCGCAGCCCCTGTTGTCCCCTCCCAGCCCCCTTGGCAGCGGCACTACGAACAGAGAACATCGTGGGCAGAAGCTGGGACCACCTTAAGTTCCCAGCAGTGACGGCATCGGGGCGGTGACTTGGGGAGTTTTAAAAGCTGCTGCAGACAGAAGCAAACTGAGGGAGGTAGGTAGCTGAAGGCAGGAGTGGAGATAGGAGACAGCGAGTCAGAGGGCAACAGGAGTGACCACACCTGGCAACATGGATGCGGGCCAGGTGACATCCATAAACCGACTGAGGATGGTGACTGCCAAAACCTTGGATAGCTGGATCGCAGATTACCTGCAGCCCAGCACAGCTTTCACCATGCAGGTGAAGCAGACAGTGAGGCAGATCTGTGACTTCCTGAAGGAAGACTGCTTTGGGACTGAAATCCACGTCAACAAGACAGTCAAGGTGAGTGCTGCCTGGCTCAGGGTCCAGCTGGCACCTCTGCTGCCACCCTTCCCTCTGTCCCACTGCTCCAGCTCCTGCCCTGCCTCATTTTCCCTTGGGAGCCTCAGGAATGGTGGCAGGTGATCCCAGTGCAGAGGGGCAGTGGTGCTGAGCAGGCAGGGCATCTCTCTGCAGGGCGGCTCAGCAGGCAAGGGCACAGCCCTGAAGAACAACTCTGATGCCGACGTGGTGCTCTTCCTCAGCTGCTTATCCAGCTACCAGGAGCAGAAGCAGAAGAGAAAGGCTATGCTGGATTTGATCATAGTAAGGCTGAATGCCTGCAGGGAGAACTTGTGTTTCAATGTGTACATCAGTGAACCACGGTACAAGGGTCCCGACAATACACCACGCTCCCTCAGCCTCACTCTCTCCTCCAAGGGGACTGGAGAGTCCATTGATGTGGACATCCTGCCCGCCTATGATGCCTTGGGTAAGTGTTGAAGGCTGGCACAGGGCCAGGCACTGGTGTCAGTGCTGGGATGGCTCTCACCCTCCTTCTCACCCCACAGGGCAGGTGACGGAGGATGCCCCGCCAAAGCCAGAAGTGTACATGGAGCTCCTGAGGGCTTGCAGCCATGCTGGAGAGTTTTCCCCCTGCTTCACTGAGCTGCAGAAGAAGTTTGTGAAGCGTTACCCTGCCAAGCTGAAGAACCTCCTGCGCCTGGTCAAGCACTGGTACAAGGAGGTGAGAGGCTGCCCAGGTTTCCCAGCTCCCACCAGGCACCCACCCCAGCCAGCTCTCACCCCCATCCCTGTCTTCTCCCCAGCTGAAGCTGAACTACCCCAAAGAGGACCTGCCTCCGAAATATGCCCTGGAACTGCTGACCATCTATGCCTGGGAGGAGGGCACAGGCTCCTCCAACTCCTTTGTCACGGCTCAGGGCTTCCGTACAGTGCTGGAGCTGCTGCTCCGGTACCAGGACATCTGCATTTACTGGGAGAAGTACTACTCACTCCAGCACAGCGAGATTGGTGCCCATGTCAAGGGGCTGTTGCGCAGTGACCGGTGAGGACTGTGCCTTGTGGGACCCATGCCAGTAGTCCCATGGCACTGCCCGGGGCTAACAGCAGTGCCCACTCTCTGTGTTTGCAGCCCTGTCATTCTGGACCCTGCTGACCCCACGGGGATCCTGGGCCAAGGAAAGAACTGGGTCCTGATGGCACAGGCAGCTGCCAGCAGCTGCAGCTCACTGCCCTGCCTTGCAAATATCCAGCCCTGGAATGTGCAGGTAAGGCTGCCTGAGCCTGTGGGTATCATGGCCTCCCACCCCTGTCCCTGCTGGCTTTGCCAACCCATTCTCCTGTCCCTGCAGCCAGCCCGGCCCGTGACCATTCAGGTAAGGCAGCTGTCAGGCACCAGCCTTAGCAGGACCATCAGCCCCTATGACACCATCGGGAAGCTGAAGGAGGAGATCCAGCAGGAGTGGGGCATCCCCTTTTACAAGCAGCGCTTGGCACAGCAGGAGCCAGGCAGGAGCAACATCCACCTACAGGACGGCGAGACCCTGGCCACGCACCACATCTTCTACAGCACCATGCTGGTGCTGCTGCAGATTGAATGCCAGGAGATGCAGGTCTTTGTGAAGGATGATAAGAACCGGACCACTACCTACACTGTGCTGCCCACTGACACTGTCCGGAAGCTGAAGGAACAGATCCAGAGCCGGCAGGGGCCTCCTGTCAACCAGCAGCGCCTGACTTATGGCTCCTGGGAGCTGGAGGACCAGCACACACTGGCACACTACAACATCAAGCCCATGACCACCATCTATCTGCTCCTGCGGCTCCGGGGGGGTGCAGGCCCCCAGCATTCCCAGTTGCCTGCCTGCTCACCATACTGAGCATTGCCCTCAGCACCAGCTCATGCCTCTGTACACCTCCCTGTCATGCTGGAAATAAATGTCTTGGTAGATCCTTGTGCTGTTTGCTTGGTTGGGGACAGTGCCAAGTGCCACATGGGGTGGTCAAGGGGTTGGGGTTACCGATCCCCAGTGGGATGAGGGGGGACCTCAAAGCCACCAGCTGCTAGATGGCACAGGGACACATGGGTGCAGAGCAGCAGTGATGCCCGAACCCAGGGTGCCTGGAGAGTCAGGGATGCAAACCTGCTGCCAGCTGACCCTCAGGAGAAGAAAACAGCTCCATCCATTGCCTTTCCTCTGCCTGCTCCTGCCAGCACCAGTACCTGCTTATTCCCACACTGGCCGCTCAAGTGGCTGGGCTGGGGTGCAGCCAGTGTTGGGACATGGATCATGCTGGTGGCATGATGCAGAGGCAATGGAATGTGGCCAGTGCCACCAGGGGCCCTGATGCCATCACAGACAGAAGGTAGCAGACTTCAAGGTTACCATCGGTCACTGCCTGTTGGCACTGGGGAGGTTTTGGTTTTCATCTCACAGAAATGAAAGTGGAGCTGAAAGCATGGTGAGCTGGAAGCCTGGGAGGATCTCATCAAACTTCGTGATGTTCCTGCAGGTCTTGCCTCCCACAGCCCTCCAAGTGCTGCTGAACACCTCATCTCTTGGCTCAGTGCTGGGGGTGTCCATGCTGTGGGGCATCATACTGCACCACCAAGTGCTTCCTGGGGCTCTGGGGCAGACGCGGGACCCTGGGCTGAATCTCTGTTTTATTGTGCTCAATTAGTACAAGGTCCCCCGTGCCATTGCTCCACACCCAGGGTCGTGGGTGCCACCTTTGTGCACCCCTACATCTCCCCTTTGCACCCCCCTCCTCCTGCTAGGCTCCTGTGTCCCACCAGCACCTGTCCTGCCCCTCCACGATCCCACTCCTGCCTGCAGCACCCCTGGGACCCAAGGGTGAACCTGCTGCACTGTCCTGCTGCAATGCCATGCTAGGGGGCACTGCCTGGCCCTGCAGGTTTACATTCATCGAAACAGTCGTTAATAAATATTTCGGTGACTCTGCGATGCCAGCAGCTGGCTGGGTCCCCACCGGTGCTGGAGCCGGTGGCGAAGGCAGTCGGCAGCCCCTTGGGGGGGCTCCTCAGCCCGGCTGCCCCCCTGTGGCCCCAGAGCTGCAACCCCCTGCCACTGCCCATGCAGTGCTGCTGGCAGGGCAGCCGAGGCTGTGCCCCACCTGCGGCCCCGCTCCTAGGCAGAGCCCGGCGCCCGGGGCCGACCCCCGGGTCACCAGGGGGATGCACTGCGGGGGCCCCGCTCGGCCCGCAGCCCCTCGTGGGTGCGCCGGCGGCGGGCTTTGCGTGTCTCCTCACCCTGCCCACGGCCAGGGGGTCCGGCGTGGGTGCGGGCTGGTGGTGGGGGTCTTCCCCGGCTCCAGAGCCTCTGGCAGACTTTGTCCGTGGCTCCCAGGGGTGGGCGCTCCACCAGCTGGAGGAAGTCCCGGTACCAGACCTTGTTGCCGGGAGCCCCGGCAGCGAGCCGGGGGTCTCCAGCAGGTGCCATACTCGTGGCCTGCCAGGCACTGATCACCTCCAGGGAGAGCCGCAGCAGGGGCTGGGTGAAGCCGTGCTCAGTGGCATGGCAGAGGTAGAGGCCGGCGTCGGCGCGCTGGACACTGCGCAGGAGGATGCCCCGCTCCGTCTGCATCACCCGCTCATCCATCTGCACCTGCAGCACCCATGGGGATGGGCGGTCAGCTCAGCGTGGCACGGGATGGCACAGCCCGGACAGTGGCACTTGGTCGGGAAGAGCCTACCTCTCGCTGGGGATCATCCAGGGTGTGCTGGTACGTCCAGAGGACACGGGCTTGCAAGGATTTGGGGATGCACTCCAGGAAAGCGGTGCTGCCCTCCACCCCATACAGCTGCTTCTGGGGCACACTGCCCCGCCGAGGATCTGGGGGGACATGGTCTGGCCATCAGCCCCCCACCATGGCAGGGTTGACCCCAGCCTCCATCTGGGTCCCAGCTCACCTTCAGAGCAGAGCATATTGGGGTCACCATTGCGGACGTCCTGCCGGCGGAAACGCCTGTGGGAAAGTAGTGGAGGAGGAAGGGCTGTGGCAGCATGACCTGTGCCCTACACCATGACCTCGGGGCAGGCTGGCTGCCCCAGCACAACACAAATGGCATGTCACCCACCTCTTGGTGTTGGGCACATAGCGAGTGCAGGCAGTGCCATCCCAGGCACAGTACGGGTCCCGTGCCAAGCAGCACTCAGCACAGGCTTTGCCATAGGCACCGCAGCGGTGCAGGGGCAGCTGTGCCAGTGCTGTGGCTGAGCCAGCATAGAGCTGATGCTGCGGGGAGAGAGCAGAGCTGAGCACCCATACACCATGGCACGGGGCTAGGCAGAGTCATGGAAGGACATGGGGACACTCTGGGATCCCCCCTTACCCGCTTGGAGGAGAGTTGCAGACTGGTGATGGGGGAGGCATCCTGAGGGCAGAGCATGGACAGAAGTTAAGGGTGTGTGGGGAGACCTGGGCTGCTGGCTCCCATGTCCTGGCAGTTGCAGTGCCACAGCACAACTCAGAGCATGGGCAGCACAAGGGAGTGCCAGAGGGAGGTCTGACCAGGAGGATGTGGAGCCCCCACCCTCACCTGGAAGACCTGCAGCTCCTCCAGCAGCAGCGGCTCCATGCGATGCCAGCTTTCCTTGGGCACTGAGACCACCTTCAGTACCGTGCCCACATCTGTGGGCAGGGAGAGGTGAGAGCAGGGGTCTCAGTGTCAATGTCTCCCTACTCTCCCCCACTGCCCCAGCCCTGGGATCACCACATGCCTGTGCCAATGAAGAGGACATCGTAGTGGCCATCAGCAGCAGTGACACGGTCCACAGCAATGCGGGTGAAGGTGTAGGGCACAGCGGCTTGCAGGAAGAGGGGTCGATGGCCTTGGGGCAACACAGGGTTGTACATCAGTGGGTGGTGCCGGGCAAACTGTATCACCTCATCCGGGAAGTCCTTGGTGGAGCCGAAGGTTCCAAAGGTTTTGCTGGGGCACTGTGAGGAGACAGCACTGTCTAAGCAGGGTCTCACACTCCACTGACCCCATCCCAGGTAGTGGCATCCCACTGCTGGTACCAGCTGGGACACCCCATACCACATACCATGCCTGGGCGGGGGTATGGCACACGCCCCTGGTATGACACCCACTGGTAGTTGGGACCTTCCTTGTGTGCAAAGGGGCCCAGGAAAGCCCGGCGGATGTCAGCCATGGTATAGATGCAGACAGCTGAGCCCTGGAAAACAGAGCTGGTGAGAGAGAGAGGAGATGATGTGAGGACATACGTGGGGCACCACTGGGTATGAGCAGAGTGGTAGGGAAGGGGCTTGACCTGGAGGTGGAGAAGATGGCATAGACCAGAGGGTTGCGTTTGTCCCTTGTCTGCAGCAGAAAAACATCCCCTGCAAACAGGTAAGGCATCAGTGTTGCCCCAGTAAGGCAGGGGTGCCCACAGCTACCCTGAGGGTCCACATCCCTCCGCACTCACGGAGCTCATCGAAGTGGGTGTCTGCCCCGTCGGGTCCTGGCACAGCACAGACAAGCCGAGCCTTCAGGAAGGTTGTCCATTTGTTCACTAGGCTGCGCTGCCCGCCCATGTCATTCTGCCAGGGAAAGGAGAGCAGCAGTGTCAGCAGCAGCAGGTGGCACCCCTGAGCACCTCAGTCCCCGGCCCACCTGCACACAGATGCTCTCACCCGGCAGATCTGGCCAATGCGGGCGAAGCTGGTCTTGCCCAGCCCCTGCTGCCGCTCAACCGCTGTCTCACGGAAGAAGAAGTAGATCTTGTCGTCGTCAGGGTCCTCACTCTCTGGCACCCAAAAAACGGCCACGAACTTGGGCTCTGGGGACAGAAGGGTGATGCCTCCAATGGCTCCACTATCTCTGTTTCCCAGTAATCCTGGGGCACCTGTCGGGGTCCCATGAGGGGGCAGAAGCAACCCTGCCCAGCTGGCAGACAGAGGCAGAGTGAGGATGGGACCCCACCAGACATTAGGGATCTGCAGGGCACGTGGGGACCCCTGAAGTCACCCTCTGATGTGAGTGAAGGACAGGGCACAGCCAAGCCTGGAGGTGACATTGCTCTGACGCCTCCAGGGATCAGTAGCACTGTGCTGGGGTGCCGGTGGATCCCTTGCCACCCTCCCACTCGCCAGCACTGACCATTGAGCCAGCGGGAGTCATGCTGCTCTGTGCGGATGGAGGGACGCCGGCCCAGGCTGCGGAAGATGGTAAAGTCACGGCCCATCAGATCGGTGGCCACCCCAGAGTAGAGCTCTTCACCTGGCAGGCACAGAGGGAAGTGTTACAGGGCACACCCCGGTACTGCCCAGCCACACTGCACCCAGCACGGGGCTCAGCCCTCCCTTACCCACAAGGACAGAGGCGGCTGTGTGCCGTGGGTCGTACGGGCTCTTCCCCTTGCCATCCTCAGTGCGGCGGGGGTCCAGCTTGAAGGTGGGCTCCTGGAGAGGGGGAAGGATGGGAGGTGGGCAGCCGGCAGCAGCCAGAGGCCATGGNTCCTTCCCAGCCCAGTTGCATTCTTCCCTCCACTCCACTGGAGCTGGCCAGTAGATCTGCAGGTGGAAAAGGGGATGCTCACAGCCTCCAGTATGCCCAGGGCTGCCTCACCAGTGTCTCCCCCACTGTTACCTTCCTGTCTCGCTGGCTGATGTCATCCAGGGCCAGGGAGAGGAGGTGGTTCTGGGCACCAGCGAAGAGGCGGGCGCGCCCCTCGCCCCGCCGCGG
>WBMV01004760.1:2115766-2138445 GCA_013396655.1 Campylorhamphus procurvoides
GGGCATCACCGGACAGGGGCATCACATCACCGGGCAGGGCCGTCACCGGACAGGGGCATCACATCACCGGGCAGGGCCGTCACCGGGCAGGGGCATCACCGGGCAGGGCCGTCACCGGGAAGGGGCATCACCGGGCAGGGCATCACCAGGCAGGGGATCACCGGGCAGGGCATCACCGGCCGCGGCCGTGCCCCTGCCCACACGGTCACGGGATGTCCCGCGTGGGTGGTGTGGGGTCACCAGCGCCCCGCACGCCTACCCGGCCGGTGGGAACCGGGAGTGGCTGGCCGGCGGCGGGGTCAGTGCTGCCACGGCACAGCGCTGACCTTGCCGGCGGCAGAGCGGGGGCGGGCAGCGCTCTGGGCAGAACCGGCGGAGCTGGAGCAGCTGCCCGTGTCCTGGCACTCACGGCCTGACCTCCCCAGGGACAGCTGCAGTGTCGGGATGGCAGCTGGGAGCCCGTGTCCCTGTCCCCACCCCGGCCATGGTGTCTCCATTGTGCCGCCAGGGCCACCGCTGCGGGGGGCGTCGTCCCCCATGCCCATCCCTGCCCTCCTCTGTGCCTTTTTCAGCCTGCCGAGCCCGATGCTGGTGGCAGGTGGACACTGCTGCTCACAGGCACAGTGGGACTCCTGGGAGAGCCATGGAGTGGGTGGCAGGGATTTTGGATGGCATGGGATGTGCCAAGAGGGACTGCAACTGGAGCTGGCCCCTGGCACCTCCCTGGCATCTGGTGGAACTGGGGTGCCTCTCCGACTGGGGAGCTCTGGGAAGGGTATGGGGGGATTTTCCATGAGGCAGCATGCTCTCTATTGGTGGGGAAGGGTTTCAGTGAATTGGGCTTTAGGGGAAGGACATAGAGCGGCTGGGCAGAGCTGGGACACGTGCCCCTGACACATGTTGGCCCCCTGCTGACAGCCAATTGGCCCCGACCAGCCTGCAGCCTCGTGAACTGACCCAGCCCCATGGCAAACAGCGCTGAACTGGGCAAGCCAGCTCGCGGATTGGGCAAGGAGAGGTGGCCCCGCAGTCAGGGCCAGTGGTCTCAGGGCTGCCCTGGCTGCACCTTGCTTTGCCCACCAGAGGCAGCCCCTCCGCCAGCACGGTGGGCGCTTATCCTGGTTCATGCTTCCTCCTCCCAGCTCAGCCCCTGCAGTCCCTGGGCTCACTCCTGGCTGAGGGGCAGGCGGGTCGGTACCGTCAGCCCCCTGGCAGCACTAGGCAGGGTGGTGCTGCCAGCTCTGCCATGTGGTGGGGGTTCCAGGGGCAGGAGCACTGGAGGTGCTGGGGGCTGGCTGCATGCCGGCAGTGGCAGGAGCCGGCTGGGGCTGTTTTCCTCTCTGTTTGCTCGGCCCTGGGGACGGCCAGCGATGCGGATCAAGGCCGGCGTCCTTCAGGCAGCCAATTGTCGGCCAGCTCAGAGGGGAGGGAGAGGGGCAGCTGCCCCAGGGCTTTCCCAACCCTGGAGGGGGCCACCATGCCAGCACTGCCCAGCCTGAAACAGCGCCAGGCTCGGTCCACCCAAACAGAAGGCTGGGTGATGCCAGCAGGGGCCCAGGGGGTGCCTGCTGAGACCTGGAACCCAGAGCTCCCCAGTGCTGGAGGACATGGCAGCTTCACTCCTGAGCACCAGCACATCATTTTGTGCTTCTCTTGCTGAATCGTTCCCTGATGGGTCATGAAAGGGCCTTTATCTCTTCTCCTCATGGCTGGATCACACCTGACAGGAGCCTGTGCTGGACTGTCTGACCATGGGACTGACAGTCACCCCAGCAAGGGTGGGGGCCCAGAATGGTCCCACTGGTGCCTGTGTGGGGAGCCAGAGCAGACTGCTTTTCACTGGGACTTCAGGAACCATATCTGCTCCTTGGTCGTCTCTGGACCAACCACGGCCCCCCAGGGAGGGGCGGGACACGGCTGTGGCCACATCTCCATTTTTGGCCCAGCTATTTATATCTCTAAACAAGGATGCTACAGTTGTCTGGGCTGAAAGGTGTCCCCGGTCCTCCCCTGCTCCCTGTTCCCCAGCTCCCCAGCCATCTGCCACCCTGCTGCCTCGGCCCTGGGCAGCAAGCCTGGCATTCCCGGGGGTTCTCCTAGCTGGCTCCCTGCTCTTGACAGCTCGCTGGAAGCTTGAATGTGAACAGGAGAGCCCCTTTCCCAGGGACTGGAGCCCCTTCAATACTGGACCACCTTTTCTTCCGCTTCTCCATGCTGGAGCCCTATTCCTGCTCTGCTAAACACTAAGCATCCACCTTCACTGCCCTGTATCTGGTTTCCCATTTGGGGTGTAGGGCAGCCTGGCTCTGCTGTTCTGTGCTGCTGGCATAACCTGTGCTGCCTTGTAGGTTCTGGCAGCTGCCTGGGCTTCCTCCCCATCCTCAGGAAGCCTGGGTGGTTGCAACGTGGGATGCTAAGCTCCCTGTGGTACAGAGGACTCTGAGGCTTGGGGAGCTGATGAAAGGCAGCTCCCAGCCCAGAGAGACTCAGGCCCTGTGCACGTGGGAGCGTTTGCCACGCAGAGTGGGGCTGCATCCCATCCTGAGGGAGAGCAGTTAGAGCATCCCTCCAGCAACTGGTGGTAGTCAACACCTCTTTGCCTACCCAAGGGAAGACACTGCTGGCCCGATGCCTGACTTTCCAGTGGGATGTGGGGATCAAAAGAGCCCAGTAGCTGGGACACTGTGTAAATGGTCCAAGACTCAGGGGAACTGGGCACTGGGTGCCTGACGTTTCAGGACCATCATGGCTACTTGGTTTGTTTCAGCTTGAAAGGCATTTGAGTTGCATTTAAAGGCATTAAAGTCCTTGCTAAGTCCTTACTTAATTACCTTAAAGGCATTTAAGCCTTGCTGCAGGACAGTCAGCCCATGGAAGCAAAGCCTGTGACCCTGGTGGGGCTGTAGGTGCCGCCAGTGGGAACAGTAGGGACCTGGCGACCCTGCCTGGGTGGCAGAGCTGAGCAGGCTGCTGCTGGCCCTTCCAGTGGGGACTGAAGGGACAGTCTCCCTGTGCCAGCAGGAACAGTTCATTCCCACCTCTCGGGGCTCAGGGCATCCTCCTGCCCTCAAGTGCTTCCAAGCAGCAGTGGTGCTTGATGGCTGGGAGCTGGGGGAGCCTGTGTGGGATCAGCATCCTAAAGGGAGCAGCAGGAGCTGGGCGTTCTGGGACCCCCTCCAAACTCCGCAGTGGTGCAGGGAGAGGCGTTGGGGTTACCCCAGGGCTTGTCCTCAGGTTCTTGCTTCCCAGCTTGTCACTTGGCAGGGAGGCGATTGAGCACAGAGATAACCCGCCCTTCAGGTCTGCTGAGCAGTGCTTTGCTTCTGGATTCTGTAAAGTTAATTGGTTTCGAGGTTCCAGGAACAAACGAAGGAGAAAAACCCACTCTCCAATGTGCGGGATCATTGAATGCTCTCTGGTGAGTTATAATTGCAAATCATGTTTTGAAATCACATTAACAAATTAGCCCGTGTTGTTGTTGTGCCCTGCCACATGACAGCATGTGCCGCAAGGGAGGCGTCGGTCAAGGGCGAGGGAGGGGGCCACCAGCTGCCCCCCTGCCACCTCTAGGTCCAGATACCCTCCTGCCAGCAGTGGGGGGCTTCTGTGGAGGGTGGGGTAGGGGTAGAAAGGGTCCAACCCTAGGCATGACTTCGAAGAGGTGTCACTGTAGAGTCCATCTAGCCCATGCTGTGGGCCACAGGCATCCCTCTCCTCTTATCACAGCCCTTTGGTGCCTTGCTTGCTCCATGGTTATCAGTTTGGGATGGCAGTGGGGGTCTCAGAGACCCTGCTGGGTGCTGGCACCATGTCTGTGGGATGACCAGTGCTGGGGACCAGGGGCACCTGCTGGCGTGTTTCTGGCAAGGGCAAGCTCCAGGAGACTTCTTGCTCGAGAGGTCACAGCAGTGGTGCTGGGAACGCTGCTTGGGCTGCAAATCTAACCATTATCTTTGCCATATCTGCCTGCCATCTGAGGCCTGGGAACAGCGGGCAGCAGCAGGCAGCAGCAGGCGGCAGATGCAGGGGCCAGGTAAGGAAGCTGGGTGTGACAAGGAGAGTGTGCCCTGGCCACGCGTGGCACCCACTGCTTCGTGCCTGGGTCCCAGCCGGCCTTGTCCATGCTGGGATGTTGTTGAGGCCGAGGGGTTTTATGGGCTCACTTTAATCTGTTCAATCTCTGAGCATGGCTGAAGGATAAAAAAAGGGCAGCTTTTGACTGGGGCGAAATGGTGAGAAGGTAAAACACACAGAAATGGACTGTGGGAGATGGCTGTGGCACAGTACTCAGCTCCCTGCCACTGGTGAGGCAGGATGCTGCTGCTGAGATGAGCCATGCTGTGCTGTGCTCCCCTGAAGGCTCCTCACATCCGGGAATCCCGCGTCAAACTTTCCAGACAGCTGGAGAAAACCGCATGGTTTTGCAATCCACTGGAGCCCAGGCACAGCCCTGACACCACCAGAGCCATGATGAAACCGCCTGGGAAGAACCAGCAGCTGGTTCAGGGCATGAAGAGAAGAGTCTTAGCCCACCCCTCTCATGGCTCCCCTCTGCATGGCCAGCCCAGCTGCAAGAGGCTGGAGCTGCTGTGTGCCAGCTGTAGGGACACTGGGACAGGCTCTGAAAGGCCTGGGGTCATCTGTGCTCCCTTTTGCTCCTCTCCTTCTCACTGCTTTGATTTTCTGCAAAACTTCATCTGGGCATGGTGGAGCCCATCTCCTCTGCCCACCTGGAGAGTGGAAACAGTAGAGAGGGGTGTCACATGCTGGACAAGAGAGGGGATGATAAAAAGGAGTTATGGCTACATTTGTGCCAACAGGAGAAGAGGAAGGGTGTTTGGAGGCTGGGAAGGAGCAGGCAGCCTCCATGTCACTGCCCACAACCTGGTCCTCCAGCATGCCCACCCCATGGCAGGCACTGCACCCTGTGCCATGGGGCCACACTGCCTGTCCCTGTTCCCAGAGCCTGTGCTATGTTTGCTTACGGGGTGGAAGCTCTTGGCGTCCCTTTACAACCCTGGCAAGGTGTGTTGCCGCCCGTCTCAGGACTTCTCTGTGCCGGTGCCACGTGGCTGCTCTCGCCTTTACCAGGGCAGGGGAAGGGTTAAACTGATAGCTTGAGTCCAGCCATGCCCATCCTCTGGGTGCCTCCGGCTCCCCGTCACACTGCCAAACCTGGCTGTCTCCAGTCCCCCAGCATGCCAGCCAGCGCTGGTTCAGCACTTACGCATGCTGCTGTTATTAGAAATTAGTTAATGGATGTATATATCCAGCCAAAGGAGAGCGGCAGTAACAGGAGCCGCGGGATTGCCGGGAGCGCGAGGGCACAGCTGCCACTGAATATTTAACATCCCTCGATGTCCAGGTGAGAGGGTGCTGCTGCTGCGAGGGGATGTTTTCTGCCTCTCATCCCGATGGCAACGCTTGCTGCTAGCTGACAAAGCCATTTCCATCCCAGGCTGCCTGAGGCTTTGCAAGGATTTATGAAAGATATGCATAACACAAATAAAACCTTCCAGCAGTGAGCGGAGCCCTCCTGCCAGTGAGCAGTGTCTGGGCAGGGCTTGTAGCTCAGCATAGGGAGGTGGGTGGACCCCTAAGCATGGACCCTCAAGATTTTCCTCTCAAGTAAAAGCCAGGCAGGGCAGACGAGCAGGGGGTAGTTTAGGGGTGACAGCCCTTGGAAACCGACAGAGAATATTTGGGGACATGGCTGGTGACTGACTACAAGTTCCTGGCTCTCCATGAAGCATTTGGGATGTACTTGGGAGAACAAATTTCCTCTTTAGGGCACTTCCATGGGGATAGACCCCAACATTGTGTTTCCATGAAAAAAAAGAGGTGTTTCAGTTCAAGTGGGGAAATTTGCTGGAGACTGGAGGAGGGGATTGATGGAGACTGGAGGAGGGGATCAGACTGTCCCGCTCACTCTGGGCAATGTTGGGATGATCCCGCATGGATTGTTTATTTCCAGTGTGCTGAGGTGCTGGGGCAGGTCCTGTGGGTGCAGCGGGCACCCTGAGCAGGGCAGCCAGCTGGGCTGGCTTAATGTGAGCTTCGCAAGCTAAGGAGAGAGTCTGGCTGAGGTGAGTTGCTGTTGGGTGACCTTGCCCCTGCTGAGTGACCCTGCCCCTGCCTAAAATGGGAGAAAACCCAGTGGCCACACTCGGCGCATGCTGGAATTACCCCTTCAGATTAGATTAGAGTGACTGCTCCAGCCTATTGCTTTGGGAGCAGCCGCTGGTCTCTGGCAGCAGCCCTGTCTGCTCTGGATAGGGATGCCCGATGGAGTGATCATGCCTGGAGGGGCAGCAAGGGACAGCAAGTGAGGTGGCCGTGTGTGCTGGGGTGGGGATGCTCGGTGAGGTACCAATTCCAGGCGGGGCAGCGCTGCCTGGTGGGACACTGATGCTCAGTGGGAAATGATGCCTGGTTGGAGGGGGTGTATGCCCGGTGCCGGGGGGTGATGCCCAGTGGTTCATTGATGCCCGGTGATGGAGGTGATGTCCGGCGGGGTAATGCCCGGCCGTCGGCCATGCTTGGTGAGGCATCAGTGCCCGGTGGGGCGGCGATGCCTGGTGGGCGGCGATGTCCGCGGGGCGGTGGTCCCGTCGGGGCGGGGCAGGGGCCGGACGGTGCGGGCGGTCACTCCTTTCGAGCGGTCCCTCCCTGGCGCTGCCCCAGCGGAGCGCAGATTGGGAGCCGCCGTGCTGGGGGCGGGCCCGGCTCCGGTTTAATCTCCGGCTCCGCCGGGATTACGAGCGCAGGATAGTCTCTAATCCGCGGCACCGGCCACCGGGGGCTGCCCGCCCCAGCCCACAGCAGAGAGGCACCGCGGAGAGAAGGCAGGTAGGTCCCTCCGATCTCCCCCGGTGCTCTTACCCCCGGGCTCTCTGCCTTGTCCTGCGGGAAGCGCCGTGGTTGGGGCTGCCGAGCGCTCGGACCCCTCACCGCTCCGTATTCCCCTCCGCGCCCCACGCAACCCTCCCCGACCCATGACTCTTCGCTGGCCCCGCTTTCCTCCCGCAGCGCGGCTCTCCCTCCTCCTCTTCCTTCTCCTCCTCCTCCTCCTCCCGGCCCCGAGCAGCACGGGGAACACTCCGGGGCTCGACAGCCGTGGCAGGTGGCAGCGCCCCGTGGCTGTTTGCTTTGCTGTCCTCCTGCCACTTCCCTCCCCAGCGGCTGGCACCTTCCCACGGGTGGGTGACAGATCCCGCGGGGGAAGGGGGAGGCAGAGCCCTGCCGTGCCGCCTGGGTACTCCGACGCTCTGGCACAGCCTCTGCCCGGATCGCGGCGCTGGGGGCTTCGGCATGGTTGCCTACTCTGGCGATCCTAATAGTGACACCAGCCCCTAAACTCCCTTTACTCTTTTATTTCTGCTTTAATTTTTAATCGCCCGCGGGAATGACATATGTTTCTGAAGGCTGGAAGCGGCTGCGGCCGGGATCGGGTGTCAGGGTGCCGGGGTGCCGGAGCAGGGGGCACGGGCAGGGAGAGTGATGCCGGCCGTCATGGGCACTGCTGGGGCTGGCTGGGCCCTGCGTGCGGTGATTCCACAGGCTGTGGTATTTATAGACCCTGGCTGCCTGGGACAGCGGCGTGGAAAGCCAGGCAGCACATTGCGTTCCTGCCGGCCACGCGTGTCCCTTGCCAGCCGGCACGATGGTCCACTCTGCTGGGGCAGCTGTGAACGTCCCACCAGAAAGAAATCTTCCTCATGAGAAACCGAGGCACAACAGGTGTGTGCCGGACTTGGGATTCCCAAGTTGGTCTAGCTCTGTGGTTGCACGGGTGGGATAGGAGACCTGGCAGGTCCCCAACAGGTGGGATGAAGGGGAAGCAGAGCCCTGGCTGGCTGTGGAGGGCATGGCTGTGCTGAGCTGCCACGGAGGAGACGGGGAATTTTCCACTGGTGTTTGGATCAGGCCCAAGGTGAGCCGTTAGACTTGCCTGGTCCCCGCTGCTGGCCACCCTGTGGGTTCATGGGAGTACCCCAGAGAAAGCCCTCTGTGCCCCGTGACTTTGCCCTGTTACCCAGAACCGAGCACCAGTGTGCTCTGGCTCTGGTGGCCAGGGATGCTGGGAGGCAGCGGGACACCCCAGCCCAGCCGTGGGTGGCATGGGGGGTGCCGACACTGCGGGGGACCCTGACTGAGGCGCAAAGGGCCCCGCAGCACCCGGCCGTGCTGCAGCTGTAATCACACGCCGGGGCTGCAGCCACGGCAAACAAACAGGCACCGGCAGAGCCTATTTTCCTTGGCACATGGGGACGGAGGGAAGGAGCGGGATCCCACGGGCTCCTTTGGAAGTGCAGCCTTGAGAAAACAGAGGCGGGTCGGGGACAGGATGGGCCCCCCATGTCCCCAGCTCTCCTTGCCACATGGGTCTCGGCCACCTCGTGCCTCCCCAGCCGCTGACGCAGGTCCAGGGCCAACTGGGTCTCCCACGCCAGCAGGGCATAGCCACTCAGTCCTGCTGTCCCCACGGATCAGGTGCCAGGCTGGCAGCGTGGTCCAATGGCAAGAGTGGCACAGCCAGGGGCAGCGGTGGTGCCATGGGGCTTGGGCAAATCATAGCGCCTGTTTAGGACAGGGGGCTGTGCTGCGGGTACGCGAGGTTGTGGCTGAGGCCGGTCCCTCCTGTGTCCCCAGTGCTGCCTGCAGCAAATGGCAGCTTGGATATTTCGCCACTGACAGCTCAGTGTCATCCCGCCAGGGACAGGTGTGTTTTGGGGAGTGGGAACTCCTGGAAAGCATCCACTTTTAAGGCACGATGAATCTTCAGAGGTGCAACAGAAAACCTGATGTTTTCTTTTACAGGCATTGCTTGCCCATCAGTCTCTGTAGTGCCATCACCTGTGCCAGCACCCTCTCTGGGTGACCCTGTGCTCCTGACTGGCAGTGTTTTAAGTTTAAAGCAAAATCCACCATATAGCTTAGAACTGCTGGAGATCTTTGGGCTCAAGTTGGCATCTCACCCAGCCTTCCCCAGAGCCACACTGGGAGCCACCGGCCTCATGCTGTGCCCACCCTGTCCCTGTGCCCACACTGGCAGCTGCCTCTGCTGCCTGATCTTGTACCACACCAACTCAAGCCGGCTGTGTCAGCAACAGCCTGGGCTGTCCCAGTGCTGGACACTGCTACCCTTGCCTGGCCTCAGCCTCCCCATCATTCTTCCCAGCTTGCCTCACTAGTGGTTCTTGGATGTGGCAAGATGTGGCAGGGTGGTGGTGACCAATACCTGCGTCACAGCCCCATCGTGGGATGTGTGCCTGGTAGGAGATGCTGTGGTTGGTGCTGGAAAACCCACCCCATGGTGCACCACCCCCTTCCCTGCAGTGCCCTTCCCCTCCCTGGTGTGTTCCAGACCCCAGCATGTCTGTTGCTTTGGGACAGTGGCCACAGGCCAGCTCAGCCATTGCACGTTCTGCCTGCAGGCACATTCCCAAGCTCAGGCAGAGCTGTCCCCTGGGACTCTGGTGCCACTTGTACTCTGAGAAAAGACCCTGGATGGGTGCTGCTGTCCACATAGTGAGGCAGACAGCCCAGAATGGCCCGGGAACCTGTTGGTGCTGCTAGCCAGGACAGCACCTTCCAGAGCTGCTTGCTCCTTCTTGTTGCTACTGATTCTGCCCTGGCTGGAGCACCAGGGGCTTTGCTGGAGCCATGGTCTGGTATTTGGTGCTGAAAGCCCAGGTAGCCCTGGGGTGAGGTGAGCCCAGGAGCAGTGCCCACTGTGCCCAGCTCATGCTGGGGGCTGGCTGCATGGCTGTCTGGTGGGGCTGTCCTCTCCTGAGGGTCTCTGGTGGGGCTATCTCAGGAGGGTCTCCAACAGATCTGTTTGGGGAGGGACTACAATGGAGCTACCCAGAGGGGCTCTCCAGTCATGCACTGGGCAGGTTGTCTCCAACTGTCCCTCCCCATAATTGCTGGGGTCCCCGTGTCCATGGGAGTGCCCCCCAGAGCTCTTGCTCCAAAAGTGAGGTTCCTGGTCATCCACTAAACAGCTGGATTTTCCCCTTTGGGTGGGATTTCCCTGGGGAAGGTAGGACCATGACACTGCCTTTGCTTGGCTGGGAGATGGAGGAGGCAAATGCCGTATGTTAAAACCAGGTTTGGGGTGCTAGTTTTAGGAAGGCAGGCTGTGGGGAAAGCTACAGCTGTGTGTGCTTCATGGGAAGGGCAGACTGTGCTCTTAGGGCTGCCCCAGGGAGTTCTCTGTTGAGGTGCAAGGGGATGGGGGGTTCTCTGCTGTGTGCCCTGCTGGGGTCAACTTGCATGGGGAGGTGTTCCCCAGGGGCCCAAAAGGTCTGGACTGTTGCCTGTGTGCCCACGTACCCCTGTGCCCACAGCAGTGCCAGAGGCTGACCAGGTCACCCCATGCCCAGTAGTGGTGCAACCCCAGGGCTGGGGCTGATGGCAGTGGGGAGACACAAGTGGCATCCCTGCCCACTTGCCCATGCTGTCTGTCTCTCTGGAAGGGCTCTGTCACCAACACAGCCCCAGGGAATATGAAACCTGTGTGCCCAGCTCCGCTGAAACCCGAACGGCCACCTGGGCAAGCGGGCATGGACGGGGGGGCTGCTGTCCCCCTGGCACACACCGGCAGCAGCAGGATACCTGGCTGCCATCACGCAGGCCGGCAGCTGCAGCAGGCTTGGCGTTAAAGCCGGATTACCACCCGGAATAGTCCCATGGTCCCAGATGGACCGGATTAGTGAGGATTCATCTGCAGAGGGAGATGAGATGCGGAGGGGGTCTCTGCCCTGTGGGGGTCCCTGGCCTGGGGGAGCACTCACCTGCTGCCAGGGAGACCTGGTACCTTCATTCCCCATGCTTGGGAACAGTGGGTGCTCTCAGATGGGTGATGTGGGCTCTGGGGACACAGTGGGTCATGGCCTCCTGGGCTGGTGCTGCCTGTATGTGTCCCATACTCCCACTGGCACAGTGTGCACTGGTAGGGACTGTGCCATGCCAAGGCTTGACTGGGGGAACTGGCGTAGTGCAAGAGCCAGGCTTTCCCAAGTTGGTACGTGTCTTCCTGGCTACATTGCAGACACTGTCTGCTGGCATTGCCAACAGAGGTCCCTGCCCCAGCCCCCTGCTCCTGCCTGTGCTTTGCTCCCAGCTGGGATTTTCCACCTTTTAAATAGTCTTTGTGGAAGTGAGGTGTGAGGCAGAGGGATGCAGACCCTTCCAGGACCGGAACACCCACCATGGTGCCCTGGTCACTGGGGAAAGCTGGCATGGGGCTGGGGTGAGCCTAGGACTGCCTGCCTGCCAGGGCAGGGCAGGGGTCTGGGAGCGCTGTCGTCCTGCACACATCCCTATCCCAGCGAGGGCGGGCAGGCGTCTGTGCTGGCTGGGATTCAGCGTGTGAGACCAAACGTAGCCTCCCCTGGTGTGCAGACGTGGCCAGCGGGAGGGTACGTGCTGCCACACGCATCTGTCTGGGTGTTCTGGCTGTGGGGGCTGTGGGACAGCACCAGGGCCTGGCTTGAGCTGGTGGCCATGCTGTAGTGTTGGTGGGATGGGTGATGTCCCTGGTGTCACCAAGCAGTGGGACGGCAGGAAGAGACTGGGAGAGGTGGGAAGTCTGTCTGCAGTGGGACTGTCCCTGTCGCTGTCACCCAGAGCCGGCAGGCAGTGCAGAGGCGCATGCCGGGAAATCGATGGAGCTTGCTCAGCACCCCCAGGAACACGGCCCTGGGTGCTGCAGCGGGGGGGTTCTGCGCCCATGCACGTGGCCAGGCCCACACCATCAGGCTGGGCGAGTGGGTGCTGGGGCTGGTGGTCAGGAGGAGGATGACGCCAGGCAGCACATGGGCTGCCCAGTGCAGCAGAGGAGATGGCAACATCCCATCTGCATGATGGCACCCTGAGGGAACTGATCCCTGGGGAGATGCTCTTTGTCTGGAGCAGAGGGTCCCCAGCTGAGGTGGGCACACAGTGAGATAGGTGAACCCCCCGACCCTCAGCCCAGGGAGACCCAGGCCACCCCCTCAGGGCCACCCGCCGCTCTGTATTTGTTGTTCTGCCCAACCTTATCACAAGGCAAACAGCGGCAGGCAGGGCACGCGCTGCCCGATCGAAGTGTCTTCCGCTCCCTCCCCTTTCATCTCCCCCCTGCCCTGGCCACTGCCACCAGCAGACCCTGCCTGAGGGGCAAAGGCCAGGGCCAGCTGGGGAGGTGGCAACAAGTGGTGCCGGGTCTGTGCCAGGGCTGTGCCAGGGCTGTGCCAGGGCTGCCCGGCGGGAGGAAGCGTCTGGGTGGCAGCACGAAGCCTGGTGCATGCTGAATGAGCCTGGTCCTGCCGCTTGCTATTCTGAGAGATGCTTGGGGGAAGAAGTTGGTATTTCCTGAGCTGCCCAGAGAGGTGTAATTATAACCTGAGAGAAGAAAGGGGCTGCAGAGGAGAGTGCCCAGCCTTCCTGGCGCCTGCAGGGGAGCGGGCAGGGCAGTGGGCAGCTCCTGCCTGCCGCCGGTGGGATGTGGTGAGCCCTGACCGCAGGCAACCCAGTGGCACTGGGGGGCTTAGGGAGGTAATGGGGCATCAGGGTTCAGGTAGCCCCCCTCGATCCCATGCCAGGAGTGGTGGGTTCGGTGATGCCTGCCCACGGCAGTGGGAAGGCGCAGAGTTAACGGTGGTGTTTGGACGTGCTGGCAGCCTTGTTCGTGCCTGGACCCATCCCAAGCGGAGGCCTAGTGGAGGGGATAAATCATCACCCAGAGCCCGCCCTGCGCTTCCCTCTCGTCCCCCGCATGGCTGAGCCTTCCCTTTCTGGCCCCTGCTAGCCTGTGTTCTGCCTCAGTTTCCCCGTCTGACTGGGTGCTGTAGGCAGGGTGGCTCAGACGTGTGCCTCCCACCCCGGGCCAACATTAGGGGCTCAGCCCACCTGACAGTGCCAGGAGCTGGTGTGTGGCCTGGGATGACCCTGCCAGGTCGCCTCTGTGGCCTGGATGGGCAGAGACAGGCAGGGCAGCAGCTCAGGAGACCGGAGGTACTGGCACCCACACCCTGCCGTGTCATCCTTCTCTTGCGTGCCAGGAGGACTGCTGTACCCGACTGTGCTGTGGGAAGGCTCCCTTGGTCTCTAGGGTCACCAATCCCCTGCGAACATAAAGATGAGCATGTCCTCTGCTCACCCCACAGGGACCCCAGGCACTGGGGTGATGAGGAAGCAGCATCCTCCCGGGACTGGGGACCACACTGCATCCCAGCCAGCACTCGCCTCCAGCCAGGTGGCATCGTCCCTTGGCCGGATGCAGCCCCAACAAGGAACCCCCTAGCCAGCCGGACAGGACTCCAGCCCCCCGGTGCGGCGGGGGGTGGCAGGACCCTGCCCCGGCTGCCAGCCTGCCCCAGAAAGCCACCCTGTGCCGTTTCCCAGCGGGGCGGGGAGGGCCGGGGCTCGCACAGAGGCGGCTTTGTGCGGCGTGCCAAGGCGTCCCGCGCTCGGCAGCCCGGCCGCCTTCCCCTGCCAAGGAGCTGTCTCCCGGCCCCGCGCTCTTTCCTGCTCCGTTTGTCCAGCCCTGACGTGCCCCCGAGCCCCCCGCCTTGGCACCCCGGCAGCGGCGGGACGCGGGTGAGCCCTTCGCGCTGGGCAGCGCCGCGGGCTTTACAGAACCGTGGTGGCTGGGGGGTCCCCGGGCTCCCCACCCCGTCCTCAGCCACCCTCTCGAACGCTCCTGGCTCGCCTGTCGGCGCCCGTCTCCAGGAGGGGAAACTGAGGCACGGAGCCGAGAGCTGCGGGCAGGGGAGCAGAGGTGGGCAGGTGGAGTGGATGGGGGCTCTGGGGCTGGGCAGTGCTGCGGTGCGGGCAAGGGAGTGGGGTGGGCTGTGGCACGGCTGGCCAGGCGAGGGGACACCAGTACAGCTGCTGGAGCCACAGAACTCCATGGGACATTGTGTGCTGAGCAGACAGGAGGAAGAAGCCCAGCCATGGTGATGCCTGGGCTCGGTGACCTTCATCCCCGAGTGCCTGTCCCTGCAGTGCCACCAGTGCAGGTGCTGAGCCCAAGTCCTGTGTCCTTGGTGGATGCAGGACTCATGAGACTTCAGGCTAGCTGGTCCGGTGGTCCTGCCCAGAGCTGGACCTCTACTGCCCTCCCCTTGCAGAGCCTGAGGAGAGCCCAGCTGTATCTCAACCATGGATACCACGGACGTGCCCCTCCAGGCCGAGATGGTGGAGCTGGTGCCCAATGGGAAGCACGCAGCCACGCTCACTGCCTCTGCTGTCCCTTCGCTGGCAGGTGACAGGTAGGGGCCCCAGGGCAAGTGTGAGTGCTAGGGACTTGGGGGAGTCCTCCCAGTTGCTCCTTGCCCTTGCAATACCAGCCAGTGCCAAAGGCCGCTGGCTCTGCTTTGGCTTCACCTACCTCCCTCCATGGCCAGATTTGAGGAGAACCAGACTGGCGTAGCAGAGATGGAGGAGTTCCTGCCCCATGGTGTTGAGAAGAAGCAGACACACTTCACTGATGTGAGTACTGGCGTGGGCATGGTAGTGGGGATGGAATGGGGCTAGTTCCCAGTGTGACTGGTGCATCCCCTCCCCATTGTGTCCCATGAACAGTTCGAAGGGAAGACGTCTTTTGGGATGTCTGTCTTCAACCTGAGCAATGCCATCATGGGCAGTGGCATCCTGGGGCTGGCCTATGCCATGGCCAACACCGGCATCATCCTCTTCCTGTGAGTGCCATGGGGGCTTGGGGGAGCCTGGGTGTGGGGGGCTCCTCCAAGGGGATTGATGGGTGCAGGCAAGAAAGAAGCCTCTGACTTGGGGTGATGCAAGGACCAGTGTCCTACTGGTGGAGCAATGCCCATTGCTGGCATGAGCCTCCCTGCCCTGGGGGGTGCGGTGACCCACGGGGGACATGGAAGAGGAGGGTGAAGCTTTGCTTTCTTACTACAAGATCAGATTTCCACAAGTGGCCCAAAGGACATGGGTGCCAGCTCCCTTAGGCATGGAGACATGGATCACAGGGTCCCCACACCCTGCAGCCTGTCTGCCCCGTAGGCACCCAGCTGGTGAGGGGCTGGTGTCCTGCCAGGACAGCTGCCCACAGGCAGAGACTGTCTGCGCAGGGTTTGCCCCACAGCTGTGTCCGAGCCCTGTGCTGTGACCCGCTGGTGACTGTGCTGTCCTCCTGCAGCTTCCTCCTGACAGCCGTGGCCCTGCTCTCCAGCTACTCCATCCACTTGCTGCTCAAGTCCTCGGGTATTGTGGGTGAGTGCCAGGTTCTTGGCAGGGCTGTCCTAGGGGGTCCCATTCTGACCCTCATCCCACCACTGCTCCCTGTCCCACAGGCATCCGTGCCTATGAGCAGCTGGGCTACCGAGCCTTTGGCACACCAGGAAAGCTGGCAGCAGCCATTGCCATCACACTGCAGAACATTGGAGGTGAGGATAGGGCTGGGGGGACCAGTTGGGACTGGGAGTGGGGAGTGGAACCAGAGCACACCAGCACAGCATGACTTCGCTTTGCCTTGCAGCCATGTCCAGCTACCTGTACATCGTCAAATCTGAAGTGCCTCTGGTCATCCAGACCTTCCTCAACCTGGAGGAGAAGACCACGTGAGTGCCTCCTGCCCACGCTGCCTGCGTGCCTTCCCCGGGCAGGCGCCAGGGCTCCAGCTCCAGCTGTGCAGCCCATGGCAGGGATTTACTATCATTAAGCCACTACTATTTTTGATAACTGTCAGTGCTGAATAAGCCCCTGGGTGAGATTAAACCGAGCTGAACTTCCAATCCCTGCTCCTCACATCCCCTTGGGATCAGGCTTTCCTCCTTGAGCAGAACCTGAGGCTGTGGGGTGAGGGACGAGAGCTCTGGTTGGGAATAGATCCCCCCAACCCATGCCCACATCCCCACTAGCAGCTCTAGTCCTCAGGGGTGCACCACTGTGGGGGTAGGCAGGGCCCCAGCTGAAGGGCCCCAGGGATGCTGCCCTCAGGGGTCCTCAAGGATGCCATCTCAGGGGTCCCCAGGGATGTTAGCACATCAGGGATACCAAACTCAGGGGACACCAGTACCCCTGGAGTTTGTCAACTTCAGGGACCCTAAGAATGGCAGACAGCCCCTGCAGTGGCTGCCTCTGCCCCCTGTGCGCCAGCAGAGTGGGGTGATGACCAGGCCCTCTGCTTCCAGGGACTGGTACGTGAATGGGAACTACCTGGTGATCCTGGTTTCTGTCACCATTATCCTGCCCCTGGCCCTCATGAAGCAGCTGGGTAAGTCGGGGCGATGCTACCCCATGGCACTGGCACCTGACACCCTGGGTCTCCTGCTGGGTGACAGTGCTAGCCTGGAGGTGCTGGGCATGGAGGGGGTACCGAGGCAGTGCAACCCACGGGCCACTCTCCTTCCTCCTTAGGCTACCTTGGTTACGCCAGTGGCTTCTCCCTCAGCTGTATGGTCTTCTTCCTCATCTCGGTGAGCACCACTGGCACGTGCCAGTGCCTTGGGGTGCTAAGCATCCCTCCTGCTGGGAGATGTGGCCAGGCTGGTTGCTGCGGGGACAGCGGAGACAGCAGGGACAGCGGGTGCTCGGGGCTGCGGAGACGCTGTGGCGGTGCTGTCAAGCTGCTGGGTTATTTTCAGCTGAAGGAACCGAGTGTCATGGAAAGGGAGAGGGAGAGAGTGCCGGGGGGGAAATCACACATGTGGCCCCTCCACGTGCTGCTGCCCTGCTCTGCCCCACTGCCCATCTTCTCAGGGACAGGTGGGGGGACCAGCATCACTGTGGGGCAGCACGGGCAAAGGATGCCCTGTAGACGGGTCCCAGCAGGGGCACCCTCCTGCAGGGTGTGGTGCTGGCTTAGGTAGTGGGTGCTGGGAGTTGGTGGCATCAAATGCTGACCATACCCATGTGCCCCCTACCCCAGGTCATCTATAAGAAGTTCCAGATTCCCTGCCCACTCCCTGAGCAGGAGGGGAACCTTACAGGCATCCTCAACATCACCTCTGTCAGCACTAGTGACTACCAGAATGGCTACACTGTCCTCCAGGCCCCTGAGCAGGACACCTGCACCCCCAGCTTCTTCACCCTGAACTCCCAGGTAAGGACTCCTGAGGCTCTGGGTGAGCCCCTGCCCCAGGCACCCCATGAAAACAGGTGGTCCTGGTGCTGACACTTGGCCCCAGCAGTCAGTCGTCCTCCTCTCGCACAGACAGCATACACCATCCCCATCATGGCCTTCGCCTTCGTCTGCCACCCCGAGGTTCTGCCCATCTACACCGAGCTGAAGGAGTGAGTCCTGGGTGGGGGCACCCACGGGGAGGGGTGGGCTTCATCCGGCGCCCACCCAAAGGCAGTGCCGTCCGTGTGTGGGACCTGCGCCGGGGCATCGTGGGNGTGAGCAGGTGTGTGGTGGTTTATATCACTCCTGGGAGATTCATGATATAACCTGGCTTGGGTGATATCGCCCTGGGAAGTGGGTGATGTGGCTCAGGATGTTGGTGGGTGATCTGACCCCTAAGAGATGGGTGCCATGCCCCAGGTTGGGTGGCATGACCCCTGGGAGGTGGGTGATGCGACATGGGATGAGTGGTGATATGACAACTGAGAGGTGGGTGACGTAACTCGGGATGGGTGGTGCGTGGTATGATCCCTGGGAGGTGTGTGTTATAACCCAGGGTGGGTGGTGGTGAGTGGTATCACCCCTGGGAGGTGGGTGAGGATGGGTAGTGGGTGGTATGACCCCTCTGATGTGAGTGTTGTGACCTGGGATGGCTGGGTGGGTGGCTGATTGGTGGTGGGTGATCCAACACACCATGCACTCAGAAAGCGGGACACAGCCCCCTCTCCACACAGCCCCCACACACCCCAGGGTTCTCTGGCATCACCCCTCCTTGTTGGGTGGGTGCTTGGTGCCAGTGGATGCCATGGGGCTGTGCTGAGCCTGCCATCTCCCACAGTCCCTCCAAGAAGAAGATGCAGTGCATCTCCAACATCTCCATCACGGTCATGTACCTCATGTACTTCTTGGCTGCCCTCTTTGGCTACCTCACATTTTACGGTGAGCCCTCAGGGAGGGGGCTGGGTGCCAGGTGCCAGGGTGGTGGTGGTGCTGGGGCTCACCCAGTGGCATCCCCACCATGCAGGCCGTGTGGAGTCGGAGCTGCTGCACACGTACAACAAAGTGGACCCCTTTGATGTACTCATCCTGTGTGTGCGGGTGGCTGTGCTGACAGCTGTCACCCTCACTGTCCCCATCGTCCTCTTCCCGGTGAGTGGCCCTGCAGGAATACCAGGTGGCTTCGGCACTGGGCTTTGAGAGGGGAAACTGAGGCAGAGATGAAGATGGGAATTGGGAAACAGGACATACTCAGTGCCAGAACAGGGCTGGGGCAGAGATAGGGGTGATGGGGACCTACAGGGCCATGAGGACAGGGCTGGAAAGGGGCAACAGGGACTAGAGGGGCATCAGGATTAAGGTTTGGCCAGGGGAAGGGGTGATGGTGACCAGCAGGATTGCAGTGGCAGGGGATGGGATGGACGCTAGCTCCAAGGATGGAGTGTGGTACCCTGTCCATGTCCCCAGGTGCGCCGGGCCATCCAGCAGATGCTGTTCCAAGGGAAAGATTTCAGCTGGATCCGCCACATCACCATTGCAGTGGTCTTGCTGACCTTCATCAACCTCCTGGTCATCTTTGCCCCTTCCATTCTTGGCATCTTCGGCTTGATTGGTGGGTGGCAGTGCCCTGCTCCTGTCCCCCCTTGGGCATGGGGTGTTGCAGCAACACACCAGCCCCTCTCCTGCCTGGCACTTGGCTTTGACTGATGCCCCCGTGCCTCAGTTTCCCCTTCTCACCATGCCAGGACCAGGTGGTGTGTGGTGTATCCCCCATCCCACCCCTGTCCTGCCAGGCTGGTTCCTGCAGTTCAGTGCCGGCACTTGCTCTTCCCCTTCGCATTTCTCTTGATCCCCCCAGCCAGGCTCCCCCCGCTCAGCGCTCAGCTCCGTGCCAAGGCCCTGGCTGCGGGAGGGGTGTGGGGACAGTGCCAGCACACCGAGTCCCCGGGTTCCTGGAAGGCTTTGCCAGGGCCAGGAGGGGGGCGAGGAGGGGACGGCAGGGACAAGACCTGGCCTGGCAGTGAGGCTGGCAGGGCTGAGCCACTGTGTGGGAGGCCCCTGCCCACTCTGTCCCTGTCTGCTCCAGGTGCCACCTCTGCTCCCTGCCTCATCTTCATCTTCCCTGCCATATTCTACATCCGCATCATGCCCAAGGACAAGGAGCCGCTGCGCTCCACCCCCAAAATATTGGTAAGCATGGGCAGGGGGTACAAGGACGGGGACAGGGGCAGGGGTTCTGAGGCTGGCTGGGAACCCCATTGCCCTGGCTGTCCCTGAGCCCCTTCCTTCTCCCCGCAGGCTGCTTGCTTCGCCCTCCTCGGGGTGGTCTTCATGATCATGAGCTTGAGCTTCATCATCATCGACTGGGCCACGGGTGGGGGGAAGAGCGGCGGCAGCCACTAGCCAGCACCGGGTGCCCACGCCAACCCCCCCCACCCACCAGTGCCCCAGGGAGAGCTGGTCCCGGGATCAGCCCCCATGCTGCAGCCCTCCTGGGATTCCCTGGGGACTTCCACCCATCACCTGTGGTGGTGGGGGGGCATGAGCCATGGCAGGCATGGGGACTCCTTGACCTGTGCCCGGGATGGGGCAGCGAGCCTGGGGCAGGTGCTGTGCCCCCCAGCCACTCCAGCGGGTAACCCTCCCTGCTCCGCGCCTCAGTTTCCCCATCTGTAAAATGGGGAGAATAATACTGCCCTACCTCACCTGGAGCTGGCTGTCAGGTGGAGCTCATCTCTGCATCCCCAGAGCCACCAGCAGCAGGCACTGCCAGGGGCGTGGGGCACTGCCCGCCATGGGGGCCGAGGACTAGTGGCACTTTCCTGGCCCACCTAGAAAGCATTGAGAGCCCTGATGAACAGTGTCCCTGAGGGCTGGAATCCAGCAGGGCAGTCAGGCCTGTGACAGCACCTGTGCCCGAGCCACCTGCCCACTCCCCCTGCCATCCCCCCGTCCCTGGATAGATGCCACCCCACTGCCCTGGCATCACAGGGGCACCCCAGAGTCCCTGGGGCAAGGTGGTCCTGCCACTGTGGCTGGTGGTACCCAGCCTGCTGCTCTTGAGCCTCCCAGGCTCCTGCTGCCTGCGGATGGGACCCTGCTGACCCCTAGACCATGTTTTGGGACCAGCTGCATTGCTCTGGGAAGGTGACACACACGCTAGGGGCTTGGTGCTCACTGGCATCCTGCCCATGCTGTGACTTGGCTGCCAGGGGCCTGGCCCACCTGAGTGGCACGGGGTGGAGGTGGGTGGTCTGTGGGCAGTGCTCACCGGGGGCCAGCTCTGGGCTCTAGAGACACCCCCTGTCTGCATGCCCAGATGCCAGATGGGCACCCCAACAATCCAAGCTGTCCCTGCTCGCCTTGCACCCTGGGCCAGGCCCCCACAGCCCTCACCCATCCATCCATCCATCCATCCATGCTGCTGGGACACCCCAAACCATGCCAAAACCTGGAGAGTGGCTCTCCCACCCCCTGCCTCGCTTCCCAGCACGAAGGGCAGCCCTGTAGGGTGGGCAGCATACAGTCGGGGTGGGGGGGATATCTGTCCTGCAGCAAAGTACATAAGAGATGTATTTTTTTATTGGGTGGTGGAGGCTGGGATGCTTTTTATAAATACTGTACATAAGAGTAGATCTTTTTTAACGTGTTTTGTTGCTCTGGGTAGCTCTGTATAATGTACATATTATATGGGGAAGTGGTGGGGGGCACCGTTGTGGACCCTCACCATCTGCCTGGGAACTGCTGGCTGCAGCATGGCCCCAGTGTCCCTGTCACCAGCCCAGCTGCCCCATGGCCACCCCTGACACGTGTAAATTATTGGTGGGGGTGATGCCAGTGGCAGCAGGAGGCTGGTGGTGAGAATAAAGATGTGAATGTGCCCAGGTCTCGGGCATCACTGGGACAGGTGAGGAGCTGGCACACAGGCTGGCACCTGGCACGCAGCATCCTTAGGTGGCACGGACAGACAGACAGGCATACATGGACGTGCGTGAGGACAGCAGGGACATACGGACACGGACATGCAGGGTTAGTGCATGTGCATGGGATAGACAGCATGGATGTACAGCAGGACAGCACAGACACGTGGACACAGATGCACTGGGACCCCCACGGGAGCAGAACCCCTGTGGGAATTGGACCCCTGGGGAAACAGAGCCCCTGGGCAGCACAATGTCCAAGGAGCAGGACCCCCAGGACAGTGGGACATGTGTGGGAGCAAAATCCTGGGGAGTGGGACACGTGGGAGCAGGACCCCAAGGGAGCAGGACTCCTGAGGAGAGGGACATGTGCGGGAGCAGGAACCCCGGGAAGCGTGACTGGTGTGGCAGTAATATCCCTGGGGAGTGGGGCTCCTGTGGAAGCCAGGCTTCAGTAGAAGTGGGGCTGGGGCATCTTGTGCCCAGTGCCAGGGTAGTGGGTGCCCCCGGGGCCAGTCTAAAGCCCCCCAGCCCTTGCCCATGGCACAGTGTGGAGCGGGGGTGAGCCCCCCAGCTCCCCCAGTCCTGGCCCCTCGCTCCTCTCTGCCAGCCCCAGGCCCGGGCTCAGTGCCAGCTCGTTAGTGAAGCCTTATTAGCATGACAGTCCGCTCCCACGGGAACAGCCCTGCTCGTGCCACGCCAGGCCTATGGGCGCAGACCCACGGAGGATGCTGCACCCCTTCCCCTGGCATTGCTCTTCTGAGTTAGAGCATCCCTGGCTGTCCACACCCTGCTTGGTGGGTGCCAGTGGTGGGATGTGGAGGGTCTGGGGAGTCTGGTGCTGCTGTACGGCTGGCATGGAGCAAGTGTGGCTGCCTGGGCACGGGCCAGCCCTGTGGGGCAACTTGCACAGCCGGCCGCCCTCCTCGGGTGCGTGTGTGTGTGGGGTCTAGTGCGCAAGGGAGCTGCCATGGCAGCCCGGGGATGGGGCAAGCGCCTGGGGTAACCCCTGTTCTGGGAGAGAGCTGCAGATGCCCCATCCCACCCTTCCTGCCCCATCCCTTGTCACAAGCACCCCCACCTCTGGTAGCCACCGAGGAGCCCTCTCCTCCTTCAGCGTGGCACGTGGGTCCCTGAGGGCTGAGCCCCAGGGGCAATGATGGAACAGGGGGATCCCCGATGTCTGATCCGACATCAGCGTGTCCGTGCAGAAGGCGGCCCTGAGACACAGCGTCACCAACACTGCTGGCCCCAGGGCTGCACCCACTGCTCTGACCCAAAATGCAGCACCCAGGCTCCATCTCCCCCCACCATGTCTGTCCTGTGGCACACCAGGGCAGATGCCCACCTGCCCCTTAATACACTGTGTCTCCTCCATTCCTGTTCCTTCACACACCGTGTCCCCGCACCACTGTCCCTTCACACACCATGTCCCTTCCACTCCTGTCCCTTCCCACACCGTGTCGCCCCCACTCCTGTCCCTTCCCACACCGTGTCCCCNCCCCTGTCCTGTCCCTTCCCACACCGTGTCCCCCCCACCCCTGTCCCTTCCCCCACTGTGTCCCCTCCACTCCCATCCCTTAACTTCCCGTGTCCTGTCCCTTCCCACACGGTGTCCTGTCCCTTCACACGCCGTGTCCCCCTACCCTTGTCCTTTGATGCACCGTGTCCCCCCCACCACA
>WBMV01004760.1:2138668-2182329 GCA_013396655.1 Campylorhamphus procurvoides
GCCGGCGGCTCCACCTCGGGCCCCGGGGATCCCCCACGGCACCGGGGAGCCCGCCCCGCCCCAGGCTTCCGGGATCCCCCCGCACGGGGCTGCAGACCCCGCCGCAGGCCCCGGGGATCCCCCCCAGGACGGGGGTGTTGACCCCATCCCAGGCCCCAGGGATGTCCCCCAGGTGTGGGGTGCTGTACCCACAGGAGACCCTGAGGATCCCCTTCACATTGTGATGCCTTCCCCACCCCTCTGTGAGCAGGATGCCAGCCCCACTTCAGACTTTAGGAGTAGAGCACTGGCCTTATAACAAGCCTTGGGTGTCCCTTGGGAGTGGGTGCCACTCCACGCTGGGCTTTGGGGTTCCCCCCAGAAGTGGCTGCCACCTCACTACAGTACTTGTCTCCCCAACTTGGTCAGTGTCCAGCCTAGGCACATCCCTTCAGGACACAGGCAGGGGCATCCCCACCCTCCTGTTGGATGAACCTCCCCCAGCAAAGGCCCTGCCAGCCCACACACCCTGTCCTGCCTGCCCAGGACCCCAAGCTGTGCTGGGGAGTTCCTCCATGGGCTCCTGTCACCCTGCCCTCACACTGTGTGTGATGATGGAGGCAATGGGGCCGACAGGCCGTCACTGCCCTGTGCCTCCCTGCTCTGAGGCACTGGGACAGGCCCAAGCCCCTCCATCACCCTCCCCTTTCCATGGGTAGTGGGTGGTTTAGGCCACTGCCCGTGGTGGGCAGGATCCCCCACAACCCAGGGGCTGTCTGCCCCACGGACACTCAGTTTTGGTACTGATAACGGGCCGCTTGCGTTCTTCAAAGCGGCCCAGCGATGCTCCCGTGGGCGTTCACAGCCCTGCCCTGTGCCTGCGGGCAAGGCAGCCGCTTCATTATTTTAATTTATTATTTCTTCTAATGACTCCCAGTTGGGCTCTTTATTCCCTTTACGAAATTCCCAGGGAGAGCCTCGCTGCAGGTGTGAGGTGGGAGCTCCCACAGCACTATGGGGTGGCGGGATGGGCAGAGGGATCCTTGGCAGAAAATGTCTTTTGGGCTCATCGCCGCCGTCGGCAGAGGAAGCTGCCGGCAGCAGGAAGTCACGCCGAAATCCGGCAGCCCTTTATTTGCTCAACCCCTGCCTGCCTTGAGAAATACGTAATTAACGCCTTGAAATGCTCCTTTATCAGAATGTGTTGCTTTTGTTTTGCGTTTTGTTTAATTCTGATTTTGGTTTTGCCTTGGCGTGAGCTGTGCTGGCACCAAGACCCATCCTGTGGGTTTTGGGTGGGGGTCTCTGTCGTTGGGGATCTCACTGGTTGGGCATGCTCACCACCCCACTTCTTTCCGGGGAGGGAAGAGTGCAGGGAGTGAAACCCGATGGGGTTTGCAGGATGGTGGGGAAACACGTGATCCCCCTTTGCCATGAGCTGTCCTGTGCCAGCCCTGCTGCCAGCTCGGCTCTTCTGGGACCACTGCCTGGTGAGAAGTAACGGGGATATAGCTGGCCAGGGGTATTTGGCACCTCCAGCTCTGGGAGGCTCCTGGAACTGTCTGGGATGGGCAGCATCACACCGGTGCTGTCAGCTCCTGGTGCCCAGGTTGGGGCCCCCATCCTGCTGCTGCTGTACATCACTGAGGGGTGGCCAGGGGCTTGCCAGATAGCAGGGATCATGGTGTGGGCTGACTGACTGACATCCCTTTCCTGGGTCTTGCTCTGTCCCGAAGTGGAGGCAGGAGGAGGAAGAGGATGTCTGCACTCCCTTCTGCTGGGGCCGGCATTTATGAGTGGCATTTCTGATCTCAGCTGGTTTCTAAAGCCAAAAATAGAGTGAAATGGCTCTTTTTGTACATTTTCTAAAATTTTTTTCCTTCCCCTTGCAGCTGTTGAGGTGTCAATAGCACCATAGCTTTGGGTCATCACTGCCCATTTCCGAGCCGACCCACAGCTGGAAAATCCTCCCAAGCTGTCAGGGAGTTTCTGGGGAGGTGGGGCCAGCACTACCCCTCTCAGGGGCTGTTGCTTGTGACATGTCCCCTCTGCAAGAACCCCTTGGGGTGGGACCACCGTTCTAGGGGCTGCTCCCACTGCTCACTCTTCCTCTGACTTATTTTTTTAACGTGTGGTCAAGGGAAGCTTTGAGGAGACCCAAGGCTTCAAAGTGAGCTTTTTGGTGAGCCCCACAGCTCCTGGTTGAGCTCAACAGGGCAGAAGTCTATTGTCCTCCCTGGGAGCCGCAGCCCTCCTGCCTCCTTCAGGAAAAGGGAGGGGGAGAAAACTAAGGAGAAAAACATCTTCATCCTTTGTGCTGCATCGACCTGTGGCATGAAGAGGAGGTGCCTCTTCCAAGGACGGCACGTTTTTTGCTGGCAGCTTGTGCTGTCCTGCAGCCGAGGGTTGGAGCTGGGACACCACTGCCAGGCAGGACATTGTGTGAGCAGAGGGTGATGGTCTTGGTGTGTGGCAGTGGCATTGTGAGTGTAGGGTTGTGGAGCGTTTGGGGCTGACTGGTGCAGCTGCCTTGGCATTGTGCTGTGCCCCGTGTGTGGCCACGAACCTGCTTCTGCCTTCCCTCTGCCGCAGCAGTGAGCTGGAGAGGGATGGACACACCATCAGCGTGGCAGGGACAGGCGGGACCCCTCCTATGGCAGGCGTGGGCACAGCACCATTCCTGCCGTGGTCCTGTCAATGTCTGCAGGTTCTCCTCTGCCATTTGCGAGCTCTGGCAAACAGGTTATGTGCTGGAAAGTTTGAAGCTCTAGTATCTGATGGGAAGAAGATTCAAACAACGTGATCCTCCCCAGATGAAGCAATTCCTCACAAACAAAGCAATGTTTCCCTCTCTGCCCCTGGAAACCAACAGTCTCCCTACGTTTTAGTGCTGGGAGAGGCCAGAAGCTGCCATCAACACCTGAAAGCACCTGGAGCATCCATCCCATGCAGCAGCATTTCCAGCACCTCCCAGTGCCACTGTTGGCTCCTGGGCATCAGTAGGACTCAACCCCTGGAGCTACTGGCTGTTTCTGCTGGGCAGCAGTGGCGATTGTGTTCTGGCTATCCTGCCTCCCTGCCTGTAGGAGCTGGGATGCTCTGGGGGGGTGCAGGACTGGCAGCAGGCAAGTGATCAGTGTTCAAACTCCCTTATTCCTTATCTATGGAGCATTAGGAAAGCAAAAGGATTTCTCAGCTGTAACAGAAACAGGGAGGGTGCTGGTGCATTGGTCATGTTGATCCCCAAGGGTTTGCAGTCCTGCAGGTGCAGTGCCCAGGATGAGGACACTGCCCTCACACCTGCCTGGGGGTGTGCATGGCACTGGGGTATGTCACGCAGGAGCTGCCTGTTCCAGATCCTGCCTGGGACATGCAGTGGCTGAGACAAGGGCAGCCAGGGCAGGGCTCGGAAGCAGATTTGTTTTTTGGTCTTGTTTTTTCTTTTGGCTTGCATAAAAATAGAGGAAGGGAGGGACCAGCTGTGACTTTCAGAGGCTCTGTGGCCCTGGCTCTGCCCTGGGTTCCTGTGAGCTGCCTGGTTTGTTGTGCTTCATCCTGTCTTGAGGAGTTGTTTCTGTCCTCCCTCCTGCCCCAGCAGTGGGTGGTTGGCAGCATTTCCTTCACTGGGAACACTGGAAGCCCCGGTGGTGTTTGTGACCACGATCCAAGAAGTGTCACGGTGAACAGGGGAGAACTCAGTGTTGTTAGATCCAGAGAGACCAGACATCCAACTCCCTGGAGCTGGTGTACAGGCCTGGGAGAGGTTGGGATGGGATGGGAGGAAGGACCTTGACACCCAAGCCCTGGGATGGGTCACTCCTATGCCCCCACTGGTGAAGTCCAGGGGCAGGCAACAGCCCTCTGCTCCCAGATGAGCACTTCAACTTTGCCATGGGGAAGCAGCAAGCTTATATGTGTACATTTTTCATATATTTTCACATATACATTATAAATATATTTTCTATTTTAAAATATATATATTGCATTTTGTGTTTGTGTAGATATACGTTACTCTGTATGGAGCAGTCTATACATTGAGATAGATAGATAGATAGATAGATAGATAGATAGATAGATAGATAGATAGATAGCTTTCCCTATCTATAGGTAGCTCTATGGAAGAAGGTCTCCCATGGTCTGAGCCCACCCCGGGCTGTGGGTTCTGGTGAGTGCTGGGATCATGGTGTCCCCAAGCACTGTTGCGTAGCCAGGACTGGCCTGGCCTTTCCGCAGCCACCGGGTTTCCTGCTCCAGGCCGGAGCGTGGGTTTCCGGCCCGGAGACTGGTTGAATCACCGGAGCTGGGGGAGCTGAGTAATTCTCCCTCCCATTGGTGGAAAACTCAGGCGGGGGGATTTGGGTGCCAGCAACATCCCAGCTGTGCCAGTGGGTGAGCTCCCATCCCATCAGGGCAGGATGGAGGGGATGATGGCACCCAGGCCACGGGGGCACATGGCGGCAGCAGAGCAGGAGAGGGACTGCTCTGGCCATGGTGGGGTCAGAAACAGAGCAGCAAAGTTCTGGGATTCCTGGAAAAAGCCCGGCACAAGGATAGTTTTGTCCAGCCTGTGAACACCGGCGGGCCTTGTTGGCACCAAGGGTGCATTTTCCATGCTCCCCCTGAGAAACCATACCCAGCCCACCTCTTCTCTGTGTGCTCCAAGCATCCTTCCCGCTGCCAATTTATTTCTATTTTCTTTACTTTTGTTGGGGATTTTTTCTGCATCTTCGTCAGCTGCCTTGGACAGGGGGGTCTGCACCCCCCAATTTTTTGAGGTCCTGCCTGGGGACGTGGCATTCCACCAGCTGTTGATGCACAGGCTCCTTCTGGGAAGCAGCCAGCCCTATGCTGGAATGGGACAGCCCTTGGGAAAAACGCCCTATGTCACTGTGGGGTTTTAAAAAAATGTGATTATTTTTACAGCAATTTTCCATCTATTTTCGGTAGGAAGGAAAATGTTGAGGGGAATCTCTTTTTATTAGTAGTTTTTGAGTCTTTAGGGTAACTCTGCCTTTAAGACACCCCTTTGTCAGTCCCACTGGATGGTGGGAACCCCACAAGTGCCGAGATGGGTGAGCTCTACAGCCATCTGTCTGTTCAGCATCTGTCTGTCCTGCAGGGAAAGGGATTGGCAGGTTTGTCCAGAACTAAAACCCATCAGTAAATTCATGCTCAAGTAATAGCTGCTGTTTGCCAGGCTGAGAAAACTTGCCGGGACGGTGTTTGGGAAGGGGACTCCAGCTACTGGGGAGGGGGATGGCTCTGGACCCACTGGTAGATTGAATTCCGTAATAAAGAGAATTTTCCAGCTGTGCATTGCTTCCATCCATGCCTGGATATTCAAAGGCATAGAACAGAATGGTGCCGTGCGGAAAAATGGAAAATCTTCTCTTGGTGATGTGAGATGAGGTGGATCCTGAAACCTGTGGCCAGCTCCTAAAATATAGGGATTGCATATGTGCTGCCCAGAACTATGTGCATATATTGCATTAAATATCTACTGCGCCAAAAGCGTCATAAATCGTGGGCTGCAAAGTATATATGTTGGCTCAATAATTTCTTTGCCAGTTGATTAGCAGGGTGTTCTGGAGCTGGGCAGCTGCTTGCTTATTTTAAAGTTTTGAAGATTATTTTTAACAAAAAAAAGGAGGAAATGAGCTCGAGAGAGCTCTCCTCCTGTTTTTGCCAGGCACTGCCCTGGGAACAAGCACTGCCTGCTCCTGACAGAGAGGCAGGGCTGGAGGAAGCACAGCTGTGGCGTCAGCCCATGGTGGTAGGGGGTGGTCTCTCTGTCCCCCCTGATGCCACCATGGGGGTCTGGAGGAGGCAAAACCCCTGTGACAGCGCCTCATCCTGCCTGGGCTGGGCTGGAGGGTGGAAGCCGGCAGTTGGCATCCAGCCCAGGAATTGTTTTGGGGCTGAATGGGCGGCAGCTGGGGTTTTCCGGGGATTGGAAATCCTTCCCCTCTGCCACATTCAGCCGGGGGGGCTGAGGAAGGTCCCTGACACGAGGAGGGAGGGTATTAATTCAGCTCCAAATTCCTGCTCAATGCAAGTGCATGGGCTCTTGTGCTGGGTGAGCTCCTGGTTGCAGGCTGAAGCACTGACTCAGAACAGGGGGCAACAGCATACCCACTCTCCTCATGGAGCAGGGAAGATGGTAGAAGATATGGGGGAAGTTTGCAAGGAAATGGTCAGCCGTGGTGATGGTCACCCTGTGACTGTCACCCTGCTAGGAGTAGGTAGGATGTCCTAAGGGGGGTTTGTTCTCTCCTGGCAGGGAGCAAATGCCAGACAGGGTAAGGCAAACCAGGAGAATGGAAATGGCTGTCTGGCACCTCACCTCAGGGATGCTGATAAACAGGGTTCTTGCTTGCCATGTGCCTCAGTTTTCCTGTCCAGGCACCCATCGGGGAAGGGCAGGGTGAAGGCAATGAGCTCTGGCTGTTGAACTCAGTGGTACGTGGTGGTGTTGTCAGAAACCAGAGGTATTTAACGGAAAAAAATTAAGGGGTATGCTGAGTCCTTCCCCCTGCTCCCAGCTCCAGGCAGGAGTTGCCAGCACTGACCACGAGCAGTGGCTGGACTGTACTGGGTGCCGCGTCAGCATCCCAAGAGTGTTGGGGGAGGATCAGTCGGCAGTGCTGGAGAGCCCCTGCAGTGCCAAATGGTGACCTGTGAGCTGAGCAGAGCCTCCCTTGGCACATACGGCATGGGAACCATGGAGCGGGGTGCTCATGGCAATGAATGCAGGGTCTGTATAGCCTCAGCGTGTCCCCAGCATCAGGGTGCTCCACACCCTGAGCAGTGCTTGCAGTGATGTCCCTGGGGCATGTGCCCATCACCAAGATGGCATTCAGATCGGGGACATACGCAGGAGTTTGCTCCCTGCCACCATGTCTCAGCTGGCATGATTGGCCCCGTTTTTCCCAGTTAATTTTAGCATAATCTCCTTTTTTTTTTCTAAATTTTTTTTAACCTCCTCTATAATCTCTCTGCCCCCTCTGCAGCCATGCTGGCACAGCCCTGCTTGGGGGCCCCTGTTAAGGGCAGCTCCATGGCTGAGGGCAGTGTTGGGAGGACCAGCTGAGAGGGCTGTGAGAGGATACAGGAATGGACTTGGCTTGGGGAGATCCCCTGGGACCTGCACCCAGAGGCAAGGACCATGCTTGTCCCCAGCCAAAGGGACCTCATCCTGGTGAGGGTCCTGGGGTGAGACGAGCCAGGCATTCATCCATCTCGTGGCACTCCCTGTCCAGAGAGGGGATGAGGGACATGCACCGCCCCTTTCAGCTTCCCCTTTCAGCTTCCCCTTTCTTGTAGCCAGGGTGACTTTGCTCCTTCCCTGCTTGCAGCCTGGGGAGGGAGGGCTGGGCCAAGCTGTGCATCGCCTGCGTAGGGCTGACGTCCCTAAGGGGGACAGCGTGGTGGAGGGGGAACCTTAGACACCATGGCTGTCCCTCTGAACTTCTGGAACCCTGCGTTTGGATGCTGAAAAACAAAATGACCCTAAAAGCCATCAGCTTTCCCTGCTGGCAGCTGCCTCTGCAGCAGGCTGGGGCACTGGACCCGACAGGCTGGGTAGTGTGCACTACTGAAGAACCAACCCAGGAACAACTGGGATCGCTTGAGCTGGTTGGTGGACACGGCAGCTTCTTCCTGAGTTCCCTGCCCATACCTGGTGACATGAGCATCCCTCAGTCTTGACCACTGCTGGCTCCAGCCATGGGCTTGCAGTGAGTCTCGTAGTCCATTGTTCCCCAGCACAGTGGGAATGAGGGATGTGGGATGCAGCAGCTAAGCTCAGGTTGTGCCTGGAGCTGGGATGGCATGTGATGAACAAGGCTTGGCCACCCCATCACAGGGAGTCCCCAGGCTCAGCCAAAGCCAGGATATCTAGTCAGCTGCAGCATTCCAGGATCATGGGGCAAATGTCAGTGTGTTGATGCCATTTTCCTGGCCCAGAGCAGGCATTATTTCTCCCCTCAGGAACTATTGCAAGGTACCCCCAGGCTGCCCTTTTCCTCCCTCTTTCTCAGTCATGACATTCCCAGTGCCCATCCAAACATCTCTCACCAATGCTGGGAGCTCTTCTCCAACAGCTGAGGCACCTGCCATGTTCCCTCCCTGGGCTGGAGGGATGTCCCAGTCAGGTGGGAATCCTTGGCTTTGAGCAGGACCTCATCCTCCCTTCTCTTTTCTCCACAGGTGCTGGCGAGTCTGGGAAGAGCACCATTGTCAAACAGATGAAGTGAGTGGTCCCTGCTCTGTGGCTGTGGCTGACACCACTCAGACCTTGTCCATGGGCTCCAGAAATGGTGGCGGTTGGGCAAAGCTCCCCTTTGGTGTTGCTACAGAGCATGGCTGCCTCACAAAGGGCTGACTTTGTCTGTGTCTCTCCCCTGCCCCAGGATCATCCATGAGGATGGCTACTCAGAGGAGGAATGCCGGCAGTACAAAGCTGTGGTCTACAGCAACACCATCCAGTCCATCATGGCCATCATCAAGGCAATGGGGAACCTGCAGATTGACTTTGGAGACTCCTCCAGAGCGGTGGGTGCCCTCCTGCTCTCACCATGCCTGGCATGAGTAGGGGTTCTTGGGAGCTAAAGCAGATATACCCAAAGATGGACTAGGATTAATGGTGGCCCTGCCCAAGCCCTGCTGTTCCCTGGATGTCTGTGACCTCCTGTCTCTGGCACTGAGACCCAAAGCATAACCATGGGTGGCTGCACTGGCACAACCCGTGACAGGTGCAGGGGTAGGGGTCCTGCTACTTCCCTCAAGTCTCATCCCCATCCACCGCTGGAGCTTTCACCCTGCTGTGTGTGTGGGATGCTTTGGGCTCCAGTCAGGTCCTTTGGAGCAGAGTGAACGTTGCTAAACCTGTGCCCATGCTGAAGCTCTGTTTTGTCCCTGCAGGATGATGCTCGGCAGCTGTTTGCGCTCTCCTGCACTGCTGAGGAGCAGGGCATCATGCCAGAGGACCTGGCCAATGTCATCCGGAGGCTGTGGGCTGACAACGGGGTCCAGGCCTGTTTCAACCGCTCCCGAGAGTACCAGCTGAATGACTCTGCTGCCTAGTGAGTACCCCTGCTCCTCTGCCCCAGTTTGGCTGATCCCAGCCCTGCGGGCCGCGGTGCTTTTATCAGGCAACAGAAAATCCCTCTGGGGGCTGCTGTTCTCCATTGCCAGGTTTAGGGCTGGTGCTGCCACTTCCCACGCAATGCTGGGGCTGAGCCGGAGCAGAACTGGGAAGGCGGATGTTTCGAAAGCTGTTTCCTTCTCTGGTGGGGTGTTATGTCCCCTGGCAGGGAGGCCCCGGGGCATCCTCCTCCTTCCACTGCTCTGTGCCCACTGCCCTTCCCCGGGGATGCTCCTCACTGGCTCCTCCCATGTGAGCACAGCCAGGGTCCTGCCCATCCTCATCGCCCTTCATGGGCCAGGAAGGCAAGAAAAAACCCCAAGGAAAGCACTGGGGACACTTACATCTGAAGAGGATGAGTAGGATGTTCAAAAGGCTTTTCTTTTTAACTGTTTTTGTATGGAAAGACTTGGCATTACACTGGCACATTACCCAGAAAACTGGTGTTTAGGTACATAAATTGATGCATCTGGTTGGGTTTATCCTTAAAGAGATTAATAAGTAAGTTAATCTGCCTAATGTACCATTGCTGGAGAGGGTGACACAGTCGAGCCTGCATTTAGCTTGCATAGTGCCATTGTGGTAAAGCGTGTGTGTGTGTGGAGCTCATGGTGTGCCAGGAACAGCCTGCCAAGCCTGTCCCAAGCAGGGATTCAGCACTCTTGGGACTCACTGCCATCCCAGGGCTGTCCAACCCCCACCTGTCCCTTCCTGCATGACACTGTGGGGTCCCTCTTCTGCACTGAGATCATTGTGGGGAAGAGGTTGCAGGAAAGCTCCTGGCAAGCCCCAACCCTGGAGAAGCTCTTGCAGGCGCTTTCCCCAAGCATCGGTGGCTTTCACTTCCTCTGACTGGCACATGTCTCCCCTCCCTGACTCCTGTCTGCTCAGCCCCATCACTGAGGCATTTCCTCAGCAGTGGGTGCAGGTTTGGGGGCAGGAAACACCATGGCAACTCGTACACACAATTGGAGCAGGTGTATCTGCACAGTGTCTGTGAATTTCCTATCACTGTCAGCGCCGTTATGGAGCATGGCAGGGGTTGGACAAATATTAATGAGGAGTGCCCTCAGCCTGTTGCTCCAGCCTCTTTCCAGCCCTGTGGAGATGCCAGTGCGGTAGTTGATACCCTGCCCATCCCACGGGGATGATGTTGTGCCCACTGTTGCTGGCACGGGGCAGCCTGGGGATGAGGAGCCCCGTGCCGTACCTGGCACACAGCCCACCTGTGCCCCAGCCCTCTGCAGCAGCCGCAGCCTCCTCCTCCGAGGCATCTTAGGATTCCAGGAGCTCGGGGTGCCAGGGTGGTGCTCACCAGCACCCCGGGGCTTGGCGCGAGGTCCGGGAGCTGCCGGCGCTGCGCAGGGCTCCGCCGCGGTGTTTCCTGTTTTTTTGTCAGCCGGAGGCCGTCTGTGTTTCCGGCTGTTTTTGAGCTGCTCCACAGCAGCGACGTGCCGGCCCCCCATGCTCACACACAGGGCAGGGTCCTGGGGCAGCTCTGGCCCCGGCACACTGCAGGGTTTCACAGGAGCTGGAGAGCAGCTGTGCTGCCGGAGCCAAGGATCCCTATGGCCTTGCGGGCTGTAATCTGGCTTTCACCAGATTACAGCCCGCAAATGCCGTAATTAAGACAAGCCTAATTTGCTTAAAGGAGCCCGTTTGCAGTAACCCAATTAAAGCAATGTGAGCTGGAGAAATCAAAACCCGCCTTGATCCCCCGACCCCGGCAGCTCTCAGCGGTCACGGTGGGCGCTGCACCTTGGGGACCCGGCCACCTTGGGGACCCGGCCACCCCCGCAGTGGGACCCTGCGGGCAGCAGGGCAGGCACTGCCACCCCGGGGGGCTCGGCATGGCCGTGCTGCTCCCTGTCTCTCCGGCCACCCGCCTCCCGCTTCCTCTCAGGACGCCGTCCCTTTGTGTTTTTGACTATAAATGGCACGGCGCCATCGATTGTTTCCGCCGGCGCTGCGGCTGGTTGCCATAGCGCTGAATATTTTCCCCTTGCCATTTCCCCCCCGTGCAAACGGCCGGGAGAACGGGGTGAGCCCCTCTGCCCTGGCTGCATCCTCTGCCTGGTTCCCAGCGCCAGCACACTGACCCTCATCCCTCGGTCCTGTGTGTCCCGTGCCACCCCTGGTGTCCTGCCCTGCCTGTGTCTGGCGGGGACAAGGCGTGACCCCAGGGTGCAGATGGGGCCCCCACCGTGCTGTCCAGCTCGGCACTGACCTCCCTGAATGCACAATGCTGGGAGATGGACAGGGGGATGTCTGAGACGGTGTGGGGATGTCCCGCGGGATTTGGGTCGGTTGCTCCCCACGGTCCAGGTCCCACAGCGCCTTTCCTTTTTCTCCCCAGCTATCTGAATGACCTGGAGAGGATAGCCCGTGCCGACTACATCCCCACTCAGCAGGATGTGCTGCGCACCAGGGTGAAGACCACTGGCATTGTAGAGACCCACTTCACCTTCAAGGACCTGCACTTCAAGTATGTCCGACCCTTTCACTTTTGCCTTTCCCAAGGCAGGAATCCCCCTTTCCTCCCCGTGCCGGGATGGATCCTGGTTGCACGCTGCATGCACTCAGTTCCCCTGCCCCGGTTTTGCTCATGGCTGGAACGGCTGCCTCAGAAACAGCGGAAACCGCTGAAATAGCTGGAACAGCCTCAAAAACGCGTCGCAGGGACCAGCCCAGGGGCGGATCCAGGCTCTAGTGGGGAGGGGAAGGGGTAAGGCATCCATCCTCCGGGTGCTGTGACGCTCCTTCCGTTGTGGGAAGGGCACTGGGAGGAGCTGGGTCTTGGGGTCAGGCGCTGGCAGTGCAGCCTGTTGGCACCCCGCTGTTGCTTTCCACTGCAAACCCACGGGAAATAGTCAGGGTTCCAGTTTCCGAGGCAAAAAGCTGGCATTCCACACATCCCAGGGGATTTAGTCCCATGGCAACAAAGCTGATGTCAGAAGGATCTGCTGGGGTCCTTAATGTGGGAGGCTCTCAGGAACCCCTTGTGCCACCCTGGTGGGATGGAGACACTTGGTTGCACATTGCCAGGGCAGTGCTTTGGAGGTGGCAGTGGTGGGGGTCTGGGGTGGGCAATGCAGCATGTCCCAGTGGGAAAGCCTTCCCACCAGCCATGGTGAACGTGGCCATGGTGCTGCTGCTGGGCTCTTCTCCGTGGAGGCAGGGCATCCTCTGCTGCCTGTGGCAGGAGAGGCACATGGTGCACCGGGATCATCCTTGAGCCCTTGTGCTGCTGCAATCCTGCTGAGCCCAAAGCCACTTGGCTCCCCTTGGTCCAAGGTCTCTGGCAAAGCCCTGCAGCACTCTCTGGAGCAGGTCTCTTGGAAGCATCACACTGACACCTCCTGTGAAAGGTGACCCCGTCCTGCTCTGTCTCATGTCAGGGATCTGCTCCAGTTGGGAAAAGAGCCTGAACACTGAGACAGGCAGCAGGTGCCAGGGCAGATCCTCAGCACTGGCAAAATCCCTGGGGCAGAGGCATTGTGTTATGCCCATGCCAGTGCTGCTTCTGCTGCGGTCAGCTGGGGACACTGAGGCAGGGTGTGGAGTGAGGGCAGTGGGGCTGGGAGCTGCCACCCATCCCCATGCCACCTCTCTGCCACAGGATGTTCGATGTGGGTGGCCAGCGCTCGGAGCGGAAGAAGTGGATCCACTGCTTTGAGGGGGTGACTGCCATAATTTTCTGCGTGGCCCTGAGTGCGTACGACCTGGTGCTGGCTGAAGATGAGGAGATGGTGAGTCATGGGGATGGAGCCAGCACTGTGAGCCACCCCCTCCTTGGGGGTCTGGGCGAGCAACGCATCCTCTGGCAGCCACCAGTGTGGTCCAAACATTGCAGAGGCCCATTGGCATCTCCTGCCTGGGCACGCAGGAATGTGGCAGTGGCAGGATGGGGAGCAGTGGGGCGGGTGCTGCTTGGGGCTCCCTGTCCAGCTCATGCTGCCATCTCTTCTGCCAGAACCGAATGCACGAGAGCATGAAGCTGTTCGACAGCATCTGCAATAACAAGTGGTTCACAGACACGTCCATCATCCTCTTCCTCAACAAGAAGGACCTCTTTGAGGAGAAGATCGTGCACAGCTCCCTCACCATCTGCTTCCCTGAGTACACAGGTACTGCTGGGACCTGCAGGGCCCCCCTGTCCTCCAGGCAGAGGCATTGGGCAGTGCCTTGCCCAGGCCAGGTAGCAGGAGGCTCTGAGGATGGAGATGGTGGCTCTCCTGTGCCTGAGGAGCAGTGTACTGGGGCAGCAAGTGGAGTGTGGTGGTGTTTGGGGTGCCCCAGAGGATGGGGGAAATGTGGGAGGGCACAGCACAAGGGACAGCAGCACTGGGAGGTTAGCTGAGGCGCACTGTGCCTCTGGAGCATCAATTTGGTATCAGGGTGGTGGCTGTGGCAGCATGGGGAGCCAAGCCAAGCCCAAAGCCCATTAGTGCCAGTGGTAGGGGGTGCCAGTGGCTGTGGGCAACTATGGGACAGCCCAGTGTCTCCTCCTCCCCAGGGGCCAACAAGTATGATGAGGCGGCCAGCTACATCCAGAGCAAGTTTGAGGACCTGAACAAGCGGAAGGACACCAAGGAGATCTACACCCACTTCACCTGCGCCACCGACACCAAGAACGTGCAGTTCGTCTTTGACGCCGTCACCGACGTCATCATCAAAAACAACCTGAAGGACTGTGGGCTCTTCTGAGGGTGGCGCTGCCCAGGTGGGTGATGATCCCAGTGGTGGCCCGCCGAAATGGGGTGGTCACAAAGCATCCTCAGGATGGGCTGGGTGCTGCCTGTCAGCTGCAGGCTGCCCCCTGCCCTCAGACCCTCCCTTGCTCAACCCTCACTTTCTCCTAGGACCCCCAAAGGAAGGACCACGCCAACCCCACTCCTGCTTCTCTTTGGATTCATTCCTCCATCCCCACCCCATAAAGAGACTTTTTGGGTGCCAGCACGGTGGCAGGGCCCATGTTCCTCCTGCTGCCCGTGCTTGCCCCCCACCATTGTTCTCCTTCTCCTCGCCGGCGTTGCCCTTTCTGAGGAAGACAAGGTTTTAATCTTGGTTTGTACCCCCTGAACCGCTCCAGCCCCCACTTCATTCACTCTGAGCCCTGGCGCTCTTCTCACTGTTTACATTGCAAGTGTTGCTGGCACAGGGTCCCCTCGGGGATGCCCACCCAGCCACAAACACGACCGATGACATTCCTTTTACTAAACCAGAAAAGAAAGAAGGAAAAAAAAAAAGGCAAAAAAAAAAAAAAGCAAACCCAAAACCATGCAAAAAAAACCACACCACACCGGTTGGGGCCAGGTTGCTTTTTAAAGAAACCTTTTTACCAAACTATTTAAAAGCATCAAGTGCTATGTGGTGGCGGCGTCCTCCATGGCCAGCCCACCCCCCAACCGTGTGCCTTGGGGGGGAGGGTCTGCACCCCACCCCACCTCTCTGCCCCCCATCCTGATGGGCAGCCTGGGCAGGAGGGGGGGCAGGGGTTGCTGCCCGCTGCCTCTATCCCCCCCCCCCTCTTTCTAAGCCTAGTTTTTAGGTCTAGCTGTTGCATTGGGCGAGGAGAGCCTGCTGTACAGAGTGGCCCCCACTGTCCCCCCCAGCCCAGGGGGGACTCTTCAGCCGGTGCCTGCGGCCTCGCTTTTCCCACAGGATGTTTTACCGAATTGTTCACACGGTTTGAAATAATAAAATGTAGAAAGGAAAAAAAAAAGAGAGAAAAAAAACATGCACTGAAACTGCCTTTGTCATATAGGTGTGGGAAGGGAGGCTTCACCTCTGTGGGCGGGGCGGAGGGGGGCCCCGGGGTGTGAGAGGGAAGTGAGGTGGGCTGGCATCTCCCCAGAGCCAGCAGAAGCCCCTGGGTGTGGGAGGTGAGAGCAGTGGTGGGACCCTCGGGGATGAGCTTCGATGGTGCTGCGGGGCTGAGCCCCACCCTGAGAGGGCTGCAGGGAGTGGACAGACATATGACCACACCCTGGCTCTGCAGCAGGGGGATGGTGGCACCTAGGGGGCCCCAGTATCACACAGTTCTTGGGGACACCCAGTGCCCTGGGGCACTCAGTGACCTGTAGCCCAGAGGGAGACGAAGCACCCCTTGCACCCAGTAGTCTGCAGGGACCCCCAGCTCCAGGGAGCACCCAGGGACACCCCACACCCAAGGGACCCCAAGCTCAAATGGGTTCCTGGTGACTCTCGGCACCCCTCCAGCTTTAGGGGACACTTGTGGACACCCAGCAGCCCCCAAGGGATTCCCCCGCCACCAACAACTCCCAGCTCCAAAGGGTATCTAGGACCCCCCAGCACCCAAGAGACCCCCTAGCACCCCTCAGGTCCAAAGGGGTACCAGGAATCTCCAGCACCAAGGGGCAGCCAAAGACCCCAAGTCTACCCAGTGCCAAGGGTCACTTGGAGACCCCCAGCACCCCTCATGTCCATCGGGAACCCAGGGACCCCCCAGAATCCCTCAAGTCCAAGAAGTACCCAGGGATCCCAAGAACCCTGAACACACCCCCACTCTAGGGGACACTCAGGGACCCTCAGCACCCCAGGGAACCCCCACTACTCTCCAGCTCCAAGGAGTACCCAGGGCCCCCCTCCCCCCAGCACCCAAGGGACCCCCAGTACTCCCCAGCTCCAAGGGGTACCCAGGGACCCCCAGTGGCACTGGGTACCCCACAGTGCTGGCTGGTGGGAGGACTTGTGGGGAGAGGGTGTGAAGTTGTGCCCCCAACCCAGGGGTGGCTCTGGGGCCAAGCAGGCCACATCCTGGGAGTTGGGGGCAAGTGGAGGTGGTTGTGGAAGTGGGGTGGGAATGGCAGCGGGGCTGGGCCCCAGGAGAAGGGAAGACTGGACTGGGGAGGGGGCGCTGGGCTGCGACTCAGAAGAGCCCGCAGTCCTTGAGATTCTCCTTGATGATGATGTCAGTGACGGCATCGAAGACAAACTTGACATTCTCAGTATCGGTGGCGCAGGTCATGTGGGAGTAGATCTCCTTCACATCCCGCCGCATGTTCAGTTCCAGGAACTGCAGCTTGATGTAGTTGCCTGCGTCGTCGTAGGTGTTGGGACCTGGTGGTGTGGCAGTGAGTGAGGTCCCCTCCTGGGCTGGTGTCCCCCCCAGGGTGCTGGCCCAGCATCACCCAAGGCTCTCTCAGGTGGGCAAACCTTGGATAGTCCATCAGCAAGGCTTGTGTGGTGTCACTTATGTGAGGTGCTGAGGACATCTGGTGGGGGGACCACTCTGCTGCAGAGTGGTGGCATCCAACCCTCCACCAGTACCCAACCACCACCATCTGCTGCCAAACTCACCATCATAGTCAGGGAAGCAGATGCTGAGATGGGCCTTCTTGATCTTCTCCAGGAAGACATCCTTCTTGTTGAGAAAGAGGACAATGGAGGTGGTGGCAAAGTAGCGGTGGTTGCAGATGCTGTTGAAGAGGTGCAGGCTCTCGTGCATGCGGTTCTGTGTAGGGACACAGCCCCATGGTGACCCCCCACATCACGATGGGGATACAGCAGAGAGGGTGTGAGGTGGTAAGCCTTCCTCACCACTTCATCATCCTCCACCAGGACCATGTCATAGGCGCTGAGGGCTGCGATGAAGATGATGCAGGTCACCCCCTCGAAGCAGTGGATCCACTTCTTCCGCTCTGAGCGCTGTCCACCCACATCAAACATCCTGGGCAGGACAAGGAAAAGTCAGCACCCCCCACCCCCTGCCCACCCCTGGCACAAGCCCTCACTGGAAGCCTGGCCCCCACCTGAAGTTGAGGTCTTTGAAGGAGAACTGGGTCTCAATGATGCCAGTTGTCTTAACCCGGGAACGCAGCACGTCCTGCTCTGTGGGGACGTAGCCGGGGGTCACCAGGCGCTCCAGGTCTGACAGGTAGCTGGCCGGGCACGTGGTGGACATGAGAGACGGGTTGGCACTCCCTGACCCCTCTCCCTGCCCACACCCCCCACCCCACGTACTAGCCCGCAGAGTCATTGAGCTGGTACTCGGAGGCACGGTCAAAGCAAGCTTGGATGCCTGAGTCCTTCCAGAGCCGCCCGATGATATCTGACATCTCCTTGGGCATGGTGCCCTCCTCAATGGTGTCTGAGAGGTGCAGCAGCTTGCGGGCATCATCCTACAAGGGAGAGGGATTCAGTAGGGCTGAGGGGCTGGGGGAACGCTCTGACAACATGAGATGCTCCTCACCTGGCGAGCCGTGTCCCCGTATTGGATGCTGAGGGTGGTCATGGCCCGCACGATGGCCAGCATGGACTGGAGCGTGTTGCTGTAGATGATGGCAATGAACTCCAGGCATTCCTCCAGTGAGTAACCGTCCTGGTGGATGATCCTGGCCACAGAGGGGGGCACGGGGCTGAGCTGGGTGCATCGACACTGAGCCACACACTAAGGGGTGGGCACACCCCATGGCTGTGGCATGGGATAGGCACATGGTGCAGTGGGGCAGAGCCGAGAGTCCCCCCCTTGGTACTTACTTCATCTGCTTGACAATGGTGCTCTTTCCTGACTCTCCTGCTCCTGAAGGGACAAAACATGGGTCCTGGTGGTGCCCATGCCGCAGGCACCCCCAGCTATGCCTTGCACTGTCCCACTGAGAACTCTGATGCCTGTGGGCACTGTTGGCTGTCTACGGCTCAGGGTGTGCAGAGGGATTACAGCCTGGTGCCAGTGGCATTAAGGTTGGGCTGAGCTGCTGTGGCTAATGGGATCTGCAGCAGCTCAGCTGGGAATGAACTTGGGGACCCAAGGGAAGGGTTGGGGACATGGTAGCATCGTAACCCTGCCACCCACCACTCAATGCCCCAAGGCTGTTGGCAGTGCAGGGACACATGTCCTGAGCCAGGGTATGAATGCAGCCATATCACACATGAAACCACCACATAAAAGGTATCCCTGTCCTCAGGCACCAGTGGGAGAGACCGGGAAGAGGACACAGCATGAGGGGGTTGCATGGGGGTCCCTAGGAGGACTGGGGGGCTGGCGGTGTGGGATGCTGTTTGATGGTATTAGTAAAGGTTCTGAGATGGGTTGGTTGGAGTTGGGGGGCTTGGGACTGGGGGGATGTTGAGGTGACAGGTTTGGTTTAGGGATGTTGAGGGGGAGAGGAAAACATTGGGTGGGGTTTTGGGGTTGGCTTGTTTGGTTTAGGGATGTGGAGGTAGTCAGGGAAATGGGGAGGGGGACTGTTGGGTTGGGCTGGTGAAATTTGGGGGTGCTGAGGGTGAGGGAAATGGGAGATAGTTGTGTAGGGCTGGATGTGTTTAGGCGTGCTGGGAGTTGAGGGAAACATGGGGTGGGCTGGTTGAGCTTAGGAGGCAGTCAGGGAAACTTTGGCTGGGTTATTGGGAAGGGATTGGTTGTTTTTAGGGATGCCTGGGAGTGGGAAGCTGTTGGGGGCACTCTTGGGGTGTGCTGGTTTGGTTTAAGGGTGCTGGAGGCATCAGGGAAACACTGAGTGAGCTGTTTAGATGGGAAGGTTGGGTTTAGGGCTGCCTGGAAATGGGGGTGCTGTTGGGGTGGGCTGTTTTTTTTCTTTTGAGGGCTGCTGGGGAAGTCGGGGAATATTGAGTGAGCTGTGAGGGTGAGCTGCTTGGCTTCAGGGGGTCCATCTGTTTGGGTTTGCAGGGCTGTGGGGTGTGCTGGGAGTGTTGAGGGGTGCTGGTAAGCATCAGAGGGACCTTGGGTGGGCTGTTAGGGTGGGATGCACAAAAGATAGGTAGGTCCCCCAAGGTGTCATCTCCCCCTTACCCAGTAGCAGAAGCTTGACGGTCCTGGCATCCTTCTCAGCGTCTTCCTTGAGCTTCTTCTCCAGCTCTCGGGAATGCTTCTCCTCGGCACTGGCCCCAGCACCCATCCTCTGCCCCGCGGCCCTGCGGCTCACCACCCGCTCCTTGGAGGTCAGCACCAGGATGGGCAACGAGCTCCAGCCCCCCGCCGCCTCCAGCGCTCGCTCCCTGTGCCCACCGCTGCCACCGCCACCACCGCCCACCTGATGTGGGACAAGGACAGTGCCAAGGTCCCGGGGGGCCGCCCGCCGTGGGGCTGTGCTCAGCACCCGGGGCTTAAGCCATGCCCCCCCGATAAACCCCCTTCAATCTGCAGCAGGCTGAGCTCAGCAATCCCGCAGCTCCCGGTGTCAGCGATTCTGCCGGGGGGGACTCACAGCAACCAGCCCCATGCTTTGCCCCTGCCGTGAGGCTGGGGTGGTGACCCGGGGGGACATGGGACCCCTACACAACTCCAGCTCTGCTGTGGACCCCAGAGGTTTGGATTTAGGGGGATGCGGGGGTGTGTCTGCTGGGGTCCGGTCACAGTGTGTAGAAATGTCCCCGTTGTCTCTATCTCACCTGGTCACACCCCCTGCTCTGGACCAGTGCCCACAGCCCCACCCCAGTAAGCCATCCCAGTGTCCCTGGGTCTTTGTGCCCAGTTTCTCCAGGGGCACTCCCCCCGTGATTGAATGACAGCCCCAGTCACTCCACCCTGTGTCCCCAGGGCCCTTCCAGGACCCTTCACCAATGTCCCCATGACACCCCATGACACCAGCTGCATTCCTTAGTGTCCCCAGCCACACATCAGTGCACTCCCAGTGCCACCAGGCCAACTCAGTATCACTTCCCCAGTGTCCCTAGGCCCTCCAGCAACACCCGCACAAATGCCCTCAGGAATGCCCACGTACTCTTCCTGGTGTCTCCAAGGCCCTCTCCAGTAACACTCCAGGAACCCAAGAAGAAATCCCAGTGTCCCCAAGCAATTCCAGTTCCCTGTATGGTGACCACCAAAAAAGAAAACCCCTGCCCAACGTCCAGGGTCACCCCAGTGCCACACCTGTGCCACCCCACAGTGAGCCCCCCACAACGTCCTTAGGTCCCTCAGAGTCCCCTCCCCAGTGCCCCCCATTGCCATCGCGGCCACCAAGTAAGACTGAGTGTCCCAAGGAACACCCCAGTGTCTCCCCACCTCCGGTGACCCCCGGTCGTGCCAGTACTCCCCCAGTGACCCCAGGACAGCCCAGTGACCCCCCGTGTCCCACGAGCCGGTCCCATCGCACCCCCGCCAGGGGCTCCTGCAGTGCCGCGCTCGGCCACCAGGGGGCGGCAGCGCCCAACGCAGCTCCCAGTGCCGCCCAGTAACCCGCTCAGCCCAGCAACCCCAGTTCAGCCCTGCATCACCCCAGTGCAGCCCTGCACCACCCCAGTTCAGCCCAGCAATCCCAGTGCAGACCAGCAACCCCAATGCAGCCCAGCACCACCCCAGTGCAGCCCTGCACCACCCAAGTACAGCCCAGCAATCCCAGTTCAGCCCTGCACCATCCCAGTGCAGCCCAACAACTCCAGTTGAGCCCTGCACCACTCATCCAGTGCTGCACAGGACCCCCAGTACAGCCCTGTACCACCCCCAATACAGCCCAGTGCCCCAGTACAACCCTGCACCCGCCCAGTACAGCCCAGGAACCCCAGTACAGCCCTGCTCCTGCAGCACTCACCACCAGTGCCTCCCAAGACTGCTCAGAAAAGCCCAGTACTGCCTTCATTGCCACAATACTGAACAACGTGCCCCAGTATGGCCCTGTTATCACCCATTATAGCCCTCAGTGATCCCCACAGAGCCCACTACCACTACCAAACCAGTGCTCCCAATACCAAATCTTAATGCCACAGTACTTCTGGTGCCCCAGTACTGAGTCTGAGTGCCACTAGTGCTTCCAGTGCCAACCTCATGTCCACACTACTACCCACCGTTATAGGCCAGGCTTTCCAGCACGGATCCCAGTGACTCCTAGAACAGCTCAGAGTAGCCTGATACCACGCCCATTGTCCCTGCATACCAATCACAGTGCTCCCAGTACAGCCCAGTATCGCCCACCTCCACCCCCACCCCCTGCAAAGTCTTCCTCCTGCCCCATGCCCCCAGGACCACCAAGTACCAGCTCCCAGTACCAAATCCTAAGGCTCCAGTACTTTCCCCAGTGCCCCCAGTACTGAGTGCTCCCAGTGCCTTCAGCAACACTCGGTATTGGTGCCAGCCAACAGCTCAGCCCAGTGTACCGCAACACCCAGATGTACCACCCAGTACTGCCACTTCCCTGTGGCCCCTCTCCAGCCCCAGCAGGGTTCAGGGGCAGGGCTGAGGGGATTATATGGCAGGGGCCGGGCCCATCCTGACAGAGCACACGCAGGCACCCACGTGTGTCCCAAAGCCAGCATTTATTTGGGGGTGCGCCCAGCTGCAGCACGGGACACTTGCTCAGCCCTGGCTGCCTTGTGCTTCTCATTTACAACTATTTACAACTCCCCATGCCCACTGGGTGCCCCAAACACCCCTGGATACCGCTGTGACCAAGCACCAGCAGCTGCTTAAGATTTTACTACAGCACAGCCCCTTCTCCTTCCCTTCTCTACCCAATGACCCTGGCAAGCCCCCACCATGGCCTGAACACCTTGGTCCTGTCTTGAGGGCGCCATATGCCCCCCACCAAGCCCCCAAGGAGGGGACAGGGCTGTGCACCCTCGCCCCACAGCCCCCTTTTCCTCAGCTTGCCTGGTGGTCTGCAGCATCCCCATGGAAAGCTCCTCCATAAACACACTGGGAAACTGAAGCACAAAGCAATGACAGCCTTGTGCAGCTTGCAGTAGGCAGACCTTGTTTTGGCTGCCTCTCCCCCTGCCTCACCTCCCTAGGCTGGGGTTTGTCACCCCTACCCAGGGCATCACCCCTTCTCACACCAAGACCTCCATCCCCCAGTACAGTGCTGCGCCTCAGCGGCAGGAAGACAATGGTTGTGGTGACCAGTGGTCCCTACACAACAACAGGATCCAGGGGTCCTGGTCAGGGGGAACGACAGCAATGCTGGCTGTGGGACCTCAGGGATCCCTGCTCCTCTGCGGGGCCAGGAGGTGGGGATCTCATTGCCCCAGTGACTATGTACAACCTACAAATAAATACCACCTCCTGTGGGAGGGGAGGAGTGCATGTGTCTCTGTGTGTGCGTGTGTGTGTGCGTGGATGTATATATATATATATTTATTTATAGATATTTTTAATATTAAAAGGGGGGAAAAATAGACCACTGTGCTAGCAAAGTCCCTGATGACAGTTTCATGTATGCCCATAGGTCTCTGGCTGGTGATTCCGGCGGTTCCGAGGCTTCTTCTGGTCTTGCTGCTCCTTGGCTTTGAGGCCAGCCAGCGGCTGTGGGGGGCTGGCCGCCGTGTGCCGCCAGTAGCCCTGGCAGTACTGGTCCAGGAGTCCCATTTCAGGCTGGGTGAGGAGCTGCAGCAGGTCCTGGTAGCGAGGAGTGGGGGCCCCTGGCAGGCCAGGAGGGGTCTCTGCCTGGACCAGCACAGCATGGACGGCGCGGCTGCTGAGGACACGGAGCTGCACCTTGGTCACCGTGTGCTTGAAGTTGTTCTCGGTGGCAGTGCAGGAGTAGAGGCCACTGTCGGTGAGCTGGAGGGCGCGCAGCAGCAAGCCCTGCTCCGTCCGCAGCACCCGGCCCTCCACCCGCAGCTGGGGGAAGAGGGGGCACAGCTCAGCTGGCTGCCACCTGGCACCCTCGACACCCCCAGAGCAGAGCCCGGCCCTACCTCTTTCCGCCGGTCACTGTTGTCCTTCTGCAGTAGCCACTTGACGCTGGCCTGGGGCGAGCGGGGCTGGCACTCCAGGAAGGCAGTGCTGCCCTCCACCCCGTACTGGACAGCCTCCACTGCATTCTTGTTAGCTGCAAGGGGGTCACAGGCAGCCAGGTCATGTGTCTCTGCAACCCCATCCCGCTGCACTCCTGCTCTGCCCACCATCTCTCCAAAGGAGAGCACCTGTCCACCTCCAGCCACACACCTCCTGGATGTCTGTTCAGCCATCCACCCATCCATCTACCCATCCATCCCCGCTGTGTTCAACTTCCTCTGAAGTATCCATATATCCATACATTCATCTATGCACCCATCAACTTGTGGTCATCCTTCTCGTCACTATATCCATTCATCCATCCATCCATCCAAATCTGCTCAGTCTCCTCCCCAATATATATATCTATTCATCCTCTTCCACACCCAACCTATTCATCTATCCATTCATGTTCATTCTACTCCCTAATGTATCCATCCACCCATCCATCCACTAACTGGCCCATATGTGCACATCCTCATTCCCCAGGTATCCATCCACATTCTTGTTACTCAATACATCTATCCACGCATCCACCCATCCCATATATCCACACACAAAATCATCAACCCCTCAAGGAATCCATCCACCCCTGTGTCCTCCCCTCCCAGATGCCCCCCACGCTGCGGGACCATGCCCAGACCTCACTCACCATTGGAGTTGTAGCCACGGCACTGCCGGATGGGGTTGCCATGCCTGACGTCCTGCCGCCGGCTCCGCCTGGGGGGAGGCAGGAGGTGAGAGGGGGAGCCTGCGGCTGGGGGGTCCCTCCCTGCTGCTCTCCCCCGGCCCCCCGTACCTCTTGGAGGAGGCAGAGTAGCGGGTGCAGGCGCTGCCATCCCAGGCACAGTACGGGTCCCGCGCCAGGCAGCAGTCAGCACAGGCTTCCCCATACACATCACAGCGGTGCAGGGCCAGGTGGGTCACGCCTACGGCCGAGGACACATACAGCTGTTGCTGTAGGGGACAAAGAGGACAGGGTGAGATGCTACCTCATCCCCACCCCACAAGGACCCCACTGAGTTTCCTGCTCCAGTGCTGTGATAACACTGGCAGTGCCAGAGCTGGGCCCATGATGGGTTCTGACCACCCAGCCCCCTGCCATGTGCTGTGACTCACCCTCTTGGAGGAGATGGTCATTGTCTTGATGGGTGCTGGCACCTGGACAGAGCAGGAGTGAAGAAGATGAGTGTGGTGACTGCATGGATGGATGCTGCAGCCATGGGGTGAGTACCCCACACCCCACACAGGCAGCTGGAGCAGGCAGGGGCAGGCAGGAGGAGATGTGTGGGGGCAGCAGGCAGGAGGGCCAATGCTTCCAGAGCTGGCTAAGAGGTGGCTGGTGTCCCACAGGGCTGACAGATGTTCCAAGGGGCTGCTTGGCTAGGTCAAGAGCACTCATCAGAGGGTGCAGGACAGGCCAGCCCTTACCTTGAACACCTCAATCTCCTCCAGCATGAGCTCCTCCGTCTCCATGTCATCCCGGGGAAGCACGATAACCTTCTGCACAGTGCCCCGATCTGCAACACAATGGTGCCCAGGGGCTCAGTGCCACCTCTGGACACCTATGCCCTCCCTGCCTGTGAAAGGAGTCCCTGATGGGGCTGGGGGTAGGAAGGATCCCCCAAGCCCATCCCCATCTCTCTCCTGCCGTGGCAGGTGGTTGTGCCTGGATGCAGTGTACCAGACCATGTCACCACCTGTGGCTAGGGACTGCCACCACCCAGGACAACATGGGAACAACAGTCAGGGACAGGCAGCAGGGCAAGTGAAGGACTAGGATGGATCATGGGGGCTCTGGAATACACCTCAAGAGCAAGGGAAATACTAGGCTTGATGATGGTGTCCCCAGGATGGGTACTGGGGGCTGGGAGGGATAGGGCTAGATGCCACTGCCTCTAGGATGGGCAGTTGGGCTGGATGATGGGGGGCTCAGTGTGGGCAACAGGAAGCACACGGGATAGGCACTGGGGTCAGGAAAAATGAGGCTGGATGATGAGGTCCCTGGGATGGGCACCAGGGCAGGTGGAGGATCAGGCTAGATGGAAGCATCCCTAGAATGGGAGGTATCATGCTGGATTGCTGTATTTGGGGATGGAAACTGGGCTAAGGGAAGGACCACACTGGATGGCTGGGTCCATAGGATGGGCACTGGGGCACGGGAAGGACCAGGCTGGATGGTTGGGTCCACAGGATGGGCACTGGGGCAGGGGAAGGACCCAACTTGCCCTTAAGGAGCGGCCGGGATCTCGAGGGGGTGGTCTCAGCCCCTCACCCCACTCTAGCGTGGTGGAGGGCACCGTGCTCTGGCCAGCCCTGGTGGTGCCCGTGCCCTCCGGGGCCGCGCCGGAGCATGCTGCGTTCCCCGCGGTGCGCGGCGTGGGTACCTGTGCCCAGGAAAAGCACCTCATAGCGCCCGTCTGCCGCGTCCACCTGGTCCACGGCCACGGTGGTGAAGCGGTAGTTGACGTTGGTGCGGACCACCAGTGGCTGGCGGTGCGTGGGGTACACAGCGTGGTACATCAGCGGGTGCGTGCGCATGAAGTTGATGACTTCATCAGGGTAGTCCTTGGTCGACTTCATGGATGGGGTGAAGGTTCCCCCAGGGCACTGTGGCACAGTCAACACCACTCAGTGAGCTGGTATTCCAGCATGGCTGTGAGGGAGCTGGCTCCCCAGCAGGTACTGTCTCACCTCCCCATGGGGACCCAGGGAGTACTTACAGTGCCTGGACGAGGATAGGGCATTTTGCCTGTGTAGGGCATCCACTGGTAGTTGGGTCCCTCCTTGTGTGCAAAGGGCCCGTTGAAGACCATGCGGATGTCAGCCATGGAATATACACACACGGCAGAGCCCTTGAAGACCGACCTGGGAGGAAGGACCAGCTGCCACCCTTTGGCTTCGCCCTGCTTGCCAGCATGGCATCGCCAGGATGCCCACCCAGCTGGGACCCCGTCCTCTGCTGCACTGTGCCAGGAGGGTCAGCACTCACCCCGAAGCAGAGAACACAGCGTAGATAACAGGGTTCTTGGTGTCCTGAGTCTGCTGGATGAAGACGTCCTCTTGGGACAGAAAGATGGAGGCGTCACCATGGAGAAGGTTGGCAGGGGCACCAGGGCATAGGGAGAGCAGCTACCCATGGGAAAGAAGAGGTGGGGGGCACCAAGGGGGTCCCCAGCCCTCCCCAGGGTGCCTCCCAAGCCTGCAGGGGTGGAAAAGACTCCCAACCCCCTCCTCGCCCACTCACGGAGTTCATCGAAGTGCGTTTCAATTCCATCAGGTCCTGGCACGGAGCACACAAGCCGGGCCTTCAGGAACGTGCTCCACTTGTTCACAAGGCAGCAGTGGCCCCCATCATCATTCTGCAACAGAGGGATCCCTGTGCTCAGCCCTGCCCAACCCTCTTCCCTGCCTACTCCCCTGCCTGCCTACTGCTTGCTCCACCTACCAGGCAGATGCGCCCGATGCGGGAATAGACCCCAGGGCTCAGAGGGGCATCAGCTGACTTCTCTCGGAAGAAGAAGTAGAGCTTGTCATCATTCCTCTCGCTGCTGTCAGGAATGAGCTGGGCACGAACGAAGGCTGGGTCTGCAAAGGAATGACACAACATGGCATCATCAACCCAGCAGCAGCATCCCAGCCCCGCACCACGGCAGGATGTTGAGCATTCCTCTTCTCCAGCATCATCCTGTTCCTGGAAAAGCACTGCTGTGGTCACAGGGTGAGAGCTGGATCTGAGGAACTGGGTCTCTCTGGTGATCATCAGTGCACCCAGAGGGGCTTGGAGCATCCCTGAGGTCCCTGGGAGCATCCCCAAGGTACACAGGTCGAAGAGATCCATCAGCTCTATGAGCAGGATGGTGGGAACCAGTCTTCCCCCCAGGAAGGAACCACACAGCATGGAAGCTTCTCAGGAAGCTTCTCCCTGCCATCCATCAGCCGGTGCCCAGCCTGTGCTGACAGCTCCCCCTCTTCGGGTTACCGCCCCGCCGGCTCCCCAGCCCGGCAGGATCATCCCATCTGCTCTGCTCTGTTTACTCAGCTGCTGTCCCACGGGCAGGGGTGCTCTGAGAGGAGCAGGATGAATGTTCGGGGTCACCGACTGCAGGCGACATGGTTGACATCTCAGCCCTGCAGAAACCCATGCAGGGACACCAGCAGAGCCAGCCCCATCTCTCACCAGCCAGCTGCTCCCACTATCCAGCAAAGCTCCAGGCATGTCTGTCACCACCCCACATAGCTATCCCTCTGCCCTTCTGCCTCCATCCATCCTCCATCCATCCATTCATTCATCCAGCCATCCATCCAGCCATCCATCCACCATCCATTTAACCATCATCCATCCATCATCATCCATCCAATCTATCATCCACCCATACATCTTCTGTCCGTCTATCCGTCCACCTATCCATCAATCATCAACTGTCATCCACCCACCCATCCACCTGCCCATGCTGGTTGCTGTCTCTGTCTTGGCAGAAGGATGCAGTATGACATGACAGTTCTCATCTCTAGGACTGGAGCCATGGGATCCCCATGGCATCTGGGCCAGTGACACCCAAACTCACCATTGAGCCAGCGGGAATTGTACTGGTCTGTCCTCATTGCTGTCTGCTTGCCCATGGTGCGGAAGATGGCTGCGTCCGTGCCCATGAAGTCAATGTAGACACCAGCATAGAGCTCTTCATCTGCAGAGGCAAGAGATTAGCCAGGAACCCCCTCCCCCAGTCCCATGCACTCACCTTCTCCAACTGCCCCAGGCTTCAGCCAGCCCCAGCTGGTAGTCACCAGGCAACCAAGAGCTACTGCCTGTGGCCATCCCAGAAAGCTCTGGAGGTTGGTACTGGCCCGTGACCAGGAATCCCACCTCTATTGGGCCAGGTGACCAAGGATTGGGCATCCCAGGTGCCCAGCCATCACAGTTAGGGCAGTAAGGGGTGGCAGGGGCAGGAATCTGACTCCTGGAGGATATTTGAACAATGCAGGAAGATGGTAGAAGCACCTTTTCCATCTTGTTTGCATGTTCCCTCTGCCCAGTGCTGGCAGCACTTGCCCCAGGGAGCCACAGGACTCACTTATTAATGCAGAGACGGTGTCTACTTTGGGGTCATACGAACACTTCCCCTTGCCTGACTCCAGCTTGTCTGGTTCCAGGTAGAAAATATAATCCTGGAGAGGGAAGCAAATAGAGGAGCTGATTAGACTTTCACCCCTTCATTCCTGTGGCACTTTCCAAAGCCCACCAGGAGAGGCAGCATCCTCTGGGATGGTGCCCAGCAGCAAGGATAGATGTGAATGGACCAAACAAGGGATCTGCAGGTCTCCTCGGAAGCTGAAGCCCCTGTGAGTAATTCCTTCAACAGTGCTGGGTGCTTCTCCATGCCCTCCACCACTCAGGACACTTGGTTGATCCTCCAGGCTGAAGCAAGACATCCATCCTTCAGGTCTGACAAAACATGCCCCTGTGGCTGCCTCTTCACTCCAGCTGGCTGTGCTGCACATCACTGCTTGGCCAGATCCAGGTCACACAGTTTCAGCAGCTTCATCAGGCAGGGTTTGGCCTGCAGTGTAGCTCAGCTGCTGGACCCACTGCACTCCTCTCGCCAGGCCCATTTTCCAGAGGTTTTCTTCAGAAGGTGAGATGCTGTGTCTGCTTCCTGCGATGTCTCCCCACTGTCACCACTATCTCTGCCATGGCCAGCCCCAGCACCATCAAACGTAACCAGCCAGGGCTGAGACCCACGCGGCCTCCAGAGACATGTGCAAAATCCTCTGCTGGTGCCAGCTGCGCACAGCCAGGGCCAGGTTGGTCAGGCAGGTCGCTTTCCCCCTGGCATAGGAACCACCTTAAACTGAGATGAAGCAGCATCCATTGGGAGCCTGGGCATGGGTGGCACCTTGAACCACCAAGTGGAGCTGTGCTCTGGCCTTGTGCCCTGACTGTGGTGCAGGGATGATGGACATGCTGACAGTTGCCCTCCACTGAAAGGCTAGCAGGGTCCTGGCAGTGCCCCAGCTCTGGGAAGGGCAGAAGTGGGTGAGGAGCTGGGATCTCACTGTGTGCATCTCACACTGGAGGATTTGCTCACACCAGCTCCACCTGGGACACCCAGCCCCAGATATGGGCACAGCCATTCCCACCCCTCCACTGCACAGGCTGCACCACTATCACCATCACAAATGGCTCTGCCCAGTGGCAGCCTTGCTCCCAGGTTGGGCAAACTCCTCAAAGGGACAACCTGTCTGTCTCCAGTGCAGCCCTGGCCATGGCTGCACCATCTCACCCTCCCAGTTAGTCAACCTACAAGCTATTGTGGCGCCAGCACTGCTGTTTGGCTTAATGCACCTTGAAATGCACTGGAGTTGCTGGGAAGCAGGTGCCAGCAATCCCCAGGTAGCTCCTGTATAGGAAAACACCTTCTCCTCAGCAGGAATGGAGGAACTGGGGTGACCCAAGGCGGCTAAAATGGCAACAGTGCTTGCCCCAGCTGGCAGTAGGAGCTGTTCACTGTCAGGGAGATGCTCACTGACAAGCATCCCCCTCTGTCACCCTGATCATCAAAGGAGTAGGGGGAACCCCACGCTGCCAGGGGGTGCCCATGCCCCACACGCTTCCCAGCCCATGCACTGACCCATGTTAGTCTGGAGGGGAGACATGTGGGGGTGACACTGTCAGGGTGGGCTGGACACTGGGTGTTCCCAGAAGCCAGGGACGCTGTCACCTCCCTGAGCCCACTGGCCTGCCAGGATGACAGAAGCCCCTCATGGGGCAAGGTGAAGCAGTTGCTGAATGATGTTTCTCTAGACCCTACCCAAACACCATCTTCACATCAGCATCCTCCCCTGAATCACCCTGAGCCCAGTGGCTCTGACAGTACATGGTCCCACTTCCAAGGGACATAGCAAGCCAGGAGCTGGGCAAAGTTGGTAGTGGGCAGAGATCCACCATCCCTGACAGTGTCCCCCATGGGGGAGATACTACACAGAGTGGGAGGAAGGAGTTAGTGAGAGAAGGAGAGCCGACGCCAGGCCGGTGGCCGGGAGATGCTGTCCTAAGAGGGAAGGGGATGGCAGGGCTGCCCATGGCACAGGGCACCCAGACCAGGGGTCAGAAGCATGCCAGTGGGACGAAGGAGCCCGTGGCTCTGGCATGCCCTGGGGACAGGTGGACACGGCTGCGGCGGGCTCCCAGACTGGTTCCCACCTTGCTTTCTGCTGGTCTTGGGCTGAGGGGGCTGTCGGTGGATCTGCTTTCCCGGCCTCCCGGCTGGCTCGGCGAAAACCCCTGGGGAAAAGGAGCAGGGCAGACAGTTAGCACTGGTGGGGAAAACGACCCCCCAGGGCAGGGGTGAGCAAGGGACCCCAAGAGCTGGAGTGATGGATACCCATGCAGCAGCAACACTGCAGACCCCCTGGGTGATGCTCATGGGGGTTTATGAATGCTCCACGCTGGGCTGGCCTCTGCTCTCTCTTCTGCAGATCCAGGATGCCCTGGCATGGGGCAGGAGAGAGAAGAGAGCCAAACACCCACAGCCAGCCAGGCTGGGCTCACACCTGGGGATGCAAAAATGGCACCTGCCACCCAGCTGACAGCACCCTGTGCCAAGAAGGAACACCCCACTACCAAAGCTACTGGCATCATGGGGTCACTGGAACCTCCCCATCCCTACTATACAGCCGCTGGCTCTGCTGAAGGGACACATGCTGTCCTTAACTGCAAGAGCACCTTTGGTCCTCCTTAAATGCTGCCACTGGCCAGTCTGGCCCCACTTCAGTCACAATTTGATCCCAATTTGGAGTGGCCTGAGCAGCATCCACCTCTCTTGGTGTCCATGCCAGGATTGGGAACACTGAGGGAGACATCCATCGTCCACATCCAGCGCCGTGATCCTCCCTCAGCTTGGGCTGGTGGCACCCTCTCCGCCCACAGGAAAGTACACAGCCCAGCACCTACTAGCCCAGCACAGGGGGGACAGACACCTCCCAGTGCTTGGGACTCCTGGGACACCTGTGCTATTGCTTGCAGAGACTGGCTCCCTCCTGGGGTTGAACTGAAAGTGCTCCTCTGTCTGCCACACATCCTGCCTGGTGGCATGGAGCTCCAAAGCCACCCTGTCACTGCACGCTGTGGTCCTTGGGGCTGGGTGACATCCATTCAGGAACCTTCCTGATAACAGCCATGTGTGCTCACACAGCCTCTGCCATGGTTCTTCCTGTGCAACACCAGTGCTGCCGTGGTGTTGGGCATCCTTGGAATCTACAGCGAGGGGCTCAACAGCCTGGCAGTGAGTGGGGCAGCAGGTTGACATATTCCTCATCCCAGTGGAGATCCAGCAGTGGTTTCAGCCAGCACGGTGGGAGGGCATGTTACATGGAAGGTGCCGTCAGCGTCCAGACAGGAGGGCACAGTTCCAGTGTGAAGAGAAGTCCTTGGTCTGTGGAGATGGCTTGGCCCCACTCAGCAGCACAACACCATTAGCCACGGTCACTCCCAGCCTGCCACTGTCCCCTCAACCCTCTGCCCCCTCACCCTCCCGACACCAGCCAGCAGAGTTGAACCCTCATGCACCCCATGTCAACCCACGGTGACTGCATCAGCACCTCCATGCCCAGCACCAGCTCAGCACCCCCATCCCTCCCACCCCTCACCTGGGCTTTGCGCCCGCGGTTGACGAAGGCGCAGATGGGGTTGTAGGCGCCAGTGCCACACACGTAGAGGTGTGTCCGGTTCCAGGGCTGGATCAGGCGGATAAAGTTGCCACACTCCCCCTGGAAAGCATAGGAGAGGGTATTAGCCCCAGCAAAGGGTCATAGGTTGGGGCGGGGCTGTGGGTGGTGTAGACATGTCATGGTATGATGGTGCGGGCCACGGGATGGAATGGGTCATTGGATGGCACATGGCATGGGACAGCATGGACAGGGGTTGGCATGGGCCATGATCTGGTAAGCTGGAGGGAGAAAACAGCATGGGGGGCTCGGCCTCCTACTAGTCCAAGAAGCTCTCAATGACGTGCATGGCTGAGACAGAAGGGGTGGCAGGACACTGTGACACCCTGGAGTGCCACCCCATCCCAGCACAGCTGCAGATGCTGTTACTCTACAAGGAACCCAGGGAATGGATTTTCCAGGGTAGGACACAAGGATATGAATCCCCCTCCAGTGCCAGCCACCAGCCCCCCTTGGCTAATAGAAAGAGGGTTCATGATGGCCACTCACATTGCTGTTCTTGCCTGACAGGATGCACTCCTCGATTCTCTGCTGGGACGCAGGCCAGTGGATCTGCAGAGACACCAACCCAGGGGAGACCAGGGCTCCCACCCAGCCCCACCACTTCCCCATCAGCACCAGTCAGGCTCATCACACCCACTGAGCTCTTGCCCTGGCATCCAAAAAGCCCCTCAGGTGCCTGGCTGTCCCTCTTCCACCTGCTCCCCCCCTGCCCTATGATGGCAGCTTACGATAAGGGGCTCCCGGTTGATGTCGTGGAGGTCCAGTGACAGGACGTAGTCCTTGCTGCCCACGTACATGCGGTCGTGGTCCTCGTCCTTCAGCAGGATGCGGTAGTCGCTGGAGTTGAGGAGGAAGTTGAAGAAGTGTGCTGTCCCTGTTGCTTTCAGCTCTAGAAGGGTAAAGCACCCCACAGTCAGCACTCTGGGGATTCCCATCTTCCCCACTGCCATTCCCACCCGAGCCCAAGCCTGCTCCCAGCTGGAGGAGACTGGGTCCTGTGACAAGAGGTGCCCACTTTCCCCTCTATGACCCCATGATGCTGCCACCTCTGTGCAGGACATGGGACAATGACGAAGATGATGGGACAACCAACACTGGTCAGGATAGAGGGCAGCAGGACTTGGGCTCAGGAGACCCAGCACACCTCAACAGGAAGTGGACCTTAACATCAAGATGGCAGGAGGCAGGGGCTCCCTGCCAACACACCCCAGAGACCAAAATCTCTAGCATTGTCCTTCTCCTGCCCTGTGGCTCCATGGTTCAGCCAAGCCTCTGGCTCCCAGGATGTGGGAGCTGGGACCCCAAGGAGCCAGCTCCAGGGGAGGGGATGAGCCTCTCCACCACCCCACACCCCCCATCCCCCTTGGAAAGTTATTTTTAGCCTGAGTGTAGGAGCAAGGAGTGAAAGAGGATAATGAGGGTCATGAATATTCACAAGTGCAATGAGGCAGCCAGATGGAAGGCAGAAGTGCTGCAGATGATGTGGGCCGGTGCCAAGTACCACGCGGCAGGGGCCAGTACATGATGAAATGGAGCACTCTACCCTGACAGGACACCACCTGCCCTGGATGCCACTTTTCGGAGGTGCCACTCTTTGGAGGGGCCACTCCCCTTGAAGGTGTCATCCCCTTTCCATGCTACCCCCAGATATCAGATGCCACCTCCATGGGATGACCCTTTGGAGGTGCCATTCCTTTGGATGCCACCAGCAGCCACCAGATGCTGCTCACATGGTACAGTGGTCCATTGAGCATCCTCATCCTGTGGAGTTGGTCCCTTCATGCAGTTGGGAGTAGCCCTGGGGACCCCTGTTCCTGGGGATGAGCAGAGCAGGGTCGTGCAAGTCAGTGTTGGGAAGAAGTACGCTGGCTTCCAGGCAGGGCTGGGCAGGGCTCCAGCAGCCAGCTGCCATACCCAGATGGAGGCCAAGTGCCTGCAGATCTCCCTGACCTCCAAGCCTCACAGGGGACTGGCAACACCTCACAGGTGTCCCCAGGGCCCCTTCTCATACTGGCTACCCACTCTGTCCCACAACTGGCAATAGTAATCCCCAGTTCCATAGTGAAGCCCACTCAGTGCCGCTCAGCTGTGATGGTGAGGCCAGTGCACGCCAGGCACCAGAGGGTGGGAATCTGCTGGGGCAGGCTGTGGGAAACTGCGTCATGGGACATTACACCAACCTCCCCCGGCCTGGAGATCTGCCCTTCTGCCGAGGCTGGATGGACAGGACAAGCACGGTGGGTATTTGGCAGCTGTTTGGGCTGCAGGCAATGGGTCCATGTCAGAAGGGCAGTAGAACAGTGCCAGGGAAGGAGGGCTGGGGAGCTGCTCACCCACCCACAGCATGCTCCTCCTCCTGCCTGTCCCATCTGGGCTCCAGATGCTTCCTGTTGCGGGTGCTGGCTTACTTGCCACCCATGGTGTCCCCAGCCTGTCCTGTAGTGGTCCCTGGCTGTCCCACAGCACCCCTGCCTGTGCTATGGCACACCAAGTCTGGTCCCTGCCTGTCCCATGTCCTGCAGCTGCCCCACTCTGTGTGTGTGTACATCTGTGTTTCCACACTGTGAGTGTGTGCATGTATGTGCATGTGTGTGCTGCTGCTTCCCCTGGCAGGACACTGGTGCTGTGTTGATGGGGACTGGAGCTCGGGAGCCAGGAAAGGGCAGGGCAGCTCCAGCAGTGGGTGATGCAGAACAGAACAGCTCGTCCCCAGCTGTCGATGATGTAACCACATGCCCAGCTATCCCAGTGGGGACAGAAACACCTGGAGCAGGCAAAGACAGGGATGGCAGTTAAACTGGGCAGGAGCCCCCATGTCAGGACAGTCCCCCATCTTCCATCACTGCCTGGCCTGGGGATGCCATGTCCAACCTTCCGGGCAAGATGCTCCCATCCTCACCCTCCTTGCTGGGACCCTGGGGCTGAGCCGGGCAGCGCCAGGACACTGGTGGCAGAGGGTCCCATGACAGTGACAACAGCAAATATCTGACATCCATTAGGATGGGCGCCCCCGGGATTTAGCAGGGGACAGGGCCAAGAGCACAAAAGGCCCTGGTCCCCCTCCGGGCGCTCCATTCAGCCCCCCACGGGCCAGCGATCAGAGGGGGCACTCCCAAGGCAGGGCGGTGACAGACCCGCTGCCCCGTAACGCCCTCTCCAAAGAGGACAGAGAGGCGGGCGAGACCCTGCCCCAACCTCTGACCTTCCAAACCTCCATCCCCCTGCTCTCTCTGCCTAATTCCCTACAACCACCGTGCCCCCAAACCTGCCCCCAGCAGCCGCGGAGCGTCCCTGGGCACAGAACGGGGCAGGGACACCCCCGGCTCGGAGAAGCCGGCTCATTAGGTGATGTACCCTGATGAGCATATTCCCTTCTGCATCCCCATTGCCAATCCCGGCACCAGCAGAGCTTCCCCGGCTGGCCGGGAGCCTAATCCCATTTTAATTGCGCAGCACCGGAGCCAGGAGCCGCTCAGGCATATCAGCCAGGGTGGCCTCCCTGGGGACCGTCCCATCGCAGCATTCCGCGGAGCCCCCCCGGGACTCGCCTCCCCCAGAATCGTTTTGTGGCCTTAGGCGTTTTGATTTAATTACCCTGCACCCTCGAGCGATGCCGGCGGCCAGGAGCCCAAGGGCTGGCCACACGGGAAATGCTCTGCTCTGCCCGCAGCACCACCGCCCCACTGCACGATCTGCAAAGCCTAATTCCCCCTGCAATGCCAAATTCGGGCTGCCTTCCCAGCTCTGGCAGCTGCTCACACTGCCATCCGTGCTGGCTGACACCACCGGCCCCCGTCGGGCAGGCGTGAGCAGTCCCTACCCATCGCCCACTGGCACGGAGACCAGTGCCGATCTCCAAAGCAATGAGATTTTGGGGGTTCCCGATAAACCGAGCACACCTTCTGATCCCACTCTAGCCCCCTAAATTCCCCTCAAACATCACCAGGGCACCAGCATGAAGAGTTAAATGCCATTAGGACCCGAGCGGGGCACCTCCCCAGGTGCACCATCACTGCATTCCCCAAAACCAATTACAGGCGCTCTCACCTAATTAGATTCTAATTATGGGCTTGTAGCGCATTCAACATAATTAGCATGTAAATTACACGGCGTGTTTATATTCAATAACCGCTCTCCCCCCGCGGCTGGCGGAGCCAGCGCCTTTCGGGAGCCTTTTCTTTGCATGGGGGAGAACGAATTCACTCTAAATGCCGATGGAGAAGCCCGGCACTGATCCCAAGGGAGCCTGGCACAGCAGGGATAAATCCCATCTCCATCCCGCAGCGTTTTATCCCACAAATTTAGAAGCGTGCCCCAAATTTTGATGATGTTCCCTCCTCATTTTTTCCCTACTTGAAATTTGGGATGCAGCTTTTTGGGTACCCGTCAGAGGGGTACGATGGGGAGCAATGCTGGAAGAGGGACGAGGGGCTGAACGTGTCCCCTCGCGTGGTTAAAGCATTTGTTGTTATTGGGGCTGATCAAAGAGCTGGGTGGGTCGTCCGATGAAAGCAGAATTGCTTATTTGTTTGAGCGTCACTCCGCTACCCCTTGATGGGTTATTTATGATGTAATTAAGCTAATTACATGTAATAAGAGAGTTTCCGTGGCCCCCAGCCAAGCTCTTTTCCCATTTAACTGATTCACAGGTGGGAGGAAACCGAAGCTGCCTTGCAGGGGCTTCTGAGATAAAATGACTCCGGCTCTCGCTCGCTGCCTTCCACCCCCGATCCTCTCCAGCCCCCCCGGAGCATCACCCCATGCCGGCACCGGCGGCTGGGGACAGGTGCTGCGACCGCCGGGGTCAAATCCCTTGGGATGAAAGCGCTGCCGGCCGGGTGCTCCCCGCAGCCATCGCCGCCCGGCCGCTTGGGAGCAAGCCAAAAAACAATTAAAAAAAAAAGGAAAACCGCGTTTTTTCAGCCGAAACCGCTGATTCATCCCCCGGCCAGCCTGCCCCAAGCGCTGGTGGGTGGGTGTGCCCCAGCAAGCAGCGCTGGCAGGGGGGACCCCGTCCCGATCGAGCATCACTCCGCAGTGGTGACCCCGCATCCCTCCTGGTAGCTGGGTCAGCGGATGCTCCAGCAGCAGGGAAACCCCTTCAGGAAAGAGCCTGGCTCCAGAAAAAAGACTTTAATCCCCCCCAAAAGCACAGAGCTGAGCCGAGGTGTCCCCACCCGCCGGCTTTTGGGCTTTTTTTGTTTAATTTTTGGACGTTATTTCCTTCCGCAGCCCCCGAGGGCATGGCACGGTGCCGGGCGGAAAGCGCTGCTGCTTCAGGCCCTTTGCTCCGTGCCCAAGCAGCACCAGAGTAGGGGGAACACCTGTGCCAGGACCCCAGGAAGGGCCATGCTGCTCCATAAGAAGCGTTGTTAATTTGAGGGATAACTAGCTTATTAGATATAGGCTTGGGAGGGCTGAAATCACACAGGAATTTTTTGGGGGGGGGAGGGTTTAAGGAGCTTATGGAGCTTCGCAGCCGGAGCCAGGGAGCTCAGCCCCAGCAGCAGCCGGTCCCAGCGGGTGGGGGGGGCCCTGCTGCAGCCCCCCACTGTCCCAGCCAAGGAAATCCTCTTAGGGGTCACAGAGTTCAGCCCCATGTCCCCGCCCCCAGGGCACGGGAAAGGGGACTGGGGCATCCCCCTGACCTTTGTGGACTCTGAGGAGCAGCATGGGGATCCAGCACACCCCCAAACTCACGCCAGGATGGGGACCAACAGTGCCAGAATTCCCAGCACGTTCCCAGGACTGGCTGTCCCCAAGCCCTTGGCCCTTCCTGCACCCCCATGCCCTCTCATGTTTATCCCATCCTGCTGTCGCCAAGTGGTGCCCACAGCTGCGGCAGCTTAGGAGGGCGCCTGGGAGGCCCGGGGGACACGGTCCCCTGTCCGGGCTCCTCTCCAGCCATCTGCCACCCCCCAGTCCGGATCAAGCGTACTGATATCCCCTGGCCACCGCAGAGATGCCAGCCGGGTGAGAGGGAAACTGAGGCACAAGGCAGGCAGGAGCGAGGCCACGCAGGATGCTGGCAATGAAGCCAAGAGGAGACTTCATGCTTCATTTCTTCTTTTTTAAGCGATTTTTTTCCCCTCATAGGAACTGCCCTGCCTCTCAACCAGCCCATCCCTGCCAGGCCTGCCCCTGCTGGACTTGAGCCACCGATTTTCCGAAAGGTGCCAGCACGGCTGTTCCCCTCACGGTGGGGAGTGGCTCCTGTTTTGAAGCCCCACGGAGAGCCCTGACCTCGACAGCTTCCCGCGGCGATGTGGGGGGAGAGCCCACCCTTCCTTCCCGCACGCTTTTCCCACGCCGGACAGGGAGCAGGACACGGAGGGATGAATCACCATCATCATCACCTCCTGCATCCTCGTGTGGAACGGGCCAGCCTCTCCGGTGCCTGAGCCCCCGGCCCGGAGGAAGGTCCAGAAGAGAGGGGGCCGCAGGATGTGTACGGGAGTGTGTGGGGGGGGAATTGCTAGCAAGGAGATGATTAAAAATATCCACCCTATTTCTGGCCAGCACTGAGCTGGGATCTGGGAAGAGCTGTTGGCAAAAGGGAGCTGTGCCGGAGCCGCTCCCAGCACTGTTCTTTCCATGCCGGTCACCTTCCTCCTGCTGACACACGGACAGGAAAGCCTTGAGAGGAGGACAGACGTAAGGACACCATTGGGGTGACTGGATGGGAGGGAGGACAGGAGGATGACCCTGCCCAGCCCATCACCCTGTAACAGGGTACAGAGGCCTGGCTCCCACCCCCTTCCTATCGCTTTGGTATTTTATGTATGTATTTTTTTAACACACTCAAGAGACGCCGGGGCTCCGTGGAGGATGACGCAGGCCCCGGGGAGCTGCGACAAACCTCTGGCGCGCGATAACAAGCAAAGGCAAACAAACCCAGAGACGCTCCCGGGGCTGGCAGGGTTCCAGGCAGCGTGGCCGCCGAGGCAAGGCGCTGGGGGACACATACAGGGACATGGCAGCTCCTTCCCCAGCACTCTGCTGTGCTCATGGCCACCTTGACCCCACAGCACAGCACCTTGGCACAGGGATGGTTTAGTCAGAGGGATGCTGGTGGTGGGGACCTGCACTCCAGCCCCAGCAGCATGCCTCCAGCTGTGCCCACACTAACGCCCTCCTGGTCCCCTGTGGCACTACGGACACATCCTCGACAGCAGAGTCCAGGCCAACTCATCACACCAGCATCCCCCAGACCAGAATCATCATATCCAGCCCCACTGCCTGCAGCTGTCCCGGGGGATTTGGGGTCAGGCATCTGGGCACACCAACCCTGGCTCCCCAGGCAAGCGAAGGCTCTGGACCATCTAGGAAGTGCCACTGCCATCCCACGTCTCATGGCCCCATGGCTTTGGGGAGGCTGTGGGCAGATATTACCTTGAGAAACTGCTCAAGGCAGTTAAGTGTGTGGCCCCCAGCTGGCCCTTGAGGAAGACCCCAGGATAATTCTCTGCCACCACCACCACTGCAGGAGTGCAAGCAGGAAAGAGATGAGTGGCATCTTTTCCTAATACTGACGTGCTTGGATCCAGCATGCTGCTGGCATTTCTTCTCCGTGTGCCAGTTCAAACCAGTCCTCCCAATGCAAATTCAGTCTCTGGGCAATGAGGGCAGGGGGAACCCTGCCAGACCTTCTCAGGCAGGAAGGACTGGAGAACCTGACACAGACACATGGGTGATGCTCCCAGGTCCCCTGGGCACAGCCAAGGTCCATCACTCCAACCAGATGGGGCCAAAAAATACCAACCCCAAGCCAGCCCCCAACTTGCAGCACAGCAAGCCAAACTGTGCCTGTCCAGAATTACTCTTGCTCCTGGGACATACCATAGACAGTGGGCACCAGGTCTAGCTGGGGCTTCGCTGGAGCCTCCCCTCCCCTAAACATAGCTGCAAGGAAGGGATGTTCTGAGCCAGGGTGGGGAAGCATCCCTACAGCAACCAAAGTGCCCCAGCAGCCCCAAAAACCTTCTAAAAACGCCCTTCTGAGAGGAAAGTGGCGGCTGCCTCTGGGGAGGAACTGCTCACTGTTTTCCAGCCCGGACTTGTCCCCAGACTCTTCATACCAGCCATTTTTTCTGTTGAGACCAGCCTGTAACATCCACAGCTAGCTCGTGTTTGCTGCCAGCCCCCCGGCCCCTCCTGCCCTGTGCTCACCATCGGTTCTGCCAACACATCCTGGGCTCTCTGGTTCCGTATGTGACTGTAGGGCAAAGGCACGTGGGACGGCACAGCCCCAGCTCTCCCACGGGCGAGGCAGACACAAGACTCCTCATGTCTGTCACCTCCTGACAAGCATCCAAGAGGACAAGCCCCCAGCAGGGACAATTTCCATTCCGCTCCTTGAGGTTTGCAGCCCTCAGACCTATCTCAATGGCCCCAGCCCACCACACTCAGCACCTCGAAGCAAGAGCTCAAGACAAACCCCTCCATCAATGTGTGCACGCAAAGCTGAGCCAGGGGTCCCCTCCCAGCTCCTAGAGTGGATGGGTGGGCTGAGCAGCCCTGGTACCGAAGGGTTAAGCCCCTTCCCCCCACCCAGCACTCTCCCCTCCTGCCTCTCCGGCTCCCTGCCAGCTCCCAAGCATTAGTACCAGCTGGGGGGGGGTTCGGGGCGGCAGCAAGCTGCTGTCTGGAATCGGGGTGCTGCCGGGAATGGGCTTCCCGCACCTCAGCACCCAGCTTTGCCAGATGGAGGGAGCCACCCACCCACTCGGGGAAGCGTATTGGGGGAACTAGGCAGGCTACCAGCCCCCCCAGACCATGTGTGCTGGTGCAGACTGGGAGCTCAGCCACACCTGAATATGGATCCCCACGAAGATTTCTGGGGATGCAGCTTGCTGATGCCCCCCGAGTGAGGAGGAGGAGCCTGCACCAGAGTGCCCCCGGTTTGCTCTGTCTTGGGGTCCCACTCTGACACCCAACTCCCACTGCCAGGCTCTTACCTTTGAAGGAGAGCTGGACCCTGGGGGTGGCCAAGCCGTGGTCCTTAGGGTGTGCAGCCCGCCAGCCCAGAGTCAGCAGGGTGGCCCAGAGGAGGACGCCGACCACGGGCATGGTGGGCACGCACCTGGGCGCCGAGATCGAGGGGAGTCCGGGGGGGCCGAGCCTGCCAAGGAGGGCACACGGGGGAGGGATGTGAGTTTGCTGCACCCACCACCCCACATCTCCCCATCCCGCTCCCCATCATCCGCTGGCAAGCAGCATCCTCCAGGGAGGGCTGGCAGTCAGCCGTGGGGGGCTGAACTCCAGTCCCCAGGCTGGCGGCTGGGGGGCAGGAATCGGGGGGAGGCCCAGTCTCACCTCCTTGGGTGCNATTCTCCCCTCCTTTGGTGCCAAGCCAAGCACACAGAGCGAGGCGAGCGCGGCAAGAACCGCTGCAGCACACTCCTCCACCCCAGCCAGCAAGCCTTGCCCAGGTGAGGAGCATCCCTCCATCCCTCCTCACACTCCCCCTCGGCTGCAGCATCCCCCCCTCTAGGGGTCCCACTCCCAGCCCTCTCCTCCCCACCTCGCCTCCCAGCCCCCAGCAAAGCCACAGCAAGCAGAGCTGGGATCAGATCTTTCCAACATGAAGGAAATCTGGACTTCATTATTCCAAGAACGTACAAAAAAAAAAAAAGATTTTTTTTTTCATAAATAAAAGAGGAAGAAAAAGAAGAGGGGAAAAAAAAAGCCCTGCCTGTGTGCCAGGCAGCTGGACTCCCTGGGGCTCCGGCACTGAGTGGAGTCCGCCAAGCTGCCTCCAGCAAGCCACACACGCACCCCGGCACGGCACAGCGTGCAGTGCCTCCCACATGCCCCGCTGCCCTTCCTTGGAGGGACTATCCCCTGGGCCAGGTCCCTCTCCCGAGGCAGTACCCTCCCGGGGGTCCCCAGGATGCTGCAGGCAGGATCTGAGGAGGCCCGCGGTAGGAAGCCCCTCGCGTCCCCAGGTAGCTGCACATTTGGGTGGGATGTGCTTGCTGTGCCATGGTACTCGGGTGGGCTCGGGCGTGCAGGGAATGTCCGGCCAGCCCAGCCAAAGGGGCTCTGCGCTGTGGGGACAGGAGGTCCCCAACGTGCCACTCCCACGGAGCCATGCCCTCCAGGGCTCTGCCAGCTGCCACTGCACAGCACCACGGGGGACAGGCACACCCAAAGCCGGGCAGATGGATGGCTGGGAACCCTTCAGGGTACCCCGGAGAGGAATTCTGAGCTGCAAGAGGGGTAATCCCGCACCCCACCCGGGTGGTCTGGCTGGTGTCTCCTGGAGCGCACAGCACCCACGCTGCCAGCCCCAGCCCTGAGTGGGACAACGGCAGCAGCACTGTCACCAGGGGCAGGGCAAAACCCCAAGTGTGGGAGCACCGCTGTTCCCTGGGGCTCCAGCTTTTTTTTTCTCCTTCTTCCTTTGGGGTGAGTAAATATTTCAGTTTGCTCCTCTGCCCTGAGCACACCCAGCTCTGCTCCATTGTACTGGCATTCGGTCCCCTTTCAGGCTGCCTTCCTCCTTCTCCCACCCATTCCCAGGCTCTGCCCTTCCCATTAACGCCGGGCTGGGACAGCCTGCACCCCCAAATTTCTTCACCAGCCAAAACTCCAGTTGGTTGCAGTTAAATAAACCCCCTCCATCCAAACCTCCCCCCTCTCCCCGGCAGCTTTAGGAAATAATTCTGGCAAATCCCACTATTGCATTTGGATGGAGCGGCGTACGCGTCAGAGACAGGGAGCGAGATGGCAAACAAAGGAAAAGAGGGAGAGGAGGGGAGCGCAGCAAGCGCAGGGCGAGGAGAGGGGAAAGGGCCGGCGGTGAGTGGGGGGCACCCAAGCCCGGCCGGGAAAGGCAAATTCCAAGGAAGCAAAAAGGGAAACGGGCCATTGGAGTGCACCTTGGCCAGGAAATCTCCATTTCCAGGGTCATCTGCACTCCCGGGGAAACTGAGAACTCCAGGGGAGAGCGGCCACATTCCTGCCCCCCAGCCCTCGGGCTGTCTGGGCTTGGAGGGGGTTTTTTGGCAATTAAAGTTTGGCCATTGCTGGTGTCGCCGCAGGAAGATCAAAATCCTTCTCGGCTTTATTCCTCCTCCCCAGACTGGTCAACCCAGCGCCGCCGAGCCCAGGCAATTAGGGAAAGGTTTTCTCCACAGGAATGGGGGCTTCTTTAGGGGATCGAACCCCCAAAGAGAACTGAGGGGATGCCTCGGGAGTGCCGCCGGGGTGTCTCGGGGGTGCTCAGGGGTAGGCTGCCTGCACGCCTGGTCCCCGTGGCCTCGGGAGAGAGCTGGAAACATTTTGGGAGGGAAAAGCAATAGGAGCAGGATAGGCAGCGGGAGGGTAGCCTGGCCCACCTCCGGCCACGGCGCGCGATGCCATCAGCGGGAAGGGGGGAAAAATGGGAAATAAAACAACGTAATACAACATCTTAACACCAAATGTCCACCGCGGCCCCGCGCACCCGGGAAATAACTTTGCACAACTTTGCGCTCCGGCACGCCTGGCCTCTCCTGTCCCCGGAGAGCGCCGACTGTCCCCTGCGCCCCCCGCCCGGGCGCCCCCCGCGCACCCCCAGCCCGCCGGGGCATGGGGTCCCGCCGGGGCTCGGCGTCCCACCGGGACGGGCTCCGGCCAGCCTGCTCCCCGGTGCCGGGCGTTCTCCGGTGCGTGTGTGTGTCCCGGCACCCCGTCCCCGGGCACCCGCTCGCCGCCGAGCCCTGCCGCAGCCCCCCTGCCCCGGAGGCTCCCTGCCAGCCCCCGTCCCCTTGGACGGTCCCCCCGCCCCGAGCGGGACCGGGTCTCGCCTGCCCGGCCGCGGCTGTCGGGAGCAGAGGGACCGGCACGGAGCCCTCAGCCCGGTGTTATCCCTCTGCGAGGCGGGCAGCGCGGGGGCTCCAAAGCCCCCCGGTGTCGCCGCCAGCTCGGTGCCGGGACCCCAGCCCCGGACCGCCGGCACCAACCCTCGCCCCACCTGCCCACTTCACCGGCAAGTTGCGGCGTGGGGTGGTGGTGGTGGGGTGGGTGGGCAGACCGACCCACACACGCGAGTTCCAAGCGGCGGAAAGTTTTCCCGGGGCGCCCCCCGCGCCGGGCACCCGCTCCGCCGCCGCGGCTCGGCTCTTACCT